>CM019181.2:67499342-67522517 GCA_009739505.2 Apolygus lucorum | reverse complement strand
CTTGTGTAGCAACTGTTTACCTACATGGCAACAAACATTAAAAGTCATTTAGAAAAACCAGGATGCTAGCTTCCCTCCCAGCAGAAGAAGGATTGCTGTGGTTTCCCACTTAGCTTACTTGATAAATATTGGGCATTAGCGTCGGGATTCCTCTCACCATAAGCGGAAAGTTTCAAAGCGAGACTGTCGGAAAGATGCCGAGGGCAGACATCTCTTGCAGCTGAGGAGCGATAGCAATAAGGCAGTGGATGCCAGTTAACGGACTGCAACGAGAGAGGAAAGCTAAACATGTAGGAAGCGAATGCACTTTACCGGTCCGTACTTGATAGTTGGCTATTAGAGGAGTTATGGAGCCGTTATAGAAGTGTATGTTTCGAGTGGCAATGGGTGGATAATTGTTGTTTACGCCATTGGCGATATTTCGTTGTTCCCTCTTCCCTAATCATAAGTATGCTCGGAGTACCTCCTCCCTTGGTAAGCCAGTTATTAAAAGCTGGTTTCGACTGAATCTCATAAACTTGGCTTCAAAGTACTTCCTGATGCGCAGGTGCTCACGTGCGCAGCTCACTCTGAGCCAGAGAAGTCAACATTTTTAGAAAAGAAGAAGTAGAAAACCGTGCAAATTATTACACAATGGTTTATTATTTTTCTGTGTAAATCACGAGTCTACAAAGAACACAGCTTTGCAATTGCCACTACCTACCAACCATATTTTCACTTCACAATCAAGTTTATTTCGAAGAAATAAACGCTTCCCATTCAATGCGAATAAATAAAGAGTTGTGGGTGGGTTCATTAGGAAATGGGATTACTGGTTGCTAAGGACGCAAACTGAGTACAACTCAAAGAATCGGCTGCTAACGAACAGCATTTTGGTCAGCTAAATTTGAACGGAGATTATGCCTCTTTTGAGATTCACACTTTCTGTTCACTGTTTCTGATTTATCGTAAGTCGAACCCTTAAGTTCTCATAGGGAGCGAACGGTTGGTCCTACAGAGCTCCGGTTGGTCTCAAAAATTCAATTCTATTTCAAATTGAAGAAAAAACAATACCTTCATATCAAAAGATTTTGAGCAATCACTGACCTTGCAATATGGACGGACCTTACAAACTCCCCAGACAACTATCAGCTCCAGTCGCAGTCACCCTTCTTCTTCAGAACCCAATAATTATGCTGGATATTCCATTTTAATTAAGTATAATTTTTTTCCGCTTTAAAAGATTTTTTTTAGCAGTCTTGAAATTCAATTTGGTTGATGTTTCTCGTCGGATTGGGGCGGTGTAGTATGGGGAAGAGTCGTCCCTCTAGTCACTATCCTCGAGGCCTAAACACCTAATTTCCCACCTGGAGCATTTATTTTTTGCCTCAAGTACTGCAGTACATGGTTGGAGTTGCTGTTCAGTCACTGTCACCTTGTCAATAATTTTGTTTCTTATTTCCGTTGTAGATTTAGGATCAACAATACGATTGAGAATTCAAAAATCCGATCATTTTGCCCTGGATGGTGAATTTGACTTTTTTTGTTCTTTTCGGTACGCAGTGGCACTTACTAATCCAAATGCAAAATGTGTTTAGGCAATAGGAGTTGAGCGATTTTGGAACTAAATTTGGAAATCGTAGTTCAAAGAAATTCACGTTTACGCTTGCGCACTTACTACCGTTAGTCCTACAGTTATGAAACTCATAGGGGACAATTTATTTTCTGTAAAATATTTCAATTGTCTAATATCCTATGGTTTTGCCTCGGACACTCAAACCTTTCAGAAAGCTCTAACCCTCAAACTTCGAGTTAAATAGTTTTTGATTTTGGAGGACCCAGCTGTTTTTGAGCTCCACGTACTGATTAACCCTTAAGATCCCTCTTGTTCAAAAAAATTGTTTTTTCAAGATTTTTCAAGATTTTGGTGTATTTTGCCCAACCAAATGGCATAGAATTGCTAGTTTGTTTCGAGATGCATGTGAATTTTCTTAATTCGTTGAAAACTGGGTGGTATGTTTTGGACACCTCAGGAGGGGGGTGTCTAATGGGGTTCTAAAAATATATGTACTTCAGGAGGGTTAGAGGGGGGGGGGGGGGCTTTTAAAAATATGTAGGCTGGGATAAATGAATGAACGAAATAACACAAATAAAATTGTTAGCCCAACAAGAACTCCTCCTTCAGCAGTATCTTAATAATGAAATATTGATGCAGTGTCCCCCACATCCTGAGGTTTTCAATATTACACCATCCGACCCCTCTGCTCCTGGGGTATCCAAAAAGACAATGAAAAATCGAAATTATCTGCTATTATTGTATACTTCCAGCCACAACGTTTTTCCTCAACATGTTGTGTTGTTTTTCTCTAATATTTAAAATTAAATTTGGAAGGACAGTTGTTATAATAAGGTACTTATTTGAACTAATTCATGAAACTGAACTTTACTGTCCCCCAGTTCATGGTAGAGGTGGGTCTGATCTTAACACAATTTTATCTCAGGGATCGACGTTTTTTCGGATTTTTTTTTTGACATGAATATGTTTGTTGGCTGGGGGTCAAGAAATTTTTCGCGTCACTTTTTTGCCACAAAAATGCAACGGATACCTACCAGTAAACAGAATCATAGCTTCATACCGGTAGCTATGAAGCAAGGTTCTCTATAATACTGCGATATATTACGTGCAATCAGAGTTTTTTTTTTTTTTTTTAGAAAAAAAAAAATTTAATTTTCAAATTACACCTACATATTGACATATCCATGATCTATTGTTTTTCCCTCTAATGGAGAAATTTTTGTTGCATACTTAATTTCCAACTTCACAAAACTCGACGGTTCTGAACGAAATTTTCACAGACCCCAAGCTAAAAGACTTATTTATGTCAAAAGGAATTGATATCGTAGGTTTTTAGGTGTGGCGTTTTAGATTTATATTTTGGCATTTCTTCCTTTGCTAGGTATGTTTTCCATTTTCCTTCGTTTCCAACATTCCGAGGGCAATATACAGGGTGTCACCCTAACTCGAGGACCAAACTTCAAGGATCGATTCTACAACTAATTTGCAAACTTTTTTGTCTCATGACTTTTTTTTTTAAACGCTTTAAAATTATACTTTTTTTACTTTTAAGATTTTGTTCGTGTTTTCGACCTTGAGCCATTAAAACGGCCATAACTCCCTCAATTTACTGGATAAACTCAAATATGAGTATACCGTTGGAAAGAACGTTAAATTTCCTATCAGTTCATCAGGACACAAGAGCTTTTTAAGCCTTTCGTATAAGTGAATAAACCGGTCAAAGTCAGAAATTTAAAACTTTCTCGAAAATCACCATTTTTTAGGCTGACTCATCTTATGTAATAAACAGCCGTATCGGCGGGCACTCAACGGAAAAAACTTGCCCAGAATCTCAGCTTTCCAACGGTCTATCAATTTTTCTTTTTAACATTCAAATTAGAAGAGTAAATGAAGTTTGAATGCCCGAAAACGTGTGTTTTACAAGCAAATCCAGTGTTTTAAGCGGTTTATGGTCCCCCTCGACCTCAAGATGGCTTGACGATTTTGGTATCATTTCCTATGTAATTTTCTACGCTGAATCAAATAGTGATACTTCCGAATGGTTCCGACTGCTAGAAAGTGGATTTTTCGAAGAAAACCTTCGTTTTTCGTACATAAAATACGCATTATTCTTAAATGTGGTAGTGAGCATGAAGTAACACCTTTTAACTCAATAAACACCGAATTCCTAGTTGATTGAAGTTTTTGTTGAGTTCAAAGGTGTTACTTCATGCTCACTACCACATTTAAGAATAATGCGTATTTTATGTACGAAAAACGAAGGTTTTCTTCGAAAAATCCACTTTCTAGCAGTCGGAACCATTCGGAAGTATCACTATTTGATTCAGCGTAGAAAATTACATAGAAAATGATACCAAGCTCGCCAAGCCATCTTGAGGTCGAGGGGGACCAGAAACCGCTTAAAACACTGGATTTGCTTGTAAAACACACGTTTTCGGGCATTCAAACTTCATTTACTCTTCTAATTTGGATGTTAAAAAGAAACATATTGTTTAGTAATGCATGCATTCCAGGGGACGTCCCATTGGATAAGCATTAGATCAGTTTAACCAGTTGTTAAGTGATAAAACTGTTTCACTCGATATAATTTATTTATTACTTTAGGCAAGAAATAACCCCCCCCCCCCACACCATTATCCACCTTAACATTTCTAGCGGCATGGGAGCCTCGAATCTGAAGAGCATTTTAAAATCCATGATCTACGATACCCAACATGCGAATTCGAGTTCACCCCCCCCCCCCCCCTCGCCACCACCACCAATGGTGCCAGTCTGGCACCAAAGCGGAAATACGTCGTAACATTGAACTTTCACCTGTTAGTTTTGGTAGGCAGTCCATCGAGGTTCACATCCGTATTTAAGGTGAAACACACAAAAAACCCACGAAATATGAGGTTTATGGCATCATGGCACCATGGTGGCACCACTATTAGTTCCATGGTGGTACAGAGAATAATTCATGAAAATCCAGAGGTATAATGAGAATTTTTCCTCAATTTCAAAGCTTGGGTACAATTAGTAAGCAGTAAAGGAACCAAAATATTGAAAAATCGGATATTTTGTGAATATTATCCCCCCACTCACCCCCTCCTCTTGCGAATTTTGGTACTTTGGTGAAATCATGTACAACGGGGAAGTTATTTTAGTCAAACAAAAAAAGAAACACACAAATCGGTTGGAAATTGAGGCCTGGGCAGAGTTTATAAGATTATGCCCGCAAACGCACGTTTTTTAAGGATTAACCCCTCCTTTCCCCCCTTTAAAAAGCAAAATTCCAAATTCCGGCGCCGTAGTGCACAACTAGATAGTTTTCCGCGTCGAAGAAAAAAAGAACCACGAAAATCGGTTGAGAACTAAGGCCTGGGCAGAGTACACAAGATTATGCCCAAAAACCCACGTTTTTTGAGCATTAACCCCCCCTTTCCCCCCCTTAAAAGGCAAAATTCGAAATTCCGGCGACGTAGTGCACAACTAGATAGTTTTCCGCGTCGAACAAAAAAAGAACCAGGAAAATCAATTGAGAACTAAGGCCTGGGCAGAGTACACAAGATTTTGTTACACACACACATACACACATACACACATACACACATACACACACACACACACACACAGACATACACCTATGGTTTTTTTCGCGGATTTGGATTCAGAATGGTCTAAAACGGATTACTGTGTGGTTATTTTTTTTTTCTGTTGAGTGTTGTCCAACTTCACCCCAGATCGATCGCATAAGGACGCCCAAGTCTTACTGTGGGACGTCCTAAAAATTGATAGACCGTTGGAAAGGTGAGATTCTGGGCAAGTTTTTTCCGTTGAGTGCCCGCCGATACGGCTGTTTATTACATAAGATGAGTCAGCCTGAAAAATGGTGATTTTCGAGAAAGTTTTAAATTTCTGACTTTGACCAATTTATTCACTTATACGAAAGGCTTAAAAAGCTCTTGTGTCCTGATGAACTGATAGGAAATTTAACGTTCTTTCCAACGGTATACTCATATTTGAGTTTATCCAGTAAATTGAGGGAGTTATGGCCGTTTTAATGGCTCAAGGTCGAAAACACGAACAAAATCTTATAAGTGAAAAAAGTATAATTTTAAAGCGTTAAAAAAAAAATATCACAAGACAAAAAAGTTTGCAAATTAGTTGTAGAATCGATCCTTGAAGTTTGGTCCTCGAGTTAGGGTGACACCCTGTATAGGTGGAAAAAGTCATATATCTCACTCGTAAGACATTTTGTAACAAAACAGGATTTCTTTAACAGATGCAATTAAGCATTTTTTCCATTTCATAAATGTATTATGTAATTTTTATTCATTATTTTGGTCTCACGGCGGAGATCCAGAATTTGGTATACCTGAAACTCACGGCCCAAATGACCATAAGGAATACTCAGTCAGCGAATAAACGGTTTTTCCCCTTTTTCTCTGGAATTATTGGTCAGTTTTGATGATTCCTGCGGCAATCTTTTAGTTTTTTTTACAGAATAGTTGAAGTATCAAGGTAGCCAAAAGAATATCTGTTTTGGCTTAAAAGTGGTTGAACAGTGTTGCGGAGGGCTTGAAAAATCTGACTTCCGAAAAGATACTTCAGGACATTTTCGATAGTGAGGAATCGAAAGTATGCGATCGCATGCGAATCCACTCCAGTCATCAGCAACCAACGTCCCTTGGGCTTCTTCCTGGCTCTAATCGTGTTCTCACTACGTCCAACAATTTTCGGATTCTTTGTGGTCTTGTTGTGCGCTTATTGGTTCACGTGACTCGATCGTGGTCCTCCAACGCGTCTGAAAACAGTCTATTAGGCTTTCCAACAATTTTCCAATAGAACCTTCTCCGTGTACTAAAGATGGTCCTTGCAGCCAGTTGGGCCCCAAGTGAATAATGTTTTGGCGCTCTTAGGAGTAATGGACGACATCCTTTCTGCCGTTGAGAAGAAGATTTGGAGTTGTTTGGAGGTTTATTTTTGGACACCAGTGTGGGGGGTCTGTCATCTACATTTTGAATACTAATGTCTGCCCCCCCTTCACACATCTGGTACCTGGTGTGGGTAGCAGATGTGACTGCTAGAAATATACAGTGAGAACAGATTAGCACTCACATGCAGACTAAGCAAATCTAATCTATTAATTGAGTAGCCCAGTTGCAAAGTGGGTTGAAACGATGTTATATTTTTAAAAAAAAAAAGATTTATTGGTATACTTGGATTCACAATGGCGTCGGCTACAATGTTGTGATATGATGCGAGGGACGAATTGGACTAAAAACGGTTGAAAATCGAGCTTAATGTTTGGTAGAATTAGTATTCCTAGTACTTAGTATTCCAGAAGCAGAGCGAGTGAAAAATGTCAGTTGCAAAAGGGCTTAAAACTATCGACAACAATAATAATTATTACAATTATTACACCAATAATAATTATTACAATTATTACAACAACAATAATTATTACAATTATTACAATAATTGTAGCCAGATGAGTTCTAAACGCAAAACAGGTTAAATATCTCCATGGCTACGAAAGCTCTCCTTCTCATCACTACTTTTATATATTGGATTTATTTTATTATTTATTTATAATTTTACTGGATTTGGATTTATTGGAAAGCGACGCCAAGGAAATTATGTTTCTCGCTTTTCTTCGGCTTTTTTTTTTTGTATTGTTTCGACTATTCAAACAATCAATTTATTTCGTATAACAAATAATTTTTCTGAAAGAATAATTGTCTGGAAAATTTTTTGAAAACAATCTAACGGAGTTTTGAATTTAGATTAGGCCATAATTGACTCCTGCTCCGTCCACGAATCCCAACAATGAGTCGCATGCTCTCCATTTCCTTCTTGCCCCTCGAAGGCACATTGAAGCAGCACGGAGTATGGAGAAGGACAACCTCGTCCGTAACCATCCCTTTACTTCCTGCATAGGCCGATCCCACTTCTCACTTAGACGTTCAGCCAGAACCCTCAAAAATGCTGCCATTTGTGGTGCATACATAGAGTCCACAGACGTTACAAGGGGGGTAAAAGAGGCGTGACGTTCCTCACATGCTGCCAGGTACTTCCTTTTCTTCTCTTCTTCGGCGTTTCTAAGAACTGTGGCCACTGGATGAGGAATGTAGGAGGGGGCATCAGTGTCAACGACACGTACATCGAACAATGCCTCCCTCTGTGGCTCCCAAACCCCACGGCATGCCAGGTCTCCTCGTAGTCCAGGATGTACGAGGGATGTCTCGACAACGATAGGCTCCTTGACACAATTTCCCCACGCTGTTGACATGAGCTCACCTAAGACGTCCCGAATCTCGTTGTGGCGTCGTGTTATGAGACCACCTGTCTTGCAGCTCAAGGCGTGACTGAGCGAAAAATCCCTCCATCCACACCCGTCGCATGTAACTGGCATTTCGACTGGCAACCTCTTATATCTTAATGCCAAGGCGTCACGAAATTCGTATGGGGACATGTCGAAATTATGCTTTTTCAATGGCTGAGCTGATAGCCAGCTTGAACTCTTTGTTCTCGATGCCTTGAGCACTGCTCGCTGGATTGTTCTTTTCCTATCTGGCTCAAATTTTGCGAGTGCTGATTCGAGAAAGTTGTCTTCCGTGAGATTTCGGTTTCTTTTTGCTTCCTTTCTAGCTGCATAGAGATGGGTCACATGGTCACCTAGATCAAAGGGCTGACGAAGCCGAATGGATCTATCTATGACTGCAGTGCTAGACTTTGATGTTTGGAACATTGCACTTGCTGTTGAGACCGGATCTGTCCAGGCCATGCCTCCTTTGTTCACTGGTAGCGAGAATATATCGCACTCCTCTGGTGACACGCCTCCACCAAAAATGGCTGGCATGAAAGTAGTGCGAATAAAGTCTCTCAGTGGCCTGAACGCTCCTTCCTCACATTCCACTACTCTCTGAACAAACTGCCATCGAAATTTAATGGATTTGGTGAACGCCGAGTGAGCGTCTTGAGGATGTTTTTTGCCTGCAGCTGACACCCTTTCAATCAATTGAGTCCATTCGCTGATCTTCCCCTCTAAATATTTTGCTTTTCCTATGGGTTCGCCTATATATCCCCCTAGGAAGCGGTGGCCAGTTACAACCTTGATTCCCGTGCCCCCAAAGACTACTTCTGCATCCCTCTTCTTGTCTGGGTGTACAACAAGGTACGACTTTTGGCCTTGAGGATAGTATCCAAAACTCGGACCATGTCTCAGTAGTTGCTCCCACCAATTTTTGAGTTCTTGTAGGTTTCCTTGCGCTGATGAATCGTCCGCGTACCAACACTGAGTGACATCTGGGCAGTTACGCTGTAGCAGATTAATCAATGGCAGGGTTGAAATTCCATACATGAGCATAGCCAGCGGATCTCCTTGCGTGACCCCTTCTTTGCTGTATAGGCTATCAGTAGTCCCTCGGAGAATCAGTTCCGCGTGACCTTTGTAGGTGTTGTAAAGGAATCTTGCACCACTGGGCCAATACATTCTTGCATACCAAAGAGTCAATATCCTGTTTACTGTGTTAAATGCGTTCTTTGCGTCAACTAGAAGCAATCCCCAGCTGGAATTCATCGGAACTCTTTCCTCGAACAGTGCATTCATTGAGTGAACTGCCCCTTCAATACCTGCACTGAGACCCCCACATAACTGTTTCTCCCTGCAACTCTCCGATACTTCTTCAACTGTTGCTTCAATGACACACTTACCGAGGATTCTTCTCAAAGATTCACCGATTCCTATTGGCCGCACGCCTGGACGTTTATCCAAAGCAACCAGTCTGCTTGCCATCAGCGCCCTTATTGATTCCCAGGGCATATTCTCGTTCCCTAACTTATTGGCTAAGTTGGCCACAGCCTCACGCAACCGACAACTTGATCTTCCGTGGCGCAGTAAAAAGTCGACCCATTGATCAGCATCAGAGCCTCCTGGGCCTCCACTTCCATGAAGCTTTCTTGATACGCTTTCGACAATTGAAGATGAAATCTGTATATCTATGAGAGGTGGGAGATTCATTCCTGCGGGGAGTTGTAGCATATCAATGTCCGGTATTGTCTGATCGGGATGTTTTTCCATTAGGTCTTCCAGAACAGTTTTACCTTGCATGTCTATCACTTCCGTCGGTCCCAAAACTGACGTTCTACTGTTTTCTGATAGTCTGCCTACCGCCTCCCTCGCTTTACCCCTCAACATTAGACGATGGAATGCTAATTCAGGGCAATATCCATGTGTTCGTTGATTATGATTCAGCTTCCTATCCAGTAATACAGCTTCATTTATTAGGGTATCAAATTGACCTTCTGTCCAAAGTTGCAAGCGCCTTCCAAGTAAAATCCGAATGTCTTTTGGTTGCTTGATCATTTTGCTTCGTTGTAGAACGACTGAGAGGAATACCAGCACTCGTTCAGATGAGAATTGACCTGCGGTCAATGAAGTTATCTCGCTTGCCAATGTATCTACAAACTGCATGCTTTTAGAGCCGTTTGGTAGATCGTAATGTCTCCCTCGCAGTTGAGAAATCTTACGCCAGTAGCATCGCCAGACCGCGTTGTTTGCCTCTTCCCTCCCAGGACCATTAATAAATGAGTCGCCATATACATCCTCCAATTTTGCAAAAACCTGATTGTCAGCTGGAAGCGAGATGTCAGTACTCAGTGACCCATTGCTTACTTCGTCGTTTAGAGCTCCTGTGATAATTGCATTTTGAAGACGATCTCTGGTTCTGGCACACGTGATCGCTCTAGCGTAATGGCCATTTATACTAACGAACTCTCTCCCGCATCCAGGGCATCTCGTCATTGTCCGCCTCCTTGTTTCCTCGAGAATATCTTGTGTAGATTGCCAGGAACCTTCACCTTGAGACATGCTTCTCAATCTGCCCAGTTCATTATGAAATCAAAGAAAATTCACCGACTCACCCTCACCTAGAAACTCACATACCTATAAATTAATAAACAAAAAATTTTCAAAAAATTCAACTAAACGATAATTTGAACGAAAAAAAACCCTCCGTGAATCCTCGTTCACTGTGAATAGGCTACACTGATAGTGGCTACTATAGAGTAGGTACTTGCCAAATTTCACCTTCCACAAAACACGAAAACCCGCATAAATCAATCAAACCCGCATAACCTTTCAAAATTTCTTAATGTAATTCTTTTTGTGTACTTAATTATTTTAATATTTTAAAAATATTAAAATCTTATATGTTGGGGCAACACTGTCCTGATTATGATGGCAGTGCCCAGTTCTCCCTCCCCTAATCTCTCTTCTCTCGTAGAATTTTTCTGCTTCACCTCGTTTTTTTTTATACCCGTCATTGTTCACGGTGCCTTTAAGATTTCTATTCAATTTCATTTCAAAATATCATTTCAATATCAAATCAAGTTTCTTGTGAAACATATCGCTCAATCCGCGAGTATCGTTGCCGACCTCGGATTTCATATGAACAACCCATTCTACCTTCCTGGTTACCTACTCTCTAACGTTGCTGTTCGCCATCTGGACTCCTGCTGGTTGCTGATGAATTTTAACGCCGCACTGGGGCCCCAGGTACCAATCTACAAGAACTTACGAGGTTACAAATTTGCAAATTCCCTTTATTCGTCGATTACCCATTTCCATCCCCATTCGTTCACTCCTTCATTTACCTACCAAGAAAAGCCCTATGTAAATCGGTCATCCTCTAAACCCTACAAAACTTGTCATGGTCCTTCGATCCACAATTCTAGGTAAATTTTCGAAATAAAAAACGTATAAAATCGAACGAAAATTCGCTTCATTGTTCTTGAAAAAAATTGCATTATTCTTCATTGGCATAACCTTGTTCCCGATTCTTAACTTTCGAGTCCAGAGTTCTCCCTTGCTCGAACCTTCTTCAAACCAAAACAAAACAAAGCGATCTCATCTCATCTTATCATTCTTATCTACGCTTGTTTTTAAGTTCTCTCCCGCCCGTGCGATCCGTTTCATTTTTGTATCGTTTTCGTTGTCGGCTTCTCAGTATTTCGTAGTAAAGTTACCTCTGCCTCTTATTTACCACTTCTTTGAATGATAATGACTAACGAAGAAAGAAAGTTTTCTCTCTCCGCTCAGAGGCGTAGGTACACCAATTCTATGAGGGTTAGCTACGAAGCTGCAAAGAAATGTGCTGTCTTGGTGTCTTCTAGTGACGATATAGAATCAGGAATTGGAACTGCTGTATCACAAAACGAGATCGACAGTTTTGTAGCTCGTATGTCGCGCTCCGACTTGCTGTTTAATTCTTTTGAATCCATTCAAACCTCAATAGAAGAGTTGAATGCTAAGTTAGACGAGACAGATCGACTAAGTACACTCCAAGAAATGTCTGAATTCGAAGAAATGTTTTTCTACTGTCAAGCAATTTTGAACAAAATTGAAACAAATCGAACTCCAAGTAAGTCTGTAGATCCTAATTTTCGTTCAGCTGATCTATCCTTTCGCTCAGTTAAGGCTAAGGTAAAATTACCAGACATAAAATTACCGCCGTTCTATGGTGATCTGCAAACTTGGTCATCCTTCTATAGTTTGTTCAAGTCATTAATCCACGACAATTCGGAGCTGTCACCCTCTGAAAAATTTCATTATCTTTTGGGTTGTCTTACACCTGAGAATGGCAAACATTCTGATGCTTTAGAATTGACAAAATCATTACGTATTTCGGATGAAAATTATTTCATTGCTTGGGATACTTTGGTGGGCACTTACCAAAATGTACGACTCCTTGCTGGTCATCACATAGAAGCGTTACTTTCATTTCGCCCGTTCGCTGAGCCTACTCACTCTGCCCTCTCTAAATTTCTTCAAGTTTTTCGAACTAATGTTGCTGCAATTGGTGCATTGGACATTTCCAAAATTGAAGATGTTCTACTACTACACATTGCTTCCAGGAATCTTGATCCCGCCACGCGTACTGCCTTCGAAAATCATTATTCTGAAAAGGAGATTCCCAGTTTTGCTGATTTAATGGAGTTTGTTGAGCTTCAGTGTAAAATTCAATCTCTCAACGTACCATCTCAAAAATCAAATTTTAAGATTGGTGCATCAAAGACAATTTTGTCAAATCAAGGTAAGAAACCATCTTCTTTCCATGTTTCTACCGAACTTACTTCTTCATCTGAGCAATCTAAAACGTGCCCTGCGTGTTCTGACATTCAGGATCACAGATTGCATACTTGCAAGAAATATTTGAGTTTATCAGTTTCAAAACGCCAATTGATGGTCAAGCAACATAACCGCTGTCGTAATTGCCTAGGAAAACACGCCCTTAAAAGTTGCAACTCCAATTTCCGCTGCAGGGAGTGCAACGCTAAACATCACTCAACCTTACATTATGATCACAAGTCTGAAGAAAAGTCTGGTTCTAACCATTTACCTAATGATAGCGAAAATTCTGCATCATTGACTGCTGCCATTTCAGTACCCACAATCTCTCAATCATGTGGTACATACCAGGCCAACAGTAGGACTACAGGCCATACTATTCTTCTGAGTACTGCTATCGCTCGCATTACTGACCGTAATGGAGTTCCTCAACCTGTACGGATCCTCGTAGATCAAGGATCACAAATTAATATAATTACATCTGCTTGCGCCAAACGACTTGGTTTGAAGGTGCGGAAAAGCTCACACTGTGTCCGAGCAGTAGGAGGAGTTACTCGCAATAGCGATGGGTTTGTCAACTGCACTCTACAGCCTAGTGACACAAGCGATCCCGTTTTCAATACTGACGCTTTCATAATTTCTCACATTGCGGATACTCAACCACAATTTCAGTTAGACCCTTTACTGCGTCAAGTATTTTCGGGTTTGAAGCTAGCTGATCCAAGCTTTGACCAACCTGGTGAAGTAGAATTCTTACTAGGTGCTGAATTGTTTAGTCTCATCGTCAATAACACTCACAATTTCATCCCAGGAGAACCTGCCGCGCTTTCAACATGCTTTGGATGGTTGTTGGTGGGAAAGGCACCTGTAATTAGCTCTACAACTGCTTCCTTTACAACTACTATGCTGACCACATCTTGCTGCGAATCTCTCGATACATCTCTCAAACGCTTTTGGGAAGTAGAGGAAATTTCGACCCCTACTCCTAACAATCCTGAAGATGATGCTTGCGAAGCTCTCTTCAGGTCAACTCACGCTCGCTTACCTTCAGGTAGGTATATTGTCAAACTTCCCTTCAAGGACAAGCCTACCTCCTTGCCTAATTGTCGCAACTTAGCGCTCAAGCGATTTTCTGCCCTTGAAGCACGATTACTTAGACAACCTTTATTGAAGGAGCAGTACACATCTTTCATGAACGAGTATATTTCTCTTCAGCATATGTCTCCCTCTTCGATTGTTGCAGACTACGTTATTCCCCATCATGTTGTCCTCAAACAGGACAGTTCTACCACCAAACTTCGTACAGTTTTTGATGGATCCTTTCGCCCAGACGCAGACAAACCATCCTTAAATTGTATCATGATGTCTGGTCCAAAACTCCAGCATGACATTACTGATATTTTGTGTGATTTTCGTATTTTCCCCATAGTTCTCTGCGCTGATGTAAAAATGATGTACCGCCAGATTCTTGTTCATGAGGATGATAGACTTTTCCAACACATTTTCTATCGTGAATCCCGATTTTCAGAGGTTCAAGAGTATGCATTGGCAACAGTGACTTACGGCCTGAAGCCATCAGCATTCTTGGCTCAGCGTACGCTTCTTCAGCTGGTTGAGGACGAAGGGAGTAAGTATCCTCTTGCTTCTAACTCTATAAAGCATCACCTCTTTGTGGACGATTTTGTGACAGGCGCTTACGATGACGTCACTGCAATTGCTCTTAAAAATGAGCTAATTGAACTCCTCTCGCTAGGAGGCTTCGAACTTCGAAAATGGTCTAGTAATCACCCTCCAATACTTTCTGATATTCCAATTGAACATCAGAATCAACCATTGAATTTTCGTGCTCCTGATGATTTTTCCTTGAAGGTTCTGGGCATCATTTATAGTCCACAGACTGATTCCTTCTCATACTCAGTACAGCTGAATCCTATTCGTATCACAAAAAGGGGAATTTTATCAGAGATCTCGAAAATATTTGACCCTTTGGGGTGGTTAACTCCTGTCACATTTTATGCCAAGTGCTTAATGCAAACTATTTGGCAGCGTGGCTTAAAGTGGGATGACATTCTTCCAGGTGACTTGATAGAATCTTGGGAACTCTTCACCAAAGATCTTCCAGCACTTCAAGAACTTCGGATTGCACGCTATATCCCCTCTCAAGAATCTACTTCTACAAACATTGTCGGATTCTGCGATGGATCCTCTCGGGGATACGCTGCTGTCATCTACATCACCACCACCAAGGATGGTATCGTATCGTCTCATTTACTCAAGGCCAAATCTAAGGTGGCTCCCTTGAAACCCCTCAGCATCCCCAGATTGGAATTGTCTGGAGCTCTCTTACTTTCTAATCTGTTGCATTCTGTAAATTCTACTTTGATGCGCATAGAACATTATACAATTTACTTGTTTTGTGATTCCACAATAGTTTTGTCATGGATCAAAACGCCACCTCATCTTTTAAAGACTTTTGTCTCGAATAGGGTCGTGTCCATTTTAGAAAACACATCCCCTGATCAGTGGCATCACGTCAGCACTGAACAAAATTCTGCAGATCCAGCATCACGTGGCCTAATCGCTAGTGATCTTATAAAATCGGATATGTGGTGGAACGGTCCTGCTTTCATTCGTCGATCACTTCAACATCTGAACGCCGTTTCCATCTGTGAATCTGTTGAGTATCTAACCGAGATTAAGAAGAATACCTCCGTCTTGCTGACAACAATCGACCTTTCCTTTTTAGTTTCTAATATTGAAAGGATCTCTTCATTTTCGAAATTGTGTCGAGTGTTCGCATTTATTCACCGATACGTCAAAAACCGTTTCAGGCACAAAGAAGAATGGGAATTGGGACCTCTTTCTTCTTCTAATCTAAAGCAAGCTACAAATTCTGTTATATTTATCACCCAAAGGCATCATTACGCTAAGGATATTTTAGCAATTCAAAAGGGAAATTCGCCTGTTTCGCTTGAAATCCGACCATTGAACCCCTTCTTCGATTCGGAAGGCCTCATGAGAGTTGGTGGTAGGATTGATCGAGCATCTTTGCCCTTCAGTTTGAAACACCCGGTCATCATACCTCACAAATCTCACTTAGCTGCTTTGATTTGTGACCATTTCCACAAGTACACGCTACATGGAGGTCCTCGTCTCATGACTTCTTTGATCACACGAAGGTACTGGATTCCTTCCATTCGCCGCCTCATACGAATCCGAATATACAAATGTCTAAAATGCTATTTGCCAAAAGCCAAACCTATTGAGCCTCAGATGTCAGAACTCCCACATGAGCGCCTTCGCAGCTTAAGACCATTCTCATCCGTGTCAATTGATTTTGCAGGCCCTTTCTTTGTGACACTCAGTAGAAGGCGCAACGCTACTAAGTTGAAGACATACTTGGCTGTTTTTGTGTGTCAAGAAGTGAAGGCAGTCCATCTGGAGCTGGTTCCCGAACTTAGCACGTCTGCATTTCTTCGAGCTCTGGACCGCTTCATTGGTCGACGTGGTATCTGCAGCAAGATCTACAGCGATAGGGGCACCAACTTTCAGGGAGCTGCTCGACATCTGGAGGAGGTCTACGCCTGGCTTCAAGAAAATCAGACCTCCATCTCCGATTATCTCTTGGGTAGAGAGATCAAATGGTATTTCCACCCACCTAAGGCTCCACATTTCAATGGCTTAGCCGAGGCTTGTGTCAAGCAAGCTAAACACCATCTGCTCAAATCTGCTGCTGGACATTCGCTGACTTATGAAGAGTTGGAAACTTTGATCATCCGCGTCGAAGCCATACTTAACAGTCGACCATTAGGAACCATAACCACTGACCATCGGGATGTTGACTACTTGACACCTGGTCATTTCATTATAGGAGCTCCACTCCTAGCAGCTCCTGAAGAAGATTTCACCTCACAACCAATAGATTACAATAAAAGACATCGTCTCATCTCAACGCTTCTTCAAGGCATCTGGAGAAGATGGGCAGCTGAGTATATTCCCACTTTGATTCCCCGCAACAAATGGAGAGAGGAGCAGCGAAATATCACTGTTGACTCTGTTGTATTTCTCAAGGATGAGAATTCTTCACCGCTACAATGGCCCATTGGAAGGGTCACGGAAGTTTACCATGGCCAGGATGGAGCTGTCCGTGTAGCGCGTGTTCAGCTTGCTGATGGGTCATACGTGCGTCCAGTGCACAAAATGATCCCACTGCCAAGCCTATAATTTCTTCTTATTCATTCTCAACTTAGAAGTGAGTTTTCCTTTCATTGATTTTATCCTTTCTTCTTTTTTTTTGGGAGAGGTAACCCAATCTATATAAATCTGAGAAGTCCGATTTCGTTTTCGTTGCGAAACATGGCTGTTTCACCGGGGGGAGTTTGTTGGGGCAACACTGTCCTGATTATGATGGCAGTGCCCAGTTCTCCCTCCCCTAATCTCTCTTCTCTCGTAGAATTTTTCTGCTTCACCTCGTTTTTTTTTATACCCGTCATTGTTCACGGTGCCTTTAAGATTTCTATTCAATTTCATTTCAAAATATCATTTCAATATCAAATCAAGTTTCTTGTAAAACATATCGCTCAATCCGCGAGTATCGTTGCCGACCTCGGATTTCATATGAACAACCCATTCTACCTTCCTGGTTACCTACTCTCTAACGTTGCTGTTCGCCATCTGGACTCCTGCTGGTTGCTGATGAATTTTAACGCCGCACTGGGGCCCCAGGTACCAATCTACAAGAACTTACGAGGTAACAAATTTGCAAATTCCCTTTATTCGTCGATTACCCATTTCCATCCCCATTCGTTCACTCCTTCATTTACCTACCAAGAAAAGCCCTATGTAAATCGGTCATCCTCTAAACCCTACAAAACTTGTCAATTACAGAGATACAGTAATTCAAAAATAGATCAATTTTACAAAAAGTAATACTGTTTGTGATAAGGCCGTGTTTTGAACCGTTCCCTCGCAGAACCATTAATTTTGGAAATAAGTAAAGTGAGAGGAATTTGAAGGCAGTGCAATCAGCTTCAAAGTAAAACCTTAATATACCAACCAATATAGTTTTCTAAAAATGAATAAACAAAAAGATTTTTTAAACATTTCTTGGGGAAAATGAAGAAAATTCAATATAACCACGAGAAAATTGATATATTTTGAGGAAAATGGAACTACTTCAATGACAGTGTTCAATTTTATAGATTTTGATAATTTTCGTAATAGAAATAATTTAGAACTTACTCGATTCATTTACAATTATGTATTGACTGAAATGTGAGAGGATTACCAAGTAGACAACCAACTGAAGACACTCTTCCATTCCATTCTACCGCTTTTTCGAATCGTCACATTCTTGCAACTTGTTTCACACATAAAAGTCAACCTTACCAGATTACTAGCTCAGAGGTTGAAAAGCACCGTTGCTGATGCACTACCAGGTTCGAAATTGGTTAGAACAGGAAAAGAATATCTCCAAATATTATTATCTCCTTCCCCATTTCACGCGCAACACACTACAAACTGACGAACTACCGACCACTCAAAAACAAACATGCAGCGCTCTCAAAACCTACCGGAAGGGTTACCACTGCAGTGATGTATCAATACAGGGAAGTTCCCCATTAAACAGGGGAAAATCCCTGTCAAACAGAGGAAGTTTCCTACTAGCAATCAGGGCTACCAACTGCTGGTTGAGGAACTACTCGAGCCTCACGATGCATCTCCAGAATCTCGAGTAGTTACTCTTGTCGAGTAGTTACTCGAACGACAAGTAATTGCTCGACTTCGACTCTGAATACCAAGTTTTGAGTAACTACTCATGTCCAGAGAGTAATTACTCTCAGGAGTAGTTACTCAAGTCCTACTCGATTCACGACTATGAATACCGCCCTTAGCCCAATGATACTATAAAATGCGGTAGAAAAATTAAGTAAAGATATCACAGGTTTGAAAAAAAGTAAGGCCGCCATAAATGCACACACACTACGCCGCGCGCGTGTGTGAGTAGTATTTTGTAGTATCCAAGAGATTCCCCAAGGGTTTCATCTCTTCTCTGTGCATGGATACTTTTTTCAAAGAGTTTTGGCTAGCTACGTCACACCATTCAAATCTTCAACTTTCCTTAGCTTCTCTGATTTTTTAAAAAACATTTTCTCGACGAACAGACCTGATTATCGTTATTCCTGAGCCATACTCTTTTGAAAATAAAAAATGAAAAAAAATTGACTGAAATACCCCATTATTGTTTGATTTTGATGATTCCAGCGGCAATATTTCAGTTTTTCAGTTCTCCAGGGCCGTGCACTAATAAATTTCTAAAATCCTTTAAAATTTCCAACTTTTTAACTTTTGACCCCTTCGATTTGGCTGAATACTAACTCAGAACGAGGAACGAGCGGCGACCGACTGAGATCCCCTTAATTCTGTTTAGGTCATTTATGCTGTTGTTAAGTTGGGTAATTAGTGTCTGAATTGAATGGGTGGGCCGAATAGGGGTACATGTCCATTTTTTCGATTTTTCATTTTTGGTACCTCACGAATCGTAGAGGTCTCCTCTACTACATTATAGCATCATAAGGCTTCACTTCCAATTCCGTGGGCATTTTATTGAGCTTCAATAAAGGAAATCCAGATGATTTTATTCAGGAGAACAAGGGTACATGTTAGTAACATACGTAGCAACCGCTCTCGCGTCCTGCGTTACAATCTGCTCCCCGCCTGTGTCCAACTAGGGGTGTGTCGGTCCAGGCGTTTCCCTGGAACGGTTCCAACGGTTACGGTGACAAAGATGTAACCGTTCCAAATTACCGGTACAGTTCCATTACCGATACAGGCGATCAAATCCCACTCACATGGCATGGATGAAGCAGGCAGTCAAATCCCTATCGTCCTTCTTCCATGCTTATGATCTCAACTTGCGATACAATAGCATCATTTTCCTTGAAAATTCGCTAAAAGGAAGGAATTTGAACAAGTGTTACAAAAGAGGCAATTTATTATAACTTATAGTTACCAAACAATTCAAGGGAAGAATTATGACGTTGCAGTTTAAGAACTTAACATGACAATAATAAATTAATAAAACTGGAGACAACTTCCATGCTAACCTGTCCAGAAGATAACTTCCCGCTCAAGAGCCATTCCATGAACCATTCTCAGTCCATGGAAGTAGTAAGGGCGCTTCCAGGTACAACATGGAACAGAACTGAGAACAAGATCCATGCTTACCGGTCCAGAGCCATTGAACCATTCTCTGTGATATCTTATCGGTCCGGTTACATCCTTACCGGTCCAGTTCCATCCTCACCAATCAGAATGATCAGATTGATGAGATGATTGATCAGATCATTCTGATTGGTGAGGATGGAACTGGACCGATAGAAAAGACTCTCTTCCCGGTCCAGAGCCATCTTAAGATATCTTATCAGTCCGTGGAACTGGACCGGTAAGGGTCGAGTTTTTGTCACTGCGTGGAACCGTTCCAACCTGATACTCGGTTCCACAGTCCCGGTACAGCTGTACCGACACACCTCTATGTCCAACTCCCGCTCGTAATCTCGCGAATGGCCGATTGCTGATTCTG
The DNA here is from genome assembly GCA_009739505.2 of Apolygus lucorum. Classification (NCBI taxonomy): domain Eukaryota; kingdom Metazoa; phylum Arthropoda; class Insecta; order Hemiptera; family Miridae; genus Apolygus; species Apolygus lucorum. The sequence goes on along the minus strand of CM019181.2, from coordinate 67,502,267 downwards.
GCTTTCTCTAATCTGTTGTTCTTCGTCAAACTCGGAATATTGTTTTCCTAACTTTTGATCATGAGTGGCTCAGTCTGCCTCATGCGAAATGATCTGGACCGTATAAATAAGTCTAGATCGCGCACTCTTAACATTCAAGAATGGAAAGATGTGAAAAGGAAGAATTCCCGAAACTCAGGTCAGCCCTACGTTTCCAAGAAGAACAAGCCTGTCCCTGGAAAACTGCCATCAAATTGCGATCAAGCTTGTAGTGAGTTCTGTATTCATTGTAGAAGTAATATTACTGTCAAAGAGAAACATGAAAACTTCAGAAAATTCTACGAACTCACGTACGATGAACAATCACTGTTCCTATTAAGATTAATCCGAATAAATGAGCCGACTCAAAGGAGAAGTGAAAAAACTGAAGCTAATTCTCAAAGGCTGTGTACATTCCATTTCTTTATTGGAGACAAACGAGTCTGTAAGAAAAATTGTATGGACACTTTCAAAATCAGCAATAAGCGAATTCAAAACCTGCAACAAAAACTAAAATCAGGAGAAACTTCCCCAAGAGATCAAAGAGGTCGACATCTGAACCGTCCCCACGCGAAGCTGCGTATCTTCAGGCGTCTAGTTATTGAACATATAAAAAAATTCCCACGGCAAGAGTCGCACTATAGCTGAAGTACCACTACCAAAATGTATCTCAGCCCTGACCTCAATTTGATTAAGATGTAAAAAAGCTTCAAGCATGATCATCCAGAAGCCACCATTAGTAAAACATTATACAGAAAAATTTTCAAAACTTTTAACCTCGCTTTTGGACAACCAAGATCGGATACTTGTAAACAGTGCGATTTACTCTATATAAAACTGAAAGCTGCTGGGAATGACGAGGAAAGGAGGGCAATTCAGAATGAGAGTGATTTGCATCACACAAAAGCAGTTCAAGGATATGGAGCATTGAAATTAGACACCAGTAAGGCCAAACAAAATCCGAATATAATCGTCCTTTGCATTGATTTGCAGAAAGTTTTGTTCGCCCCCACTCTCCACCACTCTGACGTATTCTATCAGCGGCAACTCAGCTGCTATAATCTTGTTATTCACAAATGGGGACGGGTAGAGCAAGCATGCATTTGTGGTACGAGGTTCTGGCAGGCAGAGGAGCTTCGGAAATTTCATCTTGCCTGATGAAGTATATCGAATTAAACTTTAGACCACTGGCTGATGATGAAGAAAGAAAACTCATTATTTGGTCAGACCGCTGTGTCGGCCAAAACAACAACTGGACCCTGTTGAATACTTGCTGTTATTTAGTGCAGAGCAGGTATTTCTCGGAAGCAAACCAAAAATTTCTCGTGTCCGGCCACAGCTTTTTGCCCTGCGATAGAGATTTCGCCCTTATCGAGAAGAAGAAAAAGACGAGCAAGGTCTATGTCCCTTCTCAGTGGAAATATGTCATCGCTGACGCCAAGGTGAACGAGCCCTTCAGTATCGTAGAAATGCGCCAAGAAGACTTCAAAGACCTTCAAGAGATCGAGCGACACCTCTTGAAAACCAAAAATAAGAATTTGAAGGTCACCAAAAATCTTTGGATGAAGTACTCCATCGACGACCCTTTCTGCATCTATGCTCGACAGACACACAATACATTGCATCCGTGGCAGAAGCATACCGTCTATACAGCTCCATCCCGAAGTTTACCGCAACCCCATCAACTTCCTCCTGAGCACACTTCTCTCCTGCCTATTTCACAAGCCAAAAAGGCTGATCTTCTGCGGATGGTTCCATTTCTGGAACCCGAATACCGAGGTTTCTATGAGTCTCTTCCATCAATACCTTGACCTTTCTACTTCAGCATTACTATTATTTTTTTATTGTTCATTATTAACTTAGGTAGTTCCTAATAAAGCGTTCATGTGCATATTTCTTTTCACTCTAGTATGCATCTAATTTGTCTTCCAAGAAATAAAACCATTTCCGAGAATAACTCAAAGCTGATGAGTTCACCTTAGGTGATGAGAAATGGAAGATATTAGTTTTTTTACAAGCCGCTCAACTGGGAGCAAGTTTGTGGAACAAGGGTACATGTTCGTAAAAAGCGTAAATTCATCGGATCATCTGACTTTTTATTTTCATTTCGCTCTCCTGTGAAGTTCGGAAAAACGACATGTACCCTTAAGCTGGCCCCACACGATCAAACATGCTTGACAAGCATGGTTTGCCAACCTCGCTTGTCAAGCAGATTTGATCGTGTGGGGGGTCATGTTTGAAGGTTTGACAGCACGCTTGACGGTTTTCAGTCACTGTCAGAAAATTTGCTGTCAAACATGGGGTTTGACAACCAAGTTTGATCGTGTGGGTGAGCGTCAAACCATCAAACCTTCAAACCATCAAGAAAAAAGGGTGGTAGGGGGTAATTTTACTGTGAATCACAGAGTTAGTTTCCGTGAATCACCGAGTTGGCGTCTGTGAATCACAGTCTCCATTAGGGATGCAAAACGATTATCGATAATATCGATATTCTGCCTCCGATTATCGATGCTTTTTTATCGATATGGACTACTCCGATATTTATACTCATATTTATACTCCGTTATTAACCAAATTATCGTTCTCATCTCTGAAGATCCCCTTATTGGGGTAAAATCTCTGATTTTGATTATTTTTTACTAAGAAAATCTATTCTAAAAAATTGTAATCTAAATCGATTATCGATATTATGTCGTCGATGTTGCATCCCTAGTCTCCATTGCGCAACATGAACACTGAACACTACTGAAGCTTGGTGGATGCGGTTGAAACAGTTGGTTTGAACGTGTGGGTGCGGCGTCAAACGTCAAACATGCTTGACAAGCGCGGCTTGTCAAACCATGCTTGTCAAGCATGTTTGATCGTGTGGGGCCCGCTTTATTCGGCCCACCTATTCAATTATTAATT
>CM019181.2:67416238-67499242 GCA_009739505.2 Apolygus lucorum | reverse complement strand
TTGAGAAGGACATTGTCTATTTCGACGGTTAGGTCATGCAATGGGTTAGATCGATATTCTCTGTTGGTTACTTTCCAAACTGTTTTAAATTTGCCGCAGTGACAACTATTCCGAAGAAAGGTAATTGCCAAAATTACAGTGACCATCGGCCAATTTCTAAGCATTCCACTACCAGTGAAGATTATTGAGCATCTGGTACTAAGGCAGATTCGAGAGTATCTGGGTGTCATGAAGATCCTGCATGCCCGACAATACGGATTTCAGGCTGGAAAAAGCACGTCGACGGCTGCTCTCTCCCTTGTCTTGGAGATTCTCAGGAGTCTCGAAGATAAAAATCTCGCTGCGATCCGGCGATGTGACTTGAGAAAGGCTTTTGATTTAGTGCCCCACAAAATGCTGATAACTAAGCTGAAGCACTATGGCTTCAATAAGGCGTCCTTGGCATTTTTCGATAATTTTTTGGTGGGCTTGAGGCAGACGGTATTCTACAATGGTTCAACGTCTGAAGCAGTTGATATATCCCTTGTGGGGTTAAGCAGGGCTCAGTCCTTGGGCCGACCTTGTTCCTGCTCTATATTAATGACCTGGCTTTCCAGTTTAATGATAAGGAGGGGAGAGTATTCATGTATGCTGACGACATTACTGTGCTCGCAGTTGAACCTCAAATCGAGGACCTCATCCGAAGCTTGGAAGTAGCTGACGACCTCATCAAGGGCTGGTGTAAGTCCAATTCGCTGAAACTAAATAACGACAAGACTCAGGATCTCCACTTTTCCCTCAACAGCCGTGCTGATTCTCCAGTGAATTTTCTCGGTATGTGGATCGATAACAGAATCTCGTGGAATGATCACATCGAACGACTTTGTGCAAGCTTATCCTCAGCTAACTTTGCCCTTCGTCGGTTATGTAAGTCAGTGTCGTTTCCAGTGCTTCGGTCAGTGTTTTTCGCTTTGTTTATGAGCCGGGTATCGTACGGAATAATTCTGTGGGGTAACTCTCGTGGCTCATTAAGGGCCTTCAAAATGCAGAAGGCAGCTTTTAGGTTGGCGTTTAATGTTAAATATAGGGGAAGCTGTAGAGGCTTTTTTATAAAAATGAATTGTTTAACGTTACCCTCTCTCTATGTATATGAATGCCTGAAATTGATAAAGAATGATCAGACATCAACCAAGTCACATTCCAATTGTCACCGGTACAACACCCGGTTTTGTGGAGAGTTGGTGACGACCAGACATTGTCTTGAACTTTTTAATATATTCAACTGCTTTTTTATTGGATTTTTGTGGTACCTAGTTGTAAAATTTTCAAGCAGCAGAGGAATATTCTTAGTACTCTTGCTTGCTCCTATTTGTAGTATATGTTTTGTCGTTATTGTCTTAATTGTGCCTTCATACCTACTCATTATTTATGTTGCTGTGATTCGAAACCGACTGTGATAATTATTTGACTTTGACTGTGGTCGTTCTTATTTTTTACAAAATGCCACTATGGTTACTGTTTTGATCACATGTTCCGTTTGTAGTTTTTTGTTATTGTTGTTTTATAATATTGTTGGTAGGTAGGTACTTGACTGTTTTGATAAAAAATTAGAATGTTAGTCTATAGACGATCTATTTTTGACGATTGTAATACCACACTGGCTGGTTTCGACAATAAAAAACGATTTGATTTGATTTGATTATACGATAACAAGTTGTTGTTTGTTACTGATGAGGAACTAACCGTCGAAATCAATTCAACTTGTAACTCATTTATTTCTTGGAAATAGACAACGTTCTTCTCAACTCCGTTTTTATCAAAATGGTTTCCCACAATCTCATCGCGAGTTATTTTATTCATCACTTTTTTTTTTATTTTTTTTTATTCATCCGCGTGGTCTCAAAAAATTCTAAAAATTCTATAGAATCTTAAATTGAAGGAAAAACAATACCTTTATATCAAAATTTTTTGAGTTAGGGCGTTTTCAAAATTTCAAAATTGATTTTGGAACCCTTAGAAGTGACCTACCTCAACCAAAAGCTTCGGGGCACAACTAGACCCCAAATGGAGCCTACATACCAAATTTCATCAAAATCAGTCAATGCTAAGTGGGGAAAGTGCCGCGTACGGCGGACGGACGGCCAAATTTTTATTCGATTTTTGGATTCTACGTACCTTGAAACGTAAACCATCAAATTTTGAGGGGGTGTTAAAAATTTTTTTTCTTGGTCGATTCCAAAGGTTCATTATTGAAAATAATAAACCAAAATCGAATAAAAATTTGGCCGTCCGTCCGCCGTACGCGGCACTTTCCCCACTTAGCATTGACTGATTTTAATGAAATTTGGTATGTAGGCTCCATTTGGGGTCTAGTTGTGCCCCGAAGATTTTGGTTGATGTAGGTCACTTCTAAGGGTTCCAAAATCAATTTTGAAATTTTGAAAACGCCCTAACTCAAAAAATTTTGATATAAAGGTATTGTTTTTCCTTCAATTTAAGATTCTATAGAATTTTTAGAATTTTTTGAGACCACCCGGAGCTCTGTAGGACAAACCGTTCGCTCACTACGAGAATTTAAAGTTTGGACGTACGATAAATCAGAAACACGAGTGTGAATCGCAAAAGAGGCCTAATCTCCGTTCAAATTAAAGCTGACCGATATGCGATCGATGTTTTTCTTCATGTTGGATGGTTGGTGGCTTTGCAGACGAGTGATCTATATAGAAAAATAAAAAATAATAAACCATTGTGTAATAATTTGCAGCGTTTTTCTTCTTGACATGGGACTTCCACCTTAGTTTGGCATCCAGCGTCATTCCAAGGTATTTCGCTTCATTGGCTTACGGTATCACCTTGTTATCAAGAAAGGCTGGCTCATAGCCGATCCTTTTATTCGTGAACTCAACATTCACTGACGTTGTTGTTCATTCATTCTAACTCCCCATCTCACTGCCCAATCATGAATGCGGGAGATGGAACAATTTAGCTTGGTAACTGATTCACTGTTTGTTTCCCTAGTCGTCATAATTGCAGTACTAGGGAGATTGACTTCTTTTTTCAAACCCAAAAGTTCCCACCACTGGTTGGAGATTATACTTTACATTTCCTCAGAGTTTGCATTAAAATCAACAAAAACATTCCTGATATTTAAATACAGAAAACTCGCATTATTTGCAATATTAAGTACAAGCATTTATTCTATTAAGTAAACTAGGCGCATTCGCCCCCCTGGATCCCCCGGATGCTATTTATTCAACGCCTACGGCGCAAATTATAAGAACAGAACATGTTTTAGCCTAGCAACATATCTAAAATACTTCGCTACCAAACTATAATAATAGGCGTTCTCAATAATTGTTTGTTAACGTGTAATAAATTTATCATCGAGTAATAAATCGCATTTTCCAGCCCTTATTAATAGGGTAAGGGGCGAAAAAATTGGCAGTTTTGGCAGTATATCGTTCCCTACGTTCACACACCACCTATCTACCATTTTGGCGAAAATGAGGTTTTCATTTATGTATGTAACTTTCCGCGCCGAGCACACTGGTTAGCTCAAAATTGCTCTATCTAAATATCATGTTGCTCTATCCTGTAGATCAGGTGAGTCAGAAAACACTAATTTGAACACACCTCGTATCCACATTCGGTTTTGCCTAACAACCTATCAACAGTGAAGAATGGTTTCCACAGCCACAGTTTCCAAAATTTGATGATTGATCTACATTTAATGTAGATAGGTGGTGTGTGAACATAGGTGACGATATAATTTATGCATAAATTTAGGGCTTTCCAACGAATGGTGAACGATTCTTCTACGAACACGAATGACGAAGATAAAGTTTTATAGCAACGACTTGGTTGTAAGTTGAAAAACATGTTCCATGTTAAAACCTGAATTATTTGCTTAATTCAGGACCCAAAACCGTTACTTCCTCTAATTACAGTCGAACTACAGGTGTTTTTTTTTTTGTTGGAAAACTTCACTTTTAAACGAGTTATTCAGTCTATTTGTATGAATGTCAGACTGTGAACAACCAATTGATTCGAAGTTCGACGAACATAATTGTTTTTGGTGGAATTGAGAATGGTAAGTGGAGTCTGAAAAGTGAATTTTGTTAAAATCTCAAAACCAATTAATAGTTCATCTGAGTTACATGTTTCTCCGCTACTCATTATCTGTTGTTATTAGTCATCATTATTGTTCGTATCCATCGCGTCTTCTACACTTCTAACATACCAAAAGAAACTCAGGGTAGCTTAACAGGGTTCTTGGCAAGAGATCTGAACGAATTCGGGGATATTTTTTTGGGTTCATTCTCGATAAAATCGTTGAATTTGGAAACGACTGTTATTCACCGGTAACAAGGTTGCTGATTTACCAGTGAGCATGCTTTCGTTGACGACACAACTTCCATTGAGGAGAAGAGCGTCGCAGCAGGCGATCGAGCTCTGAGAGACGACGATGATGTCGCCAGGCACCAGTTCTGTCGTCTCCACCTCATCGTAGATTCCCTCCTTTCGTCGTACTGTCACCAGGTCGACTTGGTTGATGGTGTCGTGGAGATTCTTTTGGTTCTGCAAATTAAACGTTTTACGTCAAAAGAAAATTATCGGGAAAGGAGGTAAGTTACCTACTTCATTCAGTCGCTTACACGAAATGGGAAAGCCACTAAAAAGGACAGTTAGCAAGGGCGTAGACAGGGTGGGGCAGGAAGGGGCCGTGCCCCCCCCCCCCCTAGACTTTCGGGAACACAAAAATAAATTGTGCTGAACTTATTTAAAAGAAACACAAGAATATTGAATGCGTAGTTAGGGGCATGGGAAGGTGTTATTGGAACTTGGAAACGTGTCTTTTGTGAGCAAGAGTACCTTCATAGTAAGAGAAGGTTCTAGGTAGATATTAAAAACACTTTTGGTATTGAACATAAGACTGGGAAGAGCGCGAAAGGGGAAGTAATTCTGAGAAGCTTAAATTCTAGAAGCTTCTCATACAGCCTAGTTCCTGGTAGAAACAATTCTTCCAGGAATCGTTCCGAGGTCGAACTGGAAAGTTCAAGAACCTCATTCGCCCAGTATATCTGTGATGGGGGATATTTATGCATCGGCCAAAAAAATGTCAGACGAATTGGGGGGGGGGGGGGGGGTTGAGTTTTTGACGCCAAGAGTGGTTGGACGTCAGCACCATCGTTCGAATATCCCAAGTGACTCTCCTGAGGAATATTGGGAACTATCAGTCTCGATTCCTTACCTAGACTCGTTTTCTTCAGCGCTGACTGACAGATTTTCTCATAATAATGAACCGGCGTTTTCCCTTCTTTCTCTTCACCCCCCACTACATGTTGGCTTCAAAATTAGACCATTTGAAACTCCAAGCCGAAAAAATTGCCAAGTTTTATGATTTTGATGAGGATCTGTTGTATTCAGCATTCCAATAATTGGCAATAATTCAGCATTGCCATAATTATTATGGCACAATAAGTGGGCGGAAAAATGGACAAGAACGACAAAGGTGAAGGCTGGAATGAGACTGAAAAACTGTCAACACTTCAGAATGTGGGAAAGATCGACTTGATCAAGGAAGCGGACCCCTTCTATCCTTCCATCAAAAAGGCCCTGATGATTGCGGTAACGTTACCGAGCACGACCTGCTCGGTGGAAAGAACTTTCAGCACCCTGAGTCGCGTAAAAACATGGACACGGTCTACAATGGAGGAGGATAGGCTGAATGGTCTGTGTATGCTCAGCCTCCACCGAGATTTGGCGAAATCAAAGAAGGCAACCATTGTAGAAGAGGTTGTTGATCAATTTGCCAGCAACCCCAGAAGACTGATGCTGTATTAAAAATTGTCCATTGCTGTTTTGTAGTACCTACGTTGTATAATGAAATAATGTAAAACATATAAATAAAGATATGTCATGAAAATTATTTCTCGGAATTCAGACTTTGTACCTTTTGTTTGCTATAATATGCAGACGCATACTTTATATTTACATAATAGCTCTTGGGGTAGCCCCCCCCCCCCTTGGCTAAATCCTGCCTACGCCCATGACAGTTAGATGGATTTTAATCGATTTTTTGTTACTATAGTATAATTCTATAGGTATTTTAGTGTACTTACAAAAGTAAAATGAATGACAAAGAAAAAAAAAGTTTACGTTTGATGTAGGTACGTGTAGATTTTGAAAATCGAATGTAAAAAAATCCGTCCGTCCGCGTAACTTTCCTTAATTATCATGAACCGACTTTGATGAAATTTGGTATATGGGCATCCATTTGGGGTCTAGTTGTGCCCCGAAGCTTTTGGTTGATGTCAGTTACTTCTAAGCGGTGAAACGGAAGGGCTGTAACTTCCAAAGGCGCCCTATCTCGAAAACTCTCGATATGAAGGTATTGTTTTTTCACAAATTTACGATAGGTTCCAACCATTGAATTTTTAGAATCGAATGAGACCACCCAGAGCTTTGTAGGGCAAACTGTTCGTTCCCTATGAGAACTTGAGGGTATGACATACGAAAAATCAGAAAAACGAGTATGAATCGCAAAAATGGCCTGATCACCGTTCAAATTTTAGCTAACCAAAATGCGACCGCCAATCGTTTCTTTGGGTTGTTCTTGGTTTTGCTTCCTTAGCAACCAGTAATCAAATTTGTAAACGAAGTAATTCTTTATTTCTTCAAATGGAGAGTGCAGTGTTTATTTCATATAAATAAACTCAATTATGAAGAGAAAACATGGTTGGTAGGTGGTGACAATGGCAATGCTGTGTTTTTTGCTGGCGCTTGATCTATACAGAAAAACAATGAACCTTTAAGTAATAATTTGCCTGACGACCTGACGCCCCTTTAGAATAGGTATTCTTGGAAGTGTCTTCGCTCAGTGTTTCATAGGTTTTCATTGAAGTAGGATCGAACATCTAAGAGTATTTATCATTCTACTTAACTGCCATTTTTGAAATTTCAAAACTGAAATATAATTTTTTCGCTCAGAACAATCTGGTGAGTCTAAGGTATAACAACCAAGGGTGTCTGGGTGATGGGGTCATACCTAAGTCCCTTGGAGGGTATTCCATAAAACTGCTAACTTTGGTGGATTTTTAAGGTGAAGGAGCGACTTGTTTTGCGCAGACTGAATACCTATTTGGAGGATAACGGCATTTTGCATGAACAGCAATTTGGATTCCGCAAGGGTAAGAGTACAGCTTCTGCAGCGTGCTCTTTGATAATGCAGGTACTTCAATCCCTGGAGAATCATCAGTGCACCTCACTCCAGCTCTACGATCTGTCAAAGGCTTTTGATTCTGTGCCTCATGATTTGCTTATCAGGAAGCTACGCCACTATGGGTTTGGAGATCTAGCTCTGTCTTTATTTGGGAGTTTTCTGCGAGGCTGGAAACAGGTGGTTATTTTCAATGGCGTCGAGTCCTTAGCAGTTGATATTCCATGTGGAGTGAAGCAAGGCTCAGTACTTGGTCCATGTCTTTTCTTGATTTTCATCAATGATTTGGCTCACCAGTTCCACAACAAAAGGATATTCCTTTTCGCCGATGATGTCACCGCTCTTTCAGCAGGACCTTGCCAGTCAGCTCTATATTGTGACCAGATTAATATGAATATGGTTATTGAGGGTTGGTGTTCCGCTAATGGTTTGACGTTAAACACCAGTAAAAAGCAGAGTATAACTTTCCGCCTCAATCAACGACTTCAAGAGGAGGTGAACTTTCTTGGTCTGACCATTGATAATCAACTGTCATGGAGGTCACACATTGATAATCTTATGCTAAAATTAGCCTCTTGCAACTTTCATGCTGCACCGTTTGGCTGGCTCTGTGTCACGGGATGTCCTCCGGACTATATATTTTGCCTGCTTTGCGAGCAGGGTTTCATATGGAATTTTGGTATGGGGCAATTCGTGTCATGCGGGTGAGGTCTTCAGTCAACAGAAGAGGGCTGTCAGAACTATTTGCGGGTTATCCTGGAGTCAGAGTTGCCGTGAAAGCTTTCGCACCCTCGGAATCCTCACTGTTCCAGCCCTTTATGTCCTCAGCTGTCTTCGATTCATAAGAAGTAATCTGGGTCAAATGGAACGGCGGCGTGACCTGCACACCTATGATACCAGGAAGAGAGGAGACTTATTTCTTCCAGTTTCACGTCTCAGTGTGACGACGGACACGAGTCCTTTGCAGACAGGTGCCAAATTTTTCAACCACCTTCCCGACGAGTTGCGTTCTCTTCCTGAAAAGAAGTCCATCGCTACTGTCAGGGAGAAGCTGCTGAATGCTTTATACTGTGACGGACTTTTTTCAGGAGGGCTTTGGTCCTTGATATTTTGTTTTTGACGGGCGTATTTTTTTTTTTTTTGCCTCTTTTTTATTTTTTCTGAACTTTAGTTTTAGGTCGTTTAAATGTTATTTACATTGTTGACAATTGTATTGCCGATCCGGCCTTTACAAATAAATAAATAATAAATAATTTAAGCCCGAATAATACACTTATCAGTAGTTATCTCTGTAAGAAGTGTTTGATTAGGAAAAGTACATGATTGATATTTACCTTGTGGGTTTGTATGACGGACGACGATATACCGAATACCGACATGATGATAATTGCCACTCCATAGTAGTAGTATTTGTCGGAGAACCAGATGGCGAGAGAAAATACTTGAAAGACGTAAAATGGATTCAGCACCTCCAAAACGACGAGAGTCAGGATACTTTGAATCGGAGCTTCTATGTAATTTCTACCGTAAATTCTTTGCCTGGTGGAGAAAGAGACATCATGAAATCGACACTAATATGTTGAGGAAGGATCTGAAGAGATTCTAAAACAAACGTATGAAACTAAACAATTAAGGTACTGAGTGCCAAGTTTCTTCAATTTTTGATGACAGCCTAACCGAAATTCTTCAAATGAGGTTTTTTCAGTTTAGCCAAAAGAGAATAGGCAATTTTGGTTTATTATTTTCAATAATGAACCTTTGGAATCGACCAAGAAACAAAAAATTTTAACACCCCTCAAAATTTGATGGTTTACGTTTCAAGGTACCTACGTAGAATCCAAAAATCGAAAAAAAATTTGGCCGTCCGTTCGCCGTACGCGGCACTTTCCCCACTTAGCATTGACAGATTTTGATGAAATTTGGTATGTAGGCTCCATTTGAGGTCTAGTTGTGCCCCGAAGCTTTTGGTTGATGTAGGTCACTTCTAAGGGTTCCAAAATCAATTTTGAAATTTTGAAAACGCCCTAACTCAAAAAATTTTGATATAAAGGTATTGTTTTTCCTTCAATTTAAGATTCTATAGAATTTTTTGAGACCACGCGGAGCTCTGTAGGACAAACCGTTCGCTCCCTACGAAAATTTAAGGGTTTATATTGAAATATATTTCAATATATTATAAACAAATACATAAACTTGATCGTGAACCCCGAGCAAAAGTATGGTAGGTAGGTACTGATCATGGAATGAGGCGTGTTCTTTGCAGGCTAGTGATCTATATAGAAAACTCAAAATTCTAATGAAAACACAAACGGTGGATACAGCTTTCGTACAAGTACGCAACCACGAGAGACATTTTATGTCTTATGTTTAATAAATTGAGAGCTTTCCAATGAGTCGTGAACGATTTTTGTGGGGTGGAAAATGAGGAAGTTAGTTTTCCCTAGGAACTATTGGTTGTACGTGAAAATCATTAGAAAATTTCCTCGTGACGCTCCCCGCGTTACAATGCCCGCGTGACGATTTTTCATTTATGTGCCATAGTAAAGACATAAAATGTCAAAAAAAAAAAAAAATAAACCATTGTGTAATAATTTGCAGCGTTTTTCTCAACATTGCGATCAATTATCCAACAACTGGACTCGAATAATGGAACCGTACTGAAATCGACCAGAATTGTAATAACGGCAAAGAACAGATCAGCAACCCTCAATGTAAGTTTTAATCGTAATTATTATAGTTAAATTTACTAAAAGCAAAGAATATTTGGAGTTTTTGGACAAAAATGGTCATTTTCAAGCACCGATGGTGCCAAATAAACAATACGCTTGTTTAACAGGTTAGATTTAGAAAGTGCATCTCAGACTTTATTGAGTAACTACTTGGCTAATTAAGATAGGTCCCAAATGATCTCACCTTATCTTCTGTTCTTCTCTCGAACAACCCGGAAGTTCGCACAAGTCTTCTTTCGACCTCCCGTTATCCAAACCCATTAAACGAACGAATTCGTGATTTTCTTGTACCCACACGTACGTTAGCTTTTTCACTTGTATCAGTCGGACTTCTCTCATATCTGAAACAGACTAGGGGTGAGTTTTGGGTGTTGGGCATGATAAGATGCAATTTTGAGAACGACAGAGGTGATTGGCAATGAATGAAGGACGGGTTCTAAGTAATGTGGGTATGATTAAACCATTTCCGGCCATTGATGCATTTTTGCATCGTCATAATAATGATTTTTTTAAATATTGAAATAGTGGACAATCTTTGTAGAAGAATTTTTTCTCGTTCACGCTGTTCCTAAACTTTTATGAAGAAAAATGTCTTTGACATTCGGGAGCTCAATGCGATTTGTGAATTTTTTTTTGTTGAAAAGGAGGCCTTCTGACCGAATTTTGGTCACCGAAAGCGTGATTATGGTGGCTCAAATTTGGTCCTGGGCGAGTGAGCTTTCTGGGCCATGAGTCGAAACAGATTCCGGTTCATAAAAAATAATTTTTAGATTTTATATTGACTTTTTTTTTTAATTTTTGACAATGAACTGGATAAATCATATCAATTTGGAAAACGGAGACCTCTAAAATCCTATTAAAATGTAAAATTCATAAAATTTGGAGAATTTTTGCTCTCGATGGGTGAGCAAATGATGCCTTATTTCGGCCGATATTTTGTAAAATAGTTCATCCCCCCCCCCTCCATTACTACGTCATTTCTACCCTCGGCTTGAAACGGGTTAAGAAGGACCAAAGGATCAATCGAGGATCGATTCTACAACATAACTAATTTGCAACAAAAACTGTCTTTTATCAATTTTGTTTTCAACCTACTCAAAGTGCCTTTTTTGACTGACTTCAACGAAAGAGGAGGTACTCAATTCGGGTTGTCGTGGGACGACGATTTTTTTTCTTTTCCGTGTTTTTGACCTTGCGGCACTAAGATGGTCATAACTCCCTCATTTCTCATGCAAATACAAATCTGATTACACCGTTGGAAAGAGCATAGAATTTCCTATCCGTTTTCGCCCAATTCGTAACTATCCTATTCTGCAAAAGTGAAAAAAATAGGTCAGTCAACAAACAATTTTTATCGAAAATCGCCTCTTTTCAGGTTGACGATTTCCCTGTAATAAATGGCGCTATCGTGGTGCACTTAACGCGAAAACTACCCCAAGATCTCAGCTTTTCAACGGTACGTTAGTTCTACGTTTTTAGAGGGAACTTCCATGAGAAAATTGAGTTTTATGAGAAAAAACCACGGTAGCGGTTTTTTTGGTTTCACTTTTCAACGATTATAATAAAAAGTCGTCCAAGATCGGCCGGAGCGCTGATTTCGTTGAAAAAATGCACGTTTTTCCGCGTTCAAACACAAAAGATATTTAATATCTGTGATAAGTTTTAATGAGGGACTTGAAAAGCTGAGTTTTTGGCGCAATTTTACCGTTCTTGCATCTTGAAAAAAGATTGGTTCTCATAGTTCAATTTCCGATTGAAAAAATTCGAGGTTTCCCCAATTAGGTAAAATATTTTTTCAGAGGGTTTTCATGTCTCAAACATTGACTCTAACAAAAGTTCAGGCCGATAGGAAATTCAAAGCTCTTTCCAACGGTACCATCAAATTTGAAAGCACACAGCAAATTAAGGGAGTTATGAGGTCAAAATCACGAATCAATCTTAAAATCGAAATAACTCTGAAACAAAGCCCCATAAAAATCTAGGAGGCACTTTTTGTAGCAAATTAGTTGTAGAATTGACTCCTACAGTTAGGGAGTCCTGTTTTGTTTACACACAGTACAGGGTGTCACCCTTACGGGCGCACCACCGGGCGGAGTTCGATTCTACTACTAATTTGCAACAAAAAATATCTCCTATCAATTTTTTTAGAGGCTTCGTTTTCGACTTATTTCACATTCAAGATTTTTTTCGTGTTTTCGACCTTACATCACTAAAATGGCTATAACGCCCTTAATTGATTAAGTAAATTCAAATTTTATTATATCATTGGAAAGAGCGTCAAATTTCCTATCTCCCTGAAGGTGTTTTAGAAAATTTCAAATAAAACGAACGGGTCTAAAATAAACCAAAAGTAAAAAATTGGTAGTATCGAAAATTTTCACTTTTTTCAAAGTTTGTTTCTCGAAACGTCGTGAACGGAAATTTCCATGCTGTAAGCCTAAAAGTTGCATGTGAATCCCAGCCTTCTAACGGCGTAGTCATTTTTTTTAAAACACCACTTATTCAGTTAGAAAATGACGTTTTTAGGGCAGAAAACGTTCATTTTCGGTTGTAAATCGGCGTTTTTCACCAGAAATGCTTTCCAACTTAATAAATCATTTGACATGAAATTTTACGTACTTTTTGACGCTGAATCGAATGGTAACACTTTCCGATCTCCTCGACAAACAAATAGTACTTTTCAAGCCCTTTCTGGGTTAAACAGGGTACAATAAATTAGTCCTCGACTCCTAATTTGTTGTCTATCGGAAAGATTAAGCTTTCCGCAAATGATCGGGACGATATTTTCAAGACAGAGGGCAAAAATTAGGTAAGTCAACAAAGTGGAAGGAGTGCGAGTCATTAATAACCCAGACCTCCCTTAATGACAATTTTGGATAAAACGAACAACGAGATTGAGCCCTTCGCCCAACGGAAAGGGCTTGAAAAGTACTATTTGTTTGTCGAGGAGACCGCAAAGTGATTCAGCGTCAAAAATTACGTTAAATTTCATGTCAAATGGTTTATTAAGTTGGAAAGCATTTCTGGTGAAAAACGCCGATTTACACCCTAAAATGAACGTTTTCTGCCATAAAAACGTCCTTTTCTAACTGAATAAGAGGTGTTTTCAAAAGAATGACTACACCGTTAGAAGGCTGGGATTCACATGCAACTTTTAGGCTTACAGCATGGAAATTTCCGTTCACAACGTTTCGAGAAACAAACTTTGAAAAAAGTGAAAATTTTCGAAACTTTAACAATTTTTTACTTTTGGTTTATTTTACACCCGTTCGTTTCATTTGAAAATTTTCTAAATCTCATCAGGGAGATAGGAAATTTGACGTTCTTTCGAATGATATAATAAAATTTGAATTTACTCCATCAATTAAGGGAGTTATAGCCATTTTAGTGATGTAAGGTCGAAAACACGAAAAAAATCTTGAATGTGAAATAAGTAGAAAACAAAGCCTCTAAAAAAAATTGCTAGGAGACATTTTTTGTTGCAAATTAGTAGTAGAATCGAACCCTGCCCGGTGGTGCGCCCGTAAGGGTGACACCATGTATAATTCGCTCCATTATAACAATAATCTACTTTTTGGAAAAACTTCAGGAATCGCTCTAGAATGTTTCAAAATAGAGTCAGTGGAAAACAGAAAGAAAAAAGTCCATGCTAAAAATTTGGAGTCCATTGCAATAGCTTTTTTTTTTTTGAAAATTCGCTAATACTTGGAAAACGAATAATTTATCCTGTTACCTCTGATAGTTCCGTCGGCTAAATGAACCTTCATCGTCCGTTCGTTCCGGTTCTCCAACCCAACATGCTTCCCATTTTGCGACGAGTATCTGTTGAAGTTACATAAACGTTGCTATTAAAAACCCATTACCGACATCAATCACGAACAGTTGAAGAAATCACAGCAAACTAAAAACGCAGGAGTGCGATTAGGTGGGCGTTCCGAAACCTCGGACAAGCACCAATCCCAGTGAACGCCGGGACAAAATTTTACGTATCGGATTCATGCACATTCCATCGCGATCCGCTAGATGGTAGTTTAACAGCTCTAGTTATTGTCCCTGGTTTGATTACATTGGTTTTTGGTCGACTAATCCAATACCTACAAGAAGCTCCAATGTATTGAAGTTTCCAATAGAATTTCTCAACTGGTTTCGAAATGCAATTTTAGGAGGACTGAATTTTGTTATTAGCTGAAGCAAATTTGATGGTGATTCCAAATATTGCATACATTTTACAATCTCAGACTTATTTCTTGACACATACATACACATGACAAAAAAATACCAGAATTAAAAACGTCATCCAAGAGAATTTATACCTTGTTTTCCCGAGAAAATGTCATCGAAATCGGACGAAAAATGTGGAAAATGAATATTTTCTGATACCAATAAAATTCCATTCCGTACAAATTCATAGGGGACCATCTTAACCCAAACCGTCACAATCCCTGTAATTATCAGTGATTTTTTGACATTTTATGTCTTTACTATGGCACATGAATGAAAACGCTGCAAATCATTGCTCAAAGGTTTATTATTTTCTGTATAGATCACCCTTCTGTATAGATCACTGGTTCTCCATCAATAGCACCTACCACCATTTGTATTCTCCCTTGACCTTCCCTCTATTTTTCGAATTGTATGTACCTTGAAACGCGAAACATAAAATTTTTGGTTTGCTTTGAGCAATGGCTTCGGAGCTCACTCAGCTGATCAGTGATCTGAGGAGTGAAGAAGATCTCCTCGAATGCTGGAGACGCCTGGAAGAGAACTTCCATTCAATAGGATTGAAAATGGCTTCGGAGCTCACTCAGCTGATCAGTGATCTGAAGAGTGAAGAACCCTTTGAGCAATGATTTGCAGCGTTTTTTACCCACCAACATTTTTTTTACCTACCAACTTTTTTTTACCTACCAGCTAGGTACTACCTACCACACCATACTGGCTTCACACCTTCACAATCAAGTTTATTAGAAAGAACTAAACGCTTCACACTCGATTGGAAAAATAGAAAGCTTCATATGGAAATTTGATTACTGGTTACGCAGAAGGCAAAACTGTATACAAATCGAAGAAATGAACAGCTATCGCATTTTAGTCCGATAAAATTTGAACGGCGATTAGACCTCTTTTGCGATTCACACTCATGATTCTGTTTTATCGAAGGAAAACCTTCAAGTACTCGTAGGGACCGAACGGTTTGTCCTACAGAGCTCCGGGTGGTCTCAAAAATTTTTAAAAATTCAATACTATTTAAAATTGGTGAAAAAACGATACCTTTATTTCGAGAGTTTTCGAGCTAGGGCACTCTTGAAAATTTCAACCCTTAATTTTCACCCCTTAGAAGTGACCTACATCAACCAAAAGCTTCGCGGCACAACTAGACCCCAAATGGAGCCCATATACCAAATTTGAACCAAATCGGTCCGGTGTTGCTAAGAAAAGTGCCGCGTATGGCGGACGGACGGAAATTTTTTTATTCGATTTTCGTATTCTACGTACCTTGAAACGTAAAACATCAAATTTTGGGGGGGGGGGTTAACATTTTTTTTTTTTTTCTTACTCGATTCCAAAGGCTTATTATTGAAAATAATAAACCAAAATCGTCACGAGGGGAGCGTTACGCGGAAATTTCTGATGATTTTCACGTACAACCAATCGTTCCTAGGGAAAACTAACTTCCTCATTTTCCACCCCACAAAAATCGTTCACCACTCATTGGAAAGCTCTCAATTTATTAAACATAAGACATAAAATGTCTCTCGTGGTTGCGTACTTGAACGAAAGCTGTATCCACCGTTTGTGTTTTCTTTGTTTAAATTTCGTTTTTCGCCTGCGGGATTTCAAAAGAAGTGGCTGAAATGGAATGGAAACGCGTAGAATCTTTATACGCTAGAGAGTAGTTATGAAGAGGGGAGAACGGCGGCGATGAAAACTTGTCCCTCTACTTAGAAATGAGAGATTACGATAAGTTTGCACATAGAATGTGCTTCGGATTAGGCTTAGGATTTGTAAAGCTTTGACAGACATGTGTGAGATCAAGAACAACTAACTTCGTAAATAACAGAGAATTTAAAAAATGACATTTTCTATCTTCTATTACTTGAAAATGTCATCAAAGACTGACGGAAGCTCTTATTGGATCAACTTAATGATGTCGAAAGTTTGTAAACGAATTTGGCCTCCAGGCTGACTCCTGGCAAATGAAATCTTGATTTTCAAGGCTTGCATTATAACTGGAATGTTTCCAGGTTTCATCAAGGTATTGATTGCTTCTTTAGGAATCTCATTTCAACTAAGTTTTACGAAACTTCATCCTCAGGGAGTCCAATCTCGTGTCTGAATCTCTAAGTAACCGGTTGGTCAGGAATTGCGAAACTACTCAAGTACTTGACCGATTTCGGTGGGAATTTTTCATCCTGATCATCACTCTCTTAAGTTATTAGTGATCCATGTGTCAGAATCGATGTTACCCGTGCGTTGCCCGGGAAATGGTTTGTATGTCGGTTTGCGTTTAGAAACTACTAACAAATGCTTCCAATACATAGGTACCTTAAGAGGGTCTCAGTTCCCGTTTATTCAGACAGGTTTTTCCCATTTTTGACCTGCAATTATTGTTCAATTTTGATGATCCCAGCGACAATATTTTAGTTTTTCAATTCCCTAGGCTGATGCACTAATGCATTTCAAAAATCCTTGAAAATTTCTAATTTAGGTAGGTACCTAGTAAAAACGGAGTTGAGTAGAACGTTGAACAACTCATGTTATTGTTTGTTACTGATGATGACCTAACCGTCGAAATCGATTTAACTTGTAACTCATTATTTTCGTGGAAATAGACAACGTTCTACTCAACTCCGTTTTTATTAAAATGGTTTTCCACAATCTCATCGCGAGTGATTTTATTCGTGTTAGGTACCTAAAACTTTTAGAGTTTGATCGCCGGTAATTTTGGGAAATACTGACCGACTGAGACCCCTTTGACTATAAGCCAATGTCAAGAGTAAGAAACAAAGATTCAAAAGTATGAAGAATATGAAAAAACACAAACTTGAAAAGCAAATAAATAACAGGAAGCGGTCATAAGATGTTAACAATGGGTTGTGCGCAAGGGTCGAAAAAAGTGTTTATTGTTATTTTTAATCTAAACCTGACCTCATTCTGAGAATTTTGACACCAACCACGACCTTCTAGCGTGAGGAGACCTTTTTCTATGATTTTTCAAAGTTTCGAATGTTTATGACGTCCCAGTGGGCTGGGGGTCCCGCCCATTCATTCGAAACCTTGTAAAATCATAGAAAAAGATCTACTCACCCAAAAAGAGAACGGCTGGTGTCGAAATTCTCAGGATGAGGCGCACCTTCCATTTGGCTCCCGACTGAGACCCCCTTAAATGACGAAGAAGCAATGTTTTTGGCGTTATGTTGCAGAAAGGACTCGAACGAGTTGTTGTTATCTACGTACCGTATTGGAGAATCCGTCGTAACTGCTACATATAAATCGTAACATAGTCTACATATAAATAGAATACTATATAAATAGAACGACGGACTGACAAACTTTAGTACTCTCGACGGCCTGAAGATGATGTATTTACATCGAAAGCGCTCGCCTCCTGTACTCGACTAGCTAGTTTCTGTTACATAATACATAATTATTAAATATAATAATTGAATTATTAAATAAGTTTACAAATATGAAATGTAATAAACTAAAATTACTTATATGATCAAGTCAGATCTAGGTGGTCATGAATTGTATGACCATCTTGGTTTGTGGAGAGGAATCACTCTCTAATGTGCCGTCCTCAAATATACAGCCATAAATCTATAAAACTCGTTCATCAATTGACCCATCTTTACAACAGTTACGATGGATTCTCCAATACGGTACCTACGTAGATAGCGGAACTAACCCAATGCATTTAATATCAAATAAGTTGCTTTTCATGAGTACAATTTGTTATTTTTTCATTATTTTCAATAATAAAACCCTTGGAATCGAGCAAAAAAGAAAAAAAAATTGTAACCCCCTCTCAAAATTTGATGGTTTACGTTTCAAAGTAGATGTAGAATCCAAAAATTATATGAAAAATTTTCCGCCGTACGCGGCACTTTGCCCACAGGACGGATTTTAATGAAATTTGGTATATCGGCTCCACTAGGAGTCCAGTTTGATGACATCAAACTTTTTTCAGCTATGGAGTTTTGAAAGTGTTTTCCTCCTCTTTTTACCCCTTAGAAGTGACTGAGAATAATCAACAGCTTCGGGGCACATGTACATCGTACAGGTGTTTCTTTCATTGTCTAAAAGTAGTGATGATCAAGTATTTAATGACACCACCCAAAGATACGCAGGCTCAACCGTTCGCTATACAAGGTGTCACCCTTACGGGCGCACCACCGGGCAGGGTTCGATTCTACTACTAATTTGCAACAAAAAATGTCTCCTAGCAATTTTATTTTAGAGGCTTCGTTTTCGACTTATTTCACATTTAAGATTTTTTTCGTGTTATCGACCTTACATCACTAAAATGGCTATAACTCCTTTAATTGATGGAGTAAATTCAAATTTGATTATATCATTGGAAAGAGCGTCAAATTTCCTATCTCCCTGATGGGGTTTAAGAAAATTTTAAATAGAACGAACGGGTGTAAAATAAACCAAAATTTAAAAATTGGTAAAGTTTAGAAAATTTTCACTTTTTTCAAAGTTTGTTTCTCGAAACGTCGTGAACGGAAATTTCCATGCTGTAAGCCTAAAAGCTACATGTGAATCACAGCTTTCCAACGGTGTAGTCATTTTTTTTTAAACACCACTTATTTAGTTAGAAAATGACATTTTTAGGGCAGAAAACGATCATTTTAGGGTGTAAATCGGCGTTTTTTTCCAACTTAATAAATCATTTGACATGAAATTTTATGTACTTTTTGACGCTGAATCGAATGGTAACACTTTCCAATCTCCTCGACAAACAAATAGTACTTTTCAAGCCCTTTCTCGGTTGAACAGTGTACAACTGAGTCCTCGACTCCCAACTTGTTATCTATCGAATAGATAAAGCTTTCCGCAAATGATCGGGACGATATTTTCAAGACAGAGGGCAAAAATTAGGTAAGTCAACAAAATGGAAGGAGTGCAAGTCATTAATAACCCAGACCTCCCTTAATGACAATTTTAGATAAAACGAACAACGAGATTGAGCCCTTCGCCCAACGGAAAGGGCTTGAAAAGTACTATTTGTTTGTCGAGAAGATCGGAAAGTGATTCAGCGTTAAAAATTACGTAAAATTTCATGTCAAATGGTTTATTAAGTTGGAAAGCATTTCTGGTGAAAAACGCCGATTTACACCCTAAAATGAACGTTTTCTGCCCTAAAAACGTCGTTTTCTAACTGAATAAGAGGTGTTTTTAAAAGAATGACTACACCGTTAGAAAGCTGGGATTCACATGCAGCTTTTAGGCTTACAGCATGGAAATTTCCTTACACGACGTTTTGAGAAACAAACTTTGAAATAAGTGAAAATTTTCTAAACTTTACCAATTTTTTACTTTTGGTTTATTTTAGACCCGTTCGTTTTATTTGAAATTTTCTAAAACACCTTCAGGGAGATAGGAAATTTGACGCTCTTTCCAATGATATAATCAAATTTGAATTTACTCCATCAATTAAAGGAGTTATAGCCATTTTAGTGATGTAAGGTCGAAAACACGAAAAAAATCTTAAATGTGAAATAAGTCGAAAACGAAGCCTCTAAAAAAAATTTGCTAAGAGACATTTTTTTGTTGCAAATTAGTAGTAGAATCGAACCCTGCCCGGTGGTGCGCCCGTAAGGGTGACACCCTGTAGAGGACACTTAATTATCTAATTAATGAATGTTCCATGACTTTGTAAGATAGTGTTCAATTTTCAGAAACGAATGAAGCCACCCAGATGATAATCTTTCTGTAGATGAGCAATTATTGTGAAATTTATCAGAATACTTCAGTAGGTAACCTGTTGATATCCACGTGAGCTAGCCCAAGAGGGCCCCCCCCCCCCCTGAATGGGTCAGTAGAAGGAGGTATTTGAAGTATCTACCTATCCGATATATTTTGAAACAAAAATTATTTTCCTCACTACGCCATCTACAGATTTGTGCAATATTTCTCTCCAAACTTAGTTTTGAGCACATTTGGGTGGTTGTACCAGGCTATTTCTGCAAATAGAATATATTATCCTATACTTCTGACTTTTGAGGAGAGATAAATCCTACATTGACACTTCTGAGGAAAAATACATTTTCGAATAGGTAATGATAATTGCTCATTTCGTATTATGTGCACAATTGTGTTTTATCTTACTGACGGTAATGACTCAGACCTACGTCATACTAATCACGTGGATAATACCCACCTTTTCCAACATCACTTACTAAATGGAGAGATAAAAACGTATTAAAACAGGAGGTCAAAAATTTGGGTCCTCCATACATGCGAACTGCTTTACCCCGCTCATCACCAGGAAGTCTTGGCGTTCACCGATGACGTCATGGGAAAAGGTGGGCTGGTTAGCCATATTTTCAAATTTGATGTTGATTAATCTGGAGACGGTCCTCTATAAATTTCTTCTTATATTTAATGCCTCGAACAGCTCTTCCACACATGACTGATCCACCCATGAACCACACTATGAAGCCTGGTGCAAATCCCCCTTTTCCAGCGGTCTCCGTCATTGATAAAGGCGGGCATCGCATCTCACAAATGCGACTGGATAAGTTTAGTGGCATTTAAAAGGAGGTGCGCACACTACGCAGTGTTGTCAAAATTTTGTTTTTCTATCATAAGATCACTGACTGTCATCAATTGTGTGGTGACTGGCCCTGGATCCTGTCTTTTTATCCCAGCCTACCAGAAGGCAGGATTTATATACCTGTAGGCATACCTACATATAAATATGCAATGGTGAAAGGTCCATAAGTGCCTCGATTGCTGCATTAAGGCAAGTGGAAATGGTGCCAGTAATACCTAACCAAGGTTGTCTTTGGACTTTATTGAGGGTCCTTTGGACAGCCACTTGGTTGGCAGATAGAGAATCGGCAACATGATTGTGAACTATCGCACTTATCAAAATCGGCACTTTTACACTTTTTATAATAATTAATTACTATCCATGTTATTCCTTGCGAGGAAAGTATATTAAAAAAAAAACTCATTTTAACAACCACCATTTAATGGAAGGCTTCATCAGCCAGTAATAATTTACAGCATTTTTCGTCCTAATTTATTTCAACAACCCGAATTTTAATGGAAGGCTTCATTAGTCTGATTCAACTAATTAAGATTCCAATACCAATAATTGGTTCTCGTTGAAATACTTCGTGGTTTAGTCATAAATGAAAACGACTAACTATTATCATTACTAACTATCATCATTACTATTGGACGTATAAGTACCTACCTAAAATAATTAAGATAACATGTCTTTCTCGCTACACTTGATGTCTAACGAGCGTTACCCACGAGTTGAGTTGATACCTATATTTAAATGAAATAGCATTCGACTTCAAGAATTCTGACACCAACTTTTGACACCTACCTAGTTTTTTTTTGACACTTTATGTCTTTACTTTGGCACATAAACGAAAAAACGTCACGAAAAAGCGTCACAAAATCGGTCACGATTTTTTAAATGTTTTTTAATATCCACTTACAACCAAGTCGTTGCTACGGAACTTTATCTTCGTCATTCCTGTTCGCAGGAAAATCGTTCACCATTCGTTGGAAAGCCCTACATTTATGCATACATTGTATATAAGACATAAAATGTTCCAATGTGTTTATTCAAAGTGACCTATTGTTATTCTTTATATCCATGGGTTCATAAAATAATTTGTAAAGCCTCTTTGTTGATCAATAAAAAGTCTGCCAAGTGGGTGTGGCACATAGCTTCCTCGTATCCATAACCCGATTATATACATGATCAGATGCATAGTTGTTAATCTCAAAACACCAATCTCTAAGTACCTTCCACTGCCCTCATAGGGGACCATCTACACGCTAATCTGGACAATCCTAGAAAATTTCATCAAATTCGGATGAAAAATTAAGTGAGTAGATGTATGTGATTGGATCAAAAAAATAACCCGATTATATAGATGATCCGATGCATAGTAGTTAATCTCAAAACACCGATCTCTAAGTACCTTTCACTACCCTCATAGGGGACCATCTGCACGCTAATCTGGACAATCCTAGAAAATTTAATCAACTTCGGATGAAAAATGTAAATGTTATGGCTGTTACAAGGATTTTACGTATGCGCATGCGCAAAGGCTGCTGTAAATTTTAAGGCCTTGATTTTCATTGGGGACCATCTACAACCTAATCCGCGTAATCCCTGAAAATATCATCAAAATCGGGTAGAAAATGTGGAAGTTATGGCTGTTACAAGGAATTCACGTTTGCGCATGCGCAGCGGCTACTATCAGTCCGGGGGTGATGATTTCCTTAGGAGACCATCTACAATCTAATCCGAATAATCCCTGAGAATTTCATCGAAATCGGGTAGAAAATGTGGAAGTTATGACCGTTACAAGGAAATTCACGTTTGCGCATGCGCAGCGGCTACTATCATTTCGAAGGTGATGATTTTCATAGGGGACCATCTAAATACTAATCTGTAACATCCCTAAAAATTTCATTGAAATCGGATGGAAAATGTAGAAGTTATGGCCGTTACAAGGAATTCACGTTTGCGCATGCACAGTCGCTTCTATCAGTCCGAGGATCATGATTTTCATAGGGGACCGTCTACACACTAATCCGCACAATCCCTGAAAATTTCATTGAAATCGGACAATAACTTCGTATAGTTATGCGCGTTACAAGGAATTCATGACAGACACACAGACAGACAGACAGACACGGAACCAAAATTGTTCAGAAAGGTCTAAAACGCAAAACGCGAGTGAAAATTTTGATTTTGGAGAACTTTTTTTTTCGTCCAAGAAAAGTGAAAACAAAGCTTCCGCTACCTTGGTAGACTCGGAAGAAAAATCAGTAAAAGGAGTGAAAACAGTATATTTGCATTTCTCCTTAAAACCCAGAGTTTTTGGTTATCCGCCATTTTAGAAAGAACGGCTGGGACTACAGGCACCCGTTTGGTCTAAAACGAAGCTACCTAACTGAATTTACTCGATGGGTACTACTGTATTCCTTATATTATTTGACGGAAGATGCGTATATTGAAAAATATTCCACGAAATAAGTGACTAATGTGGAAATATTTCACTTTTTGGAAAGAATGTATGCCTCTTTTTTGAAGGGCTGTTTCTCGAGCACCGAGAATAGTACAAAGCTCGCTCCGGTACCAAATTGGAGAAAATTCAGTCGACTTTCGAAGTTAATAGAGTGACCATTGACCATACCAGTCGGACTGACTCTTCATGGAGACATGGAGCAAAAACGCTGCAAATTATTACACAACGGTTTATTATTTTTATATAGATCACTCGTCTACAAAATCACCAACCATCCAATATGAAGAGAAGAATGAAAAAATAAATAAATAAATAGAAAAAATAATAAAAAAAAAAAAAAAAAAATAAATAAATCAAAATCACCAATCATTGATCGCATTTCGGTCAGCTCTAATTTGAACGGAGATTAGGCCTCTTTTGCGATTCACACTCGTGTTTTGATTTATATATATATATTTCAATATAAAACCTTAAATTTTCGTAGGGAGCGAACGGTTTGTCCTACAGAGCTCCGCGTGGTCTCAAAAAATTCTAAAAATTCTATAGAATCTTAATTTGAAGGAAAAACAATACCTTTATATCGAAATTTTTTGAGTTAGGGCGTTTTCAAAATTTCAAAATTGATTTTGGAACCCTTAGGAGTGACCTACATCAACCAAAAGCTTCGGGGCACAACTAGACCCCAAATGGAGCCTACATACCAAATTTCATCAAAATCGGTCAATGCTAAGTGGCAAAAGTGCCGCGTACGGCGTACGGCGGACGGACGGCCAAATTTTTATTCGATTTTTGGATTCTACGTACCTTGAAACGTAAACCATCAAATTTTGAGGGGGTGTTAAAAATTTTTTTTTTCTTGGTCGATTCCAAAGGTTCATTATTGAAAATAATAAACCAAAATCGAAAAAAAAGTGCGGAAATTTCTTGAGGTTTAAGGCAATTGGAAAATCTGAATTCTGACTACCGGTTTAGGGCCTAACAATATACTTTCGGAGTACCTACATCTGACAGAATGTTCAACTTTGAAAATTCTTTTGAGTAGGTAATGACGTTTGAGGATATTTTTTCCCTTGTCGGAGAGAGATTAAAAGGCGGCTATCGAGACCCACAATAGATTTAAAAAAAAGAGATTTCAACAAAAAATCAGACAATTTCAATGTTCTGGGTTGCTTTTGACCCTTGAGTCCTACTGTTTTTTAAAATGATTTGATATAGGGTGTCAGGAAATTTCACCCTCTTTCTGAAGGTGTACTAATTCGATGTCGATTTCTTCAAAAATTGAGGGAGTTGTGTTGGAAATTAGTTTCGAATGTTTGTCGAGTAGGGCCTTGAACACTCTGTATGAAAAAAATCAGGACGATCGGATCTATTGCAAGCCCATAACATGACAGGACTATGACTATTGTATACCTACGAATAAATCACATATACAGGGTGTCTACACTTTCGATGGGCATAACTTCAGGGTTCAATTCTACAAGGTATTTCCAACAAAAATGGCTCTTAGAAATTTTCTTTTAACCCACTCAAAATTCTAGTTTTTTCACTTTAAAGTTTTTTTTCGCGTTTTCGACCTCACGACACTGATATGGTCATAACTTCCTTATTTCTCCTGAAAATTCAAATCTGACTACACCTTTAGAAAGAACGTTAAATTACCAAGCTACCTAAAGCAAAATCAAAATTTTTTAGCAATAAAATAGTATCAAAAAATCAAGTCAAAAAGCGAACTTAAATTTTTTTTTTTAAACTTGACTTTCTTCGACCAACGTTTTCACTCTAAATCCCTGCCCATTTCGATGGGCGCTCTTCGGAGAAAACATGCTCAAATTGTCACCTTTCCAACGGTCATCAATTTTTCTGTTCAACATTCAAAAAGAAAGAGTAGTAAATGAAGTTTGAATGTCAAAAAACGTGTGTTTTGCAAGCAAATCCAGTGTTTCAAGCCGGTTTATGGTCCCCCTCGATCACAAAATGGCTTGACGATTTTGGTATCATTTTCTATGTAATTACTTACGCTGAATCCAATAGTGATACTTCCGAATGACTCCGACTGCTAGAAAGTGGATTTCTCGAAGAAAACCTTCGTTTTTCGTACATAAAATTCGCATCGTACATAAAGTAACACCTTTCTACTCAATAAAAACACCGAATTTCTAGCTGATTGAAGTTTTTGTTGAGTAGAAAGGTATTACTTTATGATATCTTCCATATCTACGAATAATGCGTATTTTATGTACGAAAACCGAAGGTTTTCTTCGAAAAATCCACTTTCTAGCAGTCGGAATCATTCGGAAGTATCACCATTGGATTCAGCGTAAATAATTACATAGGAAATGATATCAAAATCTTCAAGCCATTTTGAGATCGGGGGGGACCATAAACCGGCTTGAAACACTGGATTTGCTTGTAAAACACACGTTTTTTGACATTCAAACTTCATCCTTGTAACTAAATCCTTGTAACGGGCATATGTAACTGTATGGTCCCCTATGAATAGCATTCCCCTCAGACTTATGGTAGCCGCTGCGCAGGCGCAAACCTGATTTCCTTGTAACAGCCATAACACGTAACATTTTTCATACGAATTAGATGAAATTTTTCAGGATATTTCTGATTGGCGTGTAGATAGTTTCCTATGAAAATCATTGCCCTCAGATTGATAGTAACCTCTGCGCAGGCGCAAACGTGAATTTCCAGCCATAACTTCCACATTTCCCATTCGATATCGAAGAAATATGAAGAGAGTGTGCGGATTGACTTGTAGATAGTCCCCCAATGAGGAATTTCACCACGTCGGAATTTCCTATTTTCGACCCCAAAATCGGATTCAGCACCTCCAGAAACCTCCTAAGGCAAACTTTCAGCCCGTACTTCCTAATTTACGAATAAACAAAACAGTGTAGAAAATACGAATGTTTAAAAAAACCGGGAAAATGACGTCATGCTGGAATAGTTCATTTATGGCCGCTTGAAGCGCTGAGATCGTGAAATCCATAGTCCTTAGATGCAACATTTCACAAAACCAGTAAAGTTCGAAATCGAAAAACTGATGAAAACCTTCATAAAACTGATCATTATTTATGTTTCTGACTAAAGCATTGGAAACACAAACGGTGGATACAGCTTTTGTACAAGTACGCAACCACGAGAGACATTTTATGTCTTATGTTTAATAAATTGAGAGCTTTCCAATGAGTGGTGAACGATTTTTGTGGGGTGGAAAATGAGGAAGTTAGTTTTCCCTAGGAACGATTGGTTGTACGTGAAAATCATCAGAAATTTCCGCGTGACGATCCCCGCGTGACGATGTTTCATTTATGTGCAAATAGTAAAGACATAAAATGTCAAAAAAAAAAAAAAAATAGAAAAAGCAAGATGAAAAAAATGAGGCTTCCCCTGTTTTTGTTTGATAACTTCCCTCTTACATAAAACGATTTCGTCGTTTCATCGGGCAACACTGGGAGGAGACTGCGATCCGAACAGCCAATCAGCGAGCGTTTCCGCTCCACATTGAAGAGGTCCGTTTTCCCGGTTATAGTTTGAAATCATAAATTTTGATTGTCTCCCAAAAATAACAGAGGACTTATTTTCCGAAATCAACCCGATTTTCATCTATTTCACACCAATAACTACCTATTCAGGAAAGATGCAAACAGAATTCGGTGAAATTCCTCATTATAGGGCAGTGCAAGTTACTTGGAAATTGATGTCTTGAGATTAGCTAACACGCATCGGATCATCTATACAATCGGGTTATGGACACGAGGAAGGAAGGAGCTATGTGCCTCACCCACTTGGCAGACTTTTTTTGTAGACTCAAAGAAAGTTCGAACCCACGGAATTCAGCAAAAATTTCAACACTTTTATGTCTGTCATGTACCTACATTAGCAGGAAAAACCTAGTAAACACAAATTTACCAATGTAAATGAGCCTGTTTATAACTCGTAACTATTCCTACTTACTACTACTGCAAGCAGATAAGTGACATGGATCTATGGGCTGGGGGTCACAGTTTATTTCAATGGTGTATTATTGGAAGTATGAACTTCATTGTGTGAACTTTTGACACGTGTGTCATAGTATAAGAGAAATGGGGGCAATGTTACGTAACCGAAGAGTGTTTATTGGTATCGCGTTATTTTTATTCCGTATAACAAAATTTTTTATTGCCCCAACGTTAATTCATGTCAAAACTATTTTTAACACTGAAAAGTTCGGTTGGTTTCCAAAGTCTCAGAATTCATTCTATCTGCTACTTTCATTTGAAAATGTAAGACAGTTTCAGTATCATCACTGTTAACCCGTGCTAGGGCCCAAGGCGTAGCACAAAAAACGTAATAATAGAGTGTAGCTCTGAAAAATAACGAAATTAGCGCGGAAAAACGTCTGCCACGTCGGGTGGGAAAACATGCTATTCTGATCATCAACGCGGAAAACACTTAGCATAATTTTAAAGAGAATAAAGCAAGTCATTGGCTTGAGTGACAGGTAAAAAGAAGTTCGTGACTGGTACGGAGAACCAATTGTTTTGAAAAACTGGTTGGAGGTTAGAGGATGTCCAGCGGAGTTCCGTCCCGTCATTTCTCAGCAAGTCAGATAACAGGGGCTCGGCAGACGGTTTGAATGCAAAACAAGCTCTGGAAAGTTCTGGTCACTTAGTATGACTGTTATAACTTTAGTTTCGCGTGTTCGATTTAAAGACCTAGTAGGTACTGAACTGGCCTAAGTTGATTTGCTTTGGAATCTATTCAAAGTGAATCTAATAAGAGGAAGGGCTCACCGATCGGCGCCTATCAAGCTACCGAGGTCGATGACGGAAGTATATAAATCTATCAGGTGGACGCCGATTGAGCTACCGTAGACTGGGGTGATAGTGATCAATTTCTACAGTTTTTCCATGAAAACTACCAGTGTAATAATTCAAAAAAATCTGAAAAAAATAGTTTATATTCTCCCACATTTTACGAACAGTATCCTATATCAAACTTTGAAATTTTGTTGAATTAAGCTCATTTAAAAAAATAATTTAATTTATCAGTATCACCCCCCACATAGGGGGTGATAGTGATCACTAATTTAAAATCGAACTTAAACATATTAAAAACAATTAAAACTGTTTTTAGTACCTACCCTGAGGTAAAAAAACCCACTAATAACTCATTTCAGAACAATTTTTATTGAAAAACTAATGAAAACCAACTCTTAACTTATAAAAATCAGAATAAAGCCAAAATTCAAGACTCGTAATATCCTCTTCAGTATTTATTATTATAATGAGACCATTCGTGGCACATGATTGGTAGGTAACTGACTAGGGATGGGTATCGATACGCGATATTTCAAAATATCGATACTTCCGTACCGATACTCGATATTTTAGTATCGATACTGCACTATCCGATATTTTTGGATATCGATACTTTGGATCCGATATTTCTAAATATCGAATATCGATACTGTTCTCGCGGAAAATTCAACATAATGGCTAAAAAATGAAGAAGATAGAGAGGCTTTTGGGTCATTACTCCTGGGTTGCACAAATAACGTTTATATCATGGAAAAAATCACTCTGCTTGGACTATTAATAGTGAAAAATGAATAAAAGTTGTTGAAAAAATTATTTTTCTTGAGAAAATTGGATGATAATGATAGTTTGTGACACTAAAGTATCGATACACGATATTTTAAAATATCGATACTCATGCCCTACGATACTTGGGATATCGATACTCGGATACGATACAGTATCGATACAAAATATCGATACTTTTATAACGATACCCATCCCTATAACTGACAAGAAACAACTTATTTTAAAGCACTTGTTACCAAAAATAATGATGGACCAATCACTTTTTGATAGTTTCAGGGCATTTCGGCCGTGATCACTACCACCCCCTGAAAATGATTTGTTTTTGTTTTAAACAGATAACCAACTGTAGTAACACGAAAAAAAACTAACTAATTGCAGATATTTCATGCTTACCTGTAGTAGAAACAAAATCTTTTCGCTAGAACTTCATCACACAACACCCGACACCGGCACAACAGAAGTTACAATCACTAGAGGTGTGTCGGTACAGCTGTACCGGGACTGTGGAACCGAGTATCAGGTTGGAACGGTTCCACGCAGTGACAAAAACTCGACCCTTACCGGTCCATTCCACGGACTGATAAGATATCTTGAAATGGCTCTGGACCGGGAAGAGAATCTTTTCCATCGGTAAGGATGGAACCGGACCGATAAGATATCATAGAGAATGGTTCAATGGCTCTGGACCTGTAAGCATGGATCTTGTTCTCAGTTCTGTTCCATGTTGTACCTGGAAGCGCCCTTACTACTTCCATGGACTGAGAATGGTTCATGGAATGGCTCTTGAGCGGGAAGTTATCTTCTGGACAGGTTAGCATGGAAGTTGTCTCCAGTTTTATTAATTTATTATTGTCATGTTAAGTTCTTAAACTGCAACGTCATTATTCTTTCCTTGAATTGTTTGGTAACTAATATTTATGATAAATTGCCTCTTTTGTAACACTTGTTCAAATTCCTTCCTTTTAGCGAATTGTCAAGGAAAATGATGCTATTGTATTGCAAGTTGAGATCATAAGCATGGAAGAAGGACGATAGGGATTTGACTGCCTGCTTCATCCATGTCATGAGAGTGGGATTTGACCACCCAGCACCGGTAATGGAACTGTACCGGTAATTTGGAATGGTTACATCTTTGTCACCGTAACTGTTGGAACCGTTCCAGGGAAATACCTGGACCGACACACCCCTAACAATCACAATGTCAGCTGGGCCCGATTTTGAGATTTATTTATTTCCTTATCAGCTACCATGGTAACCTAGACTATCGGGCGGGAACGATATCCCCCCAGAGAAAACATTGCTACGAACACATAACACCACCTAACTTTCCATTTAGGACTGTGTGGAGCGCTGCAATCGCATGCAAATAAAAAAAAGGCTTGTTGATCAGTATCACCCCAGCATGTCAGTATCACCCCAGTCCACGGTACTCTAGCTGGGTAGATTGATTGACAGTAAGAGTAGTATCCGGCGCCGAATACCACAAATACCTCAGAAAAGGCGAGAAAAGTATAAGAGGAGTTTTGAGGTGAGAATGGATGGAGAAGCCTGTCGAGGGCCCATGAAGTAGGGGCAAGAATAGGTAGGTACAACACTCCACGAGAGGTTTCTCAGTTTCCACTTTATTCTGAGATCTATTTACCTACATGAGTTATTGTAATGACTAAATAAGAACATTTGTTGGCCCTCGATCCCAACACATCAAACAGTAGGTACGCAGCACCTTACCAAGCCGGTGGTATTTTAGAGATCACTGGAAGGTATTGAGAATAACGCAGTTCAACTGTGTGGGTGAGAGCTTCGAATTTGAACAGAATCCATGATGGCTTCCTCATATCCATAACCTAATTGTATAGCTGATCCGATGCATAGTAGTTAATCTCGAACATCTTTCTCTAAGTAGGCACTTCGCACTACCCTCATAGGGGACCATCTACACATCATCGAAATCGGATGGAAAATGTAAGTTATGGCTCTTACAAGGAAGTCACGTCTGCGCAAGCGCAGTGACTACTATCACGGTGCCGCGTATTGCGAATTTGTTTTATTCGTTTTTCGGATTCTGAGTACCTTGAAACGTAAACCAACAAATTTTGATGAGCATTTTCACATTTTTTTCTATCTCGATTTCAAAGGTTTGTTATTGAATATAATAATCCAAAATTAAGGTCACGATTAGGAATCAAACCTTGAGGGGGTCTCAGGCGGTCGAGCGTTCCGGGTCAGTATTTACC
Source organism: Apolygus lucorum (assembly GCA_009739505.2). NCBI lineage: Eukaryota > Metazoa > Arthropoda > Insecta > Hemiptera > Miridae > Apolygus > Apolygus lucorum. The sequence goes on along the minus strand of CM019181.2, from coordinate 67,468,249 downwards.
AAAATTACCGGCGCTCAAACTTTTGAAAATTTAAAGGATTTTTGAAATTTATTAGTGCACTAGTCTAGGGAATTGAACAATTAAAAGATTGCCGCTGGAATCACCAAAATCGAACAATAATTGCCAGAGAAAAATGGGAAAACCCGTTTATTCAGTAATTTTTTCCCCATTTTTCTCTGCCAATTGTTATGGTTCAATTTTGATAATTCTAGCGGCAATCTTTCAGTTTTTCAATTCCCTAGGCCCATGCACTAATACATTTCTAAAATCCTTGAAAATTTAAAATTTAGCTACATTTTGAAAAGTTTTGGCCCTTCAATTTAGGGAAATACTAACCCGGAACAAGGAACGAACGGCTACCGACTGAGACCCTGAGCGACAGATTGAGAGGTCTCAGTCGGTCGCCGTTCGTTCTTAGTTTTTCGCGAAATTAAAGCGCAAAAACTTGAGGTTGAGAGGTTGTACCTAAATTTGATATTTTAAAGGATTTTAGAAATTCATTAGTGCACGAGCCTTGGGGATATAAAAACTGAAAGATTGCCGCCGGAATCATCTTAATCGAACAATAATTGCCAAAGAAAAATTGGAAAAAGTACTGAATAAACGGTTTTTCCCATTTTTCTCTGGCAATTATCGTTCAATTTTGATGATTCCAGCGGCAATATTTCAGTTTTTCAATTCCCTAGGGCCGTGCACTTATGAATTTCTAAAATCCTTGAAAATTTAGGTACCTACAACCATTTTAAGTTTTTGCGCCTTCAATTTCGTGAAATACTGATCCGGAACGAGGAACGACCGGCGACCGACTGAGACCTCCTTGTCATCTAACCCGGCTTCACCCTACTTGAGTGTAAGACAAGTCACTAGTTCGCTATCATCCAAAGGTCACACTACGATGAATTCTCCCCAAATGGCGTGAGAGCAGACAAACAATCATGATGGCAAAACCTCACCTACCCTTGATTTTCCATGAGGGATATCTTCTTGATATCTTTGACGAACAGCGACTTGAATCTCTTCTCGTAAACGTCCTAAAAAGAAAAAAGGTCCTGATAAGTATATCAAATTTTAAAAAATTCTCTTTCTTGATTAAATTATTTGGTTTATAATAAATCTAAGACGGTTTCGTCACCAAAACCAATACAGGGTGTCTACACTTGAGTTGGTCAAAACTTGATGGTGCGATTTTACGAACAAAGTAATTCCAACAAAACATAAGCTCCTACCAATTTTTTTTTAATCCTTGTTTTTCCAATTTTTTTTTTCAACTATAAGATTTTTTGTGTTTTTGACCGTATGTCATTAAAAATCCTATAACTCCCGTTATATACCAAGTAAATTCAAGGATGTTGTTGGAAAGAGCGTTAAATTTCCAGGCTTCCTAGAGCAAAACTTCAATGTTAAAAAAAATCAAAGATTGAAGCAGTTTTAACATTTTTTGAAATTTGACTTTTTCCACACGAAAAGTTTACAGTGAACCCTTGCCAGAGGCGTTGGGTGACCTCCGAAAGCGGTGGGGCACCAAACCAGAAAATACAAGAACTTGACCCTAGGATCACACAAACGTACTTTTGCGTCAAACGGAGGACAAAGTGGGAAACAATCACATCTCAACTACTTCATTCCAATTATAATGATGAAAAAAATTCATTTTTGGAACTCGAAAAGATAAAAAAAGTTAATTTGTTACTAAAACATAAAATGTTCATTTTTTAAAACGAAAAGCACATAATTTCTTCATTATAAAGACGAGATCATAGAAAAAGTGTCTTAAAAAATTCTACATATTAGTCGAAATGTCTCTTGAATGCTTTTCCAGGGTCATATTCCCTTTATGACTTTTAATGGTCTTATGCAACGCCTCTGTAGGTACCAATTAAGAAAAGTTGTGGTACTGACAAGCACCTGGCTGCCTATTGTATTTCCCCATAATGAAATGTAGAATAGAAACGAAAAAATACGAAAAGTAGGTAATTAGTAATCAGTGGTCAACTCCATCACGATCGTATTGCGACAAAACACACAAAGACAACTTGAAATGCAGGTAAAATGGACTGGAAAACCCAAAATGGTGAGAGGACCAGGAGCATAACATTTCGGAGGCACAATCCCTAGCATTTTGAAGATAAAAACTTCAACAATATTTTAAAACTTAGTTCAATAGTTTTAACTTACTTTCATACATGTGAAAAAATCTATCTCTCGCAAACGCCATTCACAACAATGATAACACTAAAAATCATAATTTTGCTGTCAATCAGTTTCCTGTCACCCGCCCCCAATCAAAAGAGGTAAAACACATAATCATGCAGTCTGGGCAACGGAACGTGAAAATCTGTTCAAGTGCTACCTATTTTTTAATTCCCATCCATAACTGATATCTCTGAAGTTGAATAGTACTCCATGCGTTGACATGCAATGGATTCCCCATTTTGTTATTGCCTTCCACAGAACTTTCATGGCAACCTGAACAGACTATCCATCCATACATCCATCTACTTGGATCAAAACATTTCTGGATCAGAGAGAATGGATTATGTCTTTCCCGGCAGGGGCCGAGAAAGGGAGGGGGTAAACTAAAATAACACTACTGCGCATGCGCGGTAGTGTTATTTTAGTAGTGTTATAACTAAAAATAAAAAACACGTTGGCATGACAACTCCAGGGTCTAGCCCCAGATCATGGAAATTCCTACTTCATGCTACTTCTTCTTCTTCTTCTCTCTAGTTGCTGGCTGTGGAAGCAGCCTTGGGAATGGACCTAGTAATAAGCATGGAAGCTAGCTCCATGGCCTCGGTTTCCACCATGCATGTTTGACATAATAACTGCATGTCAGTGTAGAATTATTTCACACTTGTAAAAGATCCATCCTTCCATGGATCATGAGTGAGTTTTGAGGAAAAAAACTTTCTGCTAGGGAATTTTTTTCTACTTTGGGGAGAACACTTTTTGAAGGGAGTTTTTCCAACTTTGGGGTAAAAATCTAGCTTACAGAGAGAGAAATTTTGCCGGGGCTAGACCCAGAGTGGCCTTATGGACGCCACGCCCCTATACATTATACATTAATATTTTATTTAATTATAAAAATAATATTTTATTATTAATATACATTATACATTAATATTTTATTTAATTATAAAAATAATATTTAATTCTCTAATGTAATCATCCATTTTAACGCGTGCACGAGTAGACTGTCTTGTACTACATTCGTCAACAAACCTATTACGATTGTGTCGTGCATGTATGTTATATGGGCAAGGGTCCCTTGCCCATATAACATACATGCACGACACAATCGTAATAGGTTTGTTGACGAATGTAGTACAAGACAGTCTACTCGTGCACGCGTTAAAATGGATGATTACATTAGAGAATTAAATATTATTTTTATAATTAAATAAAATATTAATGTATAAATTAAATTATTTACTAAATAAAATTAAATTGGAGAATTTCATTGAAAACTCGGCGCTGCGCGCCTCGGCGGGGGCTTCGCCCCCTGCACCCCCGGATGATTTCCGCTTAGAGCCTAATGGCTAAAATGTGACATACCTTGAAAAGGTTTTTGCTCCCTCTCCCTCTTTATCTTTCTTCCACTGTAATATTTAAGATACCTCCTTATTCATAATAACATCAGGTTGTCAAGCATATTTGTCGTCAAGCATATGATAAATCATAGCGCTACTTTCCTGTCGCTTTTTACTGTCGATTTTTCCTGTCGTTTTTCGGCGGGGGGTCCCATCGCTAAAACCTTTTCAAGGTTAAAATACCGCTATGACGGAAGTATTATCATTTAGTTCTAAACCCAGTGCCAGCTACTGGATCATTGTTGACTTTCGGAGCATTTACCAGTGGAACAGTTTCCTACAGACCCTTGAAGTTCGATTCATCGAAAGTGTACAATTGCATCCCACCAAAATACGTCTGTAAATAGAGGCAGAAACCACCTTGAATAGTTCCAGCGTAATTATTTCTTTACGAAGAAACATCGTCGAATAACTCATTGGCCCCTTTTATCTTTATACATTTTCCTCGAAAAACAGAACACAAGTAATACAGCAGACCACAATTTTTTTTCAAAGCTCATAAATCACTGCATTGAGAGTCCTAATAAATACTCGTACTTGATTGCCAATGTTAGCTTTGTAACAAATTGTTATCTTTCATAACTAATTGAAATAATAATAATCCGTTCTGGGAGATAGATGATTGGAGCGGGGACAGCGACGTGGATATTTGATAAAACCTACTCTGTGTAGGTACCACCGTCTAGTTACACTATTCCTATTTCTAGCTGAAAAATAAAGATACCCACTCGTAACTATTGAGTCGAAATGATAAATGTTGAAGAAATTGACATGTTTAACTTCGCGCTGGAAGATGTAGAGAGAAATGTGGAGGGCATCATCTCTACTTTGTGTACATTATTTGATCCGCTTACATTCCTAATCAGTGCAGGTACCTAATCAATTTTGATTAGATCCCGCTCCACGTCAAATGATTTATACTCGTGACCACATTGATCCTCTTTTATCACTCGAACTGAGTGGCTCGCGGAGTCTTTGCTATGTCATGTCGAATTGACATTTCTCTCATTTACGAAATCGAAAGGTGATCCTAAATGATGATTAGGGGATCAAATTAAGGAATCGAACACTGACAAAAATGCAGACTCGACAAGATAAATACACTACTTATTCATTTCTTCTATTTACGCGTACAATCAGTGTAAGTAAATTGTATTGAGGAAGTGAAATGATTCCACAAATTTATAAGTTGGTACCTATATAGACATTTAGAGGGTTCCTCTACTTTGCACTTAAAGATTTGTCCTGAAAAGGTGGAAAGAATAAATTAAATTAAAGAGGAATAACGACTATGTAACCTCCACCATCTTGATTTTGGGCCCCTTCTTGATATTGTGTGCTAATAATTTAGATGCAAATTTTGAAGTATGGCCATTGAATTTCGAGACAAACATCCGGAATAATTGAAACGTTTCTGTCACAAAGGGCCCGAGTGCCTGAGTTTTTAAAAAAGTTGACGTAATTTAACACCCTAATGCCTACCGTTTGCTCAGGATCCATTCAAAACATATTTTTTTTTTACTGAGTCCATCTTTCAAAGAGTTGTTATTAGTGCAAAAAGTGTTATTCTGTTTTTTTTTTTTTTTTTTTTTTTTTTTTTGTATGATTTCAACGCAAAACTCTATTTACATTTAGGTTTGGAAGGGAAAAAATTAAAAGATTAACTAAGTGAAAAGTGGCACTTACGCCCTTTGTAACCCGAACACTTAGATATTAAAATCCACATTGATTTTACAGCGTATGAGCTGTATCAACTTCATACTATGTTGGATATCTTAGTATGCATCGCAATTTTCAGTCGAATTTCATGTCATTCAAACTTGGAGTTGAGATACATAGATTTTCTACTACGCTTGTCACCATTCTCACATAAGGTTCGAACGGTAAGCGACTCAGAGGAGGCTTTAGCAGGTCAGCAAAGGACAGGGGATTCAACACCTACTTATCCATCAGTAAATGATACGTCAAGATCATTCTTACGTATCATTGATACGTCAGACCTTCTTTCAACCTCTCCTCCCTTCATAGACATCCTCTCCTCGCCACTCACCTCAATCAGAACGCTTCTCATAAACCACCTTCACTCAGTGACTTGAATCCTTATACTTGTAAATACTACATCTTCAATATTGTAATTGGGCATGTCCCGTTTCTACCATAATAAATAAATAAGATTATAAACCAAAAATTGCAATGTGAACGAGGTGCAAAGAAAAACAAAACGTCTACCAAGTGGGTGTGGCACATATCTTCTTCGTATCCATGACCCGGCTGTACCTTATTGATGATCCGATGTATAATTGCTAATCTCAAAACAATAATCTTTGAGTACCTTGCAGTCCCCCAAACCGCATAATCCCTGAAAATTTCATCGGATGGAAAATGTAGAAGTTGTGGCTGTTCTGCTACTATTTATCTGGGAACGATGATTTTCATAGGGGACCATCAACACGCCAATCCGCACAACAATATCTCAAAATTTCATCGAAATCAGACAACTTCGTATAGAATCCGATACAAGGTTTTTTGAAAGTTTTGATTTTTTTTTTTTGTTTTGTTTTTTAAATTTTCATGACAGACACACTAATGAACAAACAAACTCGCATAGGGTAAGGGCACCAGTCATTGGCCACTTAACAACGTTTATCTTCATTCCCGCTTTATTTTTGATGGTATTTGTTTCTTTCCTGGTGTTTTAGGAAGCTTAACACCCAAATATTACGATACAATAACAATTTCAAACAAAAAAATGATCAAGTAAATATTGTTTTCAATTTGTTTCGTAAAATCCGTTTTCCACCAGTCATTGGCCGGGAGTTCCTAATATTGGCCACCTTGTCACCAGTCATTGGCCACCCTATATTCACCGTTTTCTGCTCCACTGTGACGTCAAACTTTACAATTTTTTTCGGCAGGCAGGTGAGAAAGTCTTAAAGATCCACAGATGGAGTTGGATCTCGTAAGATACATTGAAGGGTCCGCGTTTTCGAGGTTATGTGGAATCCCCCACTAAAAAAAACACCTCCTTTTCTCCCACGTTTAAAGCTCAGCCCGGAACCGTTTAACACATTAGTTCTGGGTGAGGGGACGGACCAGATGCTCTCTCCTCTCTCTTGCTCGTTCTAAGAGTATCTTCCTTGTCAGGATGCTTTCTGTGTACTCTGCCACAGCAGTCCAGCTCCTTTCACCTTCCAGCACCCTGCTGACAACAGCCTCTGGTGTTGAGCTATTCGTTCTTATCCCTTGAGCAGTCTCCTATATCTGTGCTCAAATGATAAAACAAATTTTCATGAACTAAAAGGTCGGCTGACCAGAACCAAATGTAGAATTTATAGGTAATGAAATGAAGAACTGCATACAAACTCAATTGAGAACTGACAAGAACAGAACGAAAAACTATATAGAGTACGAAGGCACTTTTTGTTTGAGGCTCTTCATTGGTGAGTTAACACAAATTCATATACCATTCCAAGATCTAAGAAGAATGGAACCAATGAAATTGGTATTTTCATTGGTATTCGTATTTTCTCACGTTTCCCTGGAATCATTTTAGTGCCAGAAATAATGGCTTCTTGACTAAAAATTATTCGTGGTAGATCTGGAGATTAATATAAGAGTGCTTATATAAATGGTTCATATTATGAACCATTTTTTAAGCACTCTCGGTAGTTAAAACCCTCTGACCAATGATTGGGGTAGGAAAAATTCGCATCATTTCAGTCATTAGCCACCCGGACAATGACTGGAAAAATCACCCTTGCTATCATCCAGTTATTAGCCGGCCATATATTTTCTACAATTTGTAGAAATTCCATGTCCTGGTGGCAGAAATTAATTGATAATTTACTAGTGACCATGCAAACACAAGAAAAACTACATCAAATTTGAAAATAACCACATCAAACCCTTAAGAATGAGTTGAGGTATGCTAATCGTTTTCATAAGAAACGGGTGTGGTGATCATAATTCTTGGACCTTCACCACTTAAAATGAGTTTTGGCGGTTTATATAGGGCTTCAATATTAACTTTCAAGATCCCACTGCCTTCTAGAATACACACTTAATATGAGGAAAACATTCAAAATGATCCAAGAGAGAATTGTGTGGTAAAAAACTAACTTGAATAAATAGGTGGCCAATGACTGGGGAGTGGCCAATGATTGGTTCCTTTACCCTATACAGACAAGGAACCAAAATTTTTCTGGAAAACGCTCATGTAGGCCTAAATTGTTCGTGTAAAGCTTGAATCGTAGAACGCGAGTGGAAATTTTGATTTTGGAGAACATTTATTTTCGACCTCGGACAATTTCAGCAATGCTTCCGCAACCTTGTTAGACTCGGAAGGAAAATGCACTACCGTAATTGAAACTGCTCACTAATCGTGATGAATTGACAATAAATTCATAAAGTAATAAGTAAGTAGTGTAAGATAATAACATATCAAGATAATAAGGTGATCAAAGCAGTGCACTTGTGCATTGCATGTTGTGTTTGTTTCATTGAAGGCGTCACACAGGCTACGTAATGAACTGGACCCGATTTTTGACAGAAATTGTTCTCCAAAATCAAAATTTCCACTCGCGTTTAACGTTTTAGGCCTTCCTGAACAATTTTGGTTCCGTGTCTGTCTGTGTATGTTGTTACACCCGATCTTGCGACGCAAGCAAAAATACTTTTAAAAAAACCGCTGCAAATAATTACACAAAGGTTTATTATTTTTCTGTACAGATCACTCGTCTGCAAAGAACACGGCTTTGCCATTGTACCAACCATAGATACTACCTACCTACCACATACCTACTTCACAGCCAAGTTTATTTGGGAGAAATAAACGCTTCACACTCAGTTCGAAGAAACAGGGAGTTGAGGTTGCCCTAATTATTAGGAAATTCGATTACTGGTGGCTAAGGACGCAAAACTGAATACAACTCGAAGAAACAAACAACCATCTCATTTTGGTCAGCTAAAATTTGAAAGGAGATTAGGTCTCTTTCGCGATTCACACTCGTGTTTCTGATTTATCGTAAGTCCCATCCCGTTCTCATAGGGAGCGAACAGTTTGTCCTTCGGAGCACCGGGTCGTCTCAAAAAATTCAATACTATTTAAAATAATTTTAAATATTATTTTAAAATATAATTTAATATTATATAATGAATGAATGAATGAATGAATGAATGAATGAAACGTGTATTTTTTTTTTCTTTCACAATGGTTGACAGGCAGTTCCGTACACGAAAAACGGTTTGACTCAATAAGAGTCGACAACCGGGTTGGCAATATTCCACCTGGTCACAATAGAATAGCACTTACATAAATACATAAATTCCTAATCCACAAAAAACAAATATAAATAAACTTTCAACATACAACATTAAATCACAACTTTTGGTATACTTATATAACATAGTTTAAATTCTGTAATAAATAAACGAGTACCTATGATAGCTCCGCAATTATTATATAACATTGTTCCCTAAAATTATTCCTAATATAACATTATTTCTTAACATAATATCATAACAATACAACAACTAACAAAATGAATCAGTAATTAAATTCTAGTAGGAGCTCATGCCGATATTTCCAAGCTTGCCTACAATACCCCACCAATCTCCTCTGTAGGCTGCTGCCTGTCAATATACCGATGCATTCCCGCCTATCCATGATCCCCTTTCCTAACCAATACCTTCTTATTTCTGCCAGTATCGTACAGCTTCCCAGGAAGTGGAGTGCGTCTTCTCTTTGTTGGCTGTTACATAATGCGCATCTCCAACGCTCCTCTGTACGTCCCGGTGCAAAGTTCAGGAACATCTGCCCTGTTCTCAATTTGAACAGCCATCGTATCATTCCCAAGCTTTTGATTTCCATGTACTTGGGTACGGCGTCAAGGGACATTACTTCTTTGAAGTGCGAATGGAAACATGATTCATTCGCTCTATTCATCCACTCGTTCTTTACCTCCTCCACCATTCTCTCCCTCACCCTTCCCCACTGCACCTTCAGATCCCCTTCGAAATCGAATCCCAGATTAAATTTCCCTGCCATCCTGATCCAAGCGTCCACCCATCCCACCCTCCTGTTCAACATCTCGCGCGTGATCTTGTGTTCCAGTTTCGTTCCTTCATTTTTTAGCGTCTTCGCGATGTAGCCAACATGGAGATCCATCATATAGAAAAATAGCGGCAGACGACCCGTCTCCAGGTACAGTATATAGTGTGGGGTACACGTCGGGACTCCCAGCAGCTTCCTCAGGAATCCAATCTGGGTGGCTTCCACCAATGAGTGCCTTATGTAGCCCCAAACTTGTGCGCCGTAGCTGGTAATTGTTCTCACAGTGGCATCAAACACCTTAAATTTTGCATCCAAACTGATTTCATCCCTCAGGAAAAGACCTGCCCATGTACAGTTAATCGCCCCATTCGTCGCAGCTCTCTTTTCCCTGAAATGCCCCTCCATTGAAAGGCTATGAGACATCTGCACTCCCAGGTATTTGTACGTGTTCACCACCTCCACCTGACTGCCCTCCATCTTCCACCTCTCCGTTCTCCCCGGCCTTCCTCCATTCCTGAATACCAGGGCCTGGGATTTTTTCATGTTGACCAATAAGCCCCATGTTTCACAGTACTGGGCTAGATCGTTGATCATCAACTGGAGCTCAACTGCACTCGAAGCCAGAAGAACCAAATCATCTGCAAATGCCAGAATCTTGACTCTTCTTGTTCTCACCAAAATTCCACCCCCCATGGAGTCCCAGAGGTCACACAGAAATAAATTGAAAAGATACGGACTCAGTTGGCACCCCTGACGAAGTCCAACTCCTGAAGTGAACCATTCCGAGTGACTTCCTCCTTCCTGCACAGCAAAATTGATATTTTGGTATAGACCCTCGACAAAATTAACCATCCTACTAGAAATACCCATGGCATTCAGCTTGGCGAACAGGGCCTGCCTATCAATTCTGTCAAAGCAACATGAGAAATCCACAAAGAAACAAAACAGTTTTCCCCTTTTTTTTGCAAGCGTGAGTTCTGCAATGCTCCTTAATGCATAGATATTATCCACTGTGGAGTGTCCCCTCCTAAAGCCTGCCTGACAGTCCGACAGCAAATTCCTTTCCTCCACCCAATTCACCAACCGCTCCAGCACCAGACTTGAGAGTAGCTTTAGAACTGCGTTTATGAAGGAAATGCCCCGTACGTTTTGCAGTCCTGCTCCATTCCACTTTTTCTTTAAGGGGTAGATCAGGGTCCTGTTCATGTCGTCTGGCACTTTTCCGTCTCCGTAGATTCGATTGAATATGTCCAGCATAGTCTGACAAAAACTGACGGGCGCATTCACATAAAACTCGTAAGGGACTGAGTCAGGCCCCGGCGCTTTACCCAGCTTAGCCCTCTCCAGAACTCTACGCAATTCTTCCATTGAGAAATCTCTATCAAGCTCCTCCACCTCTATCAAATTGAAAGGTCCCATCGGCAATACCGCTCCGCTTTCTCTGTTCAAGAGTCCAGCAAAGTGCTCCCGCAGTTGTTCCAAATCCAGATCATCACAGCTCAGATTGTGTCTTCTCTTAAATTCATTAACACATTTCCAGTAACCCTTAGTATCGCCCACATTTAATCGATTGATATTCTCACAGTACTTGGTATAATAGTTTCGCTCCTTTTCTTTATTCAGCTTCCTGTATTCAATCTTACTCTTGCTGTACAATGATCTGGTAAATGGAGTATCTCTAGCACGAAGTATATGCAAAAAGGTGAAACATCTTTCTCTAGCTTTTGCGCATTCCCAGTCGAACCATCTTTTCCTGCACTCCATTTTCGGGGATCCCCTCTTCTTGCTCCCAAAATGAGCCGCTTTCCTCACTCTGGACAGCAGTTGCTGAATTTGGTCCCCCCCTGCCACCCTCAATTGGTCCTTCATCTACCATGAGAGCCTCAAGCTTACTTTTGAACTTCTGACTGTCCTGCTCTGTCCATCTGAGTCTATTATCACGAAGCTCCAAGCCAGAAGATGGCCTACTCGTTTCCAAAGCCAACTCCACGACCAATGGCAGATGATCAGAAAATGGTTGAGCCTCAACTCTCATATCCACCACCCCATCCACCACTGCTGCGGATAAACAGGCGTAATCTATCACTGAGGTTCCCAAATGGCTAACAAACGTGAAGTTGCCCTCCTCATCACCAGGAGTTCTTCCATTCAAAATCACCAAGGACTGCTCATCACAAAGATTCAAGAAATCCGTTCCTCTGGCATTGACCACTTCATCCCTGGACACCCTCAAATTCTTAAGCGCTGACCCCTCCTCCAAAATTTCCCTGGGTAAAGTCTGAAGCGTGCCTGTTCTGGCGTATTTAATTACGCCTACATTTGGGAGAAATAAACGCTTCACACTCAGTTCGAAGAAACAGGGAGTTGAGGTTGCCCTAATTATTAGGAAATTCGATTACTGGTGGCTAAGGACGCAAAACTGAATACAACTCGAAGAAACAAACAACCATCTCATTTTGGTCAGCTAAAATTTGAAAGGAGATTAGGTCTCTTTCGCGATTCACACTCGTGTTTCTGATTTATCGTAAGTCCCATCCCGTTCTCATAGGGAGCGAACAGTTTGTCCTTCGGAGCACCGGGTCGTCTCAAAAAATTCAATACTATTTAAAATAATTTTAAATATTATTTTAAAATATAATTTAATATTATATAAATAAAATTATTAAAATTATTAAAAAAAAATATAATATTATATTATTTTAAAATAATTTTAAATAGTATTGAATTTTTTGAGACTACCCGAGAAATTTGGTATATGGGCTCCATTTGGGGTCTAGTTATACCCCGAAGCTTTTGGTTGATGTCAGTCACTTCTAATGGGTTGAAATGAACCCAGAACCCATTAGAAGTGACTGACATCAACCAAAAGCTTCGGGGCATAACTAGACCCCAAGTGGAGCCCATATACCAAAATCGGTCCATGGGAACTAAGGAAAGTGCCGCGTACGGCGGACGGACGGAAAACTTTCGGAATTTTGAGCGGTGGTTAAAATTTTTTTTTCATGGTCGATTCCAAAGGTTCATTATTGAAAATAATAAACCAAAATGATGGAAATCATATCAGTAATCGAATATCTTGTGCACTCAACGTAACAGCAAGTGAAGAAGGGGTGGGGCGCTGTTTTCCATAGGTACCTACTGAATATGACCCTGATTTAGAGCCAAAACCAATGAAAATAGTCAGGATAGTGATGAAATGGGCGCCAGTCCGCTTGGAAGGTAAATTTTAAGGTTGCCTTTAAAACTTTAGTTAGTCTAACAAGTGTATGTGGCACATACTAAATAGCGTCATCTTCAACATGATTATTATTATAGGTGTGATTGTGAGGTTTATAGATCAGTAGGGAAACTGATCTGCAGTACGGAAAATGACCCGAACTACAAGACCTAAGATAAGTTACGGTAACCGATCCACAGGGGGGAAACTGGACTACGGGAAAGAAACTAATCAAATTGATTAGTTTCTTAAGTCAACTTAAGATGCGTCATGGCACATCTAACTTTTGCTTACATTTCAGGAGAGCAAAAAAACCGATTTGGTCGATAAATTTTATAGTTTTTAAAATTTGTATTCATCGGTCTACCTTTATTTACAGTCTGCTAACTTGAATTGCATTTAATAGTACAGTAAACATCATATGTCAAAAAATCTCGTAGATGTGCCATGCTGTTGAAATTTTTCCTCTCACTTGTGATGTACCACATTTTCTCTGTTGTTTCATGATGAAACGGCAATACTCTGTAGCTGGTACTGATGTAGTTTACTGAAAACTATGAAATTTATCCTTCTCCAAGTAAAAGCACGAATACGAGAATTGAAAAAGAGAAATCATTGCAATTCTGCAAATCCCCACAATCTCCGAAAATTTCATCGAAATCGGACAATAACTTCGATAGTTTTATGTCAGACAGACACGGAACCAAAATTGTTCAGGAAGGCTAGAAAAGTAAAACTCGAGTGGAAATTCTGATTTTGGAGAAATTCTTTTTTCAACCATGAAAAGTAAAAACAATGCTTCTGCTACCTTGGTAGACTCGGAAGCAAAATGTAATAGGTATAATATTATGGAGAATTCACAATTTTAATGCAACTTTATCTTCAGAAGAGAGTTAAGAAGTTTCAAGATTTCATTTGTCAAATCGTAAACCACCAATAAAATCACGTTTTTAGTTTTCCCAAGACACAATCTCAAGTCAAGAACCAAGATTGCCTAATATCACATTAGTAGTACTAACACGGGTATTGAGATTTTTCTATTTTTAGATTTTTTTCTATCATTAGGTACAAAGCACAGCAAGCACTTAAATTTTCGACTTATGATAGGTAGTTTAGTTTTAGCTAATATCCAATTTGTAAATAGAGAGATTAAATCTCTCTATTTACAAATTGGATATTAGCTAAAACTAAACTACCTATCATAAGTCGAAAATTTAAGTGCTTGCTGTGCTTTGTACCTAATGATAGAAAACTTTACAAATTTTGTAAAGTGATGGAGACACTGGCGCCTTACTTTCTGGCTTACAACTTGGGACTATAAGAATTTAAATTTTAGCTGTAAGGTCCCAAAAACTTTAAGAGATAAGTTTTTGGAGAGAGTCTCTTTTTGGTCGGTAAACTAGAATGCCAGAATTGGGCCTGTTTTGGCCTTGGAAGGAAGGTCATGAGTGAAAGGCGTATCCGCACTGTGGTTATCGTGAATAAAAATCAGTTTTTTTTTTTGTTGGTATTTTTGAAAATTTTCATGCAGGCGATCGTGCAGCAACGGAAGACTTAAGGGGTTTTTTCCCCATGAAATTGGCAATGACTTTTCTATAGGAACGCTGCTAGAAAAACATGTAACATCATGGCAAATCAAACTTTCTCAGGACATACCATCATAGCACAAGTAAATCTGCAACTTTCAACGAAGAATTAGTTGTCATTCCAGATAGCTTGGGATATGGTATTTTGTTTTTATTGAAGTTTATTTAGTGGAGAATAGATTACAAAATAATTTTTCAGGAAACACTCCCTAATCATTAACGTAGTCAAACAAAACCCAGCTCATCATCTGAGCTGTAGCCTTCCGCCATGTTGAAGATTGAAGATGTGCCAAGATGTCAGATGATTTTAGTTGTGCTATGATAACTAAATCAGAAATTACAGCGTTTCAAGTGGAGCTATCAAAAAACTAAGTCCACCAATCACTCAGGCGCGAAAATTCAAATAAGAAACCGTTCTAACCTCATTTTCGACAAAATGCTAGATGTGCCATGATGCATCTTAAGCGACGCAATATTATGGAAGCTCATCCGTATTACATAAAACTGATCCACCTTACGGAATCTGATATACAGTACCTACGGAAACAGATCTACCTACTTTACGAAGACTGATCAATAAACTGCAAGGGAACTAATTTCAAAAATACAGTAAGGACCACTAAAAAGTGAAAAATAAAAAAAGTAAAACAACGTTAATAACCTTAATTATAAAACGGACCGACCTCAACACTGATGATGGCAAACCATGAAAACACTGCAAATTATTTCACAAAAGTTTATTTTTCTGTATAGATCACTCGTCTGCAAAGAACACAGATTCCTTCCATATTTTCGCTTCACAATCAAGTTTATTTTCAAGAATTAAACGCTTCACACTCAATTCGAAGAAATAGTGCCTTCATTAGGAAATTACTGGTTGCTAAGGACGCAAAATTGAGCACAACTCGAAGAAACGTCTGCCAAGTTGGGTGGGCAGTATAGCTTCCTCACTCATTGTAACATGGACGTATAGAATCAGTTGGCGAAAAAATTATGATTCTTTATTTAGCGGTCCACCGTCTAGGACCTAACCCACACAATCCCTGAAAATTTCATCGAAATTGGTTGAATAGTTGCGGAGTTTTGGTTGTAACAATAAATTTAAAGTTCGCGCATGCGCAGCGGCTATTGCTTGACCAATTTGATTGAAACTTATAGGGTGTCTCTTAGAAGTTAGTCCCTAACTAACCTCCAAATTTGAGCAAAATCGGTTCATTAGAAACCGAGAAACCGAGGTTCCAGGAAATTCACGTTTGCGCATGCGCACTCGCTCCTATTGGTCCGAAGGTGCTGAAATTGATAGGGGACCGTCTAGGACCTGATCCGCACAATCCCTGAAAATTTCATCAAAATCGGACCACAGGTTAGTATAGTTTTGCCCGGGACAAGGATTGACCACAGACAGACCGACAGACAGACAGACCGACAGACAGACAGACAGACAGACAGACACGGAACCAAAATTGTTCGGGAAGCTCTAAAACGCAAAAAGCAAGTGGAAATTTTGATTTTGGAGGACATTTTTTTTTCACTTCTTTCACGAATACAAAGCTTCCCTACCTTCGGTAGTGAGGAAGCAAAACGAACATAACTAGTTCGCATTTTGGTCAGCTAACATTTCAATGGAGATTAGGCCTCTCTTGCGATTCACACTCGTGTTTCTGATTTATCGTAAGTCAGCACTTAAGTTCTAGTACATGCATTTGCGAAGAAAGAATAAAGTAGAAGATTCTCAAGTAAGTTTGTGTCTACCAATGGGCATTGCGGCGATTTAGAAAAAACGTCTGCCAAGTGGGTGTGACACATAGCTTCCTCGTATCCATAACCCGATTATATAGATGATCCGATGCATAGTAGTTAATCTCAAAACACCAATCTCTAAGTACCTTCCACTACCCTCATAGGGGACCATCTACACGCTAATCTGGACAATCCTAGAAAATTTCATCAAATTCGGACGAAAAATGTGAGTGCGGTAGTGATTGGAATCAAAAAATTTCCTAGCAAGACTGGGAGTCGAACCTGGGACTCCTGGGTGTAAGTCCAGTACTTTGCTCACTGATCTACAAAGGGGTTGATTGAATGGCTTTGAGATCCTCACCTCAGACGCAACTGTTACGGCTGTTACACGAATTTTACGATTGCGCATGCGCAGAGGCTACTGTAAATTTTAAGGCCTTGATTTTCATTGGGGACCATCTACAACCTAATCCGCGTAATCCCTGAAAATGTCATCGAAATCGGGTAGAAATTGTGGAAGTTATGGCTGTTACAAGCAATTCACGTTCGCGCATGCGCATCGGCTACTATCAGTCCGGGGGTGATGATTTTCATAGGGAACCATCTAAACACTAATCTGTAACATCCCTGAAAATTTCATTGAAATCGGATGGGAAATGTGGAAGTTATGGCCGTTACAAGGAATTCACGTTTGCGCATGCGCAGTGACTACTATCAGTCCGAAGGTGATGATTTTCATAGGGGACCATCTAATCACTAATCTGTAACATCCCTGAAAATTTCATTGAAATCGGATGGAAAATGTGGTAGTTATGGCCGTTACAAGGAATTCACGTTTGCGCATGGCGCAGTCGCTTCTGTCAGTCCGGAGATGATGATTTTGATAGGGGACCGTCTACACACCAACCCGCACAATCCCTGAAAATTTCATCGAAATCGGACAATAACTTCGTATAGTTATGCGCGTTACAAGGAATTCATGACAGACGGACAGACAGACAGACAGACAGACACACAGACACGGAACCAAAATTGTTCAGAAAGGTCTAAAACGCAAAACGCGAGTGAAAATTTTGATTTTAGAAAACTTTTTTTCGTCCTTGAAAAGTGAAAACAAAGCTTCCGCTGCCTTGGTAGACTCGGAAGCAAAATGAAGGTGGGAGAGAGGGATGAAGAGCTGGGCCTCTGAAAAAAAGACCACCAGTTACGGTAAGAGCCTAGCAGGACACGGGTGGTGTATCAATACGGGCCTACCCATCAATCTATCTGAGAACGTTATAATTATTATTTTATAATTTTTAGGGTTTGCCATCATCACACGAATGAATTCTTGTTCGGTCGATTCATCCCCTTCAAGCCCACACTAGACCCGATTTTTCAGTCGATTCTGTTGATTTTTGAACGTTGGATTTTATGTTACAAGCCTGTTATAAAGCATGGATGAGGCGGTATTACATTTTCAGATGGAAAATTTTATAGAGGTATAAAATATGCTGTTAGTTGAGCGCATAGAAAAGATGAACAAGATTTTTATCATGGAAAAGGGATCACCCAGAAAGTTTCACACTTGGTTCCCCAAATCGCTCCAACACCCCATCAACCGGACGGCATTAACCAGAAGGGAACCAACCAACCAACCAAAAAAAAAAAAAAAAAAATGACAGGAACTTTTGGGAGGTCTACGCTTTCAGCAAAAAGGAGCTATTTTTTAATAACACTTTCCTACCGAAATTTGAATTAGAAAAATTCATTAAATCCGGAATGGCCTTATCTGTTTGTCAAAAAAGAACCACACGAATCACCAGTTTGGATTGGATGGGCTCTTGTGGTTGGTTCTCTTCTGGTTAATGCCGTCCCTTTACGAAAGTATTTTCGGATGATTTCAGAGACGGTTTTTAATATTCTGAGCGCTGTCAGATGGCGAGTGGAGAAATTTCCGAGTGGAGAAGGTTCTACTGCATGATGTAAACACTTCAAACGAATTCCATTGAATTTTCGACTTTTGTTTACTTGCCCGACCGGCCGTACTCCGATGACTGAATAATCGGGCGAATTCCGGCTCCAGTGTGAACATATCCTGATAGAAAGTCGCCTTTTATTGACATGTTTGCAAATTAGCTCAAAATTTCGATTTTAAAGACATACCTTGACCAGCCGCCACAGACCTGACTAAATTTACGTTAATTATTTGACAAGACTACCGATCTTAGTTGAAACTTAGATGGATACTTATTATTAAGAGACTACTTACTATAACTAGAATTTTGGTGGCTTTTTCGAGGGGGCACCGCGTGTGCGTACAATAGAGTCCAAACTGAGGCCACCAGTGGAAGACCAGACGAAGGAGACCAAACGTCAGCACGTGACCGATCCAAGTGAGTGCTTTCAGCGGCACGGACTCCTTGAATCCGACTATCTCCTGTAAAGAGAACGAAATTAATCAAACAGAATAAAATTACGCACCAATTCATGGACCAAAGATATCACATACCGTCAACTGGTACAACTTTCGCCACCCCGTTCAACAATGTGCCACAAACGTTTTTCACAGTCAGCGCTACCTAGCGATTCCAGGGATGAAGCTATTAATTCAGGAAAAATCACAGGGGCAGGGCAATAGTGTAGGCACAGGTTAACCAACTGAACAAGCTTATCAGTGGACATCAGCGACAGTGATAAAATTGTATCTGTTCCCGGTTTTTTTCGTAAGTTGAATTTTTTCCAAAAAGTCTCCTTTGGGTACCCCACTAGCGTTTGGTTCACGTTTCTGGTAAGTTTATATTTTCAACCCTATAATATCAGCAACGAATTGCCATATTTGCCTTTTTCATGAGTGTGTTATTTCCTTAGATATTTACAGGAAAGTAAAAAACGGGACAAACAGGGTACAACTTTGTGCCACCAACTTTTTCCCGTTTATGCATTGATATTTAAAATGTTCTGTTCTATTTTTTGATCACGTGGACGATCCAAATGTCACAGTTCACGAATCAAACCAAATTACGGAACCCAAACCTTAAGGGGAGATCCTAACCATTTCCCCCATATATCTCCGCATCAGATAGGCCTACAGGGACTATTTTTTGTAATTCTTCATATTTTGGTTTATTATTTTCAATAATAAGCCTTTGGAATCGAGCAAGAAAAAAAAAATTTTAACCCCCCCTCAAAATTTGATGTTTTACGTTTCAAGGTACGTAGAATACGAAAATCGAATAAAAAAATTTCCGTCCGTCCGCCGTACGCGGCACTTTTCTTAGCAACACTGGACCGATTTGGTTCAAATTTGGTATATGGGCTCCATTTGGGGTCTAGTTGTGCCGCGAAGCTTTTGGTTGATGTAGGTCACTTCTAAGGGGTGAAAATTAAGGGTTGAAATTTTCAAGAGTGCCCTAGCTCGAAAACTCTCGAAATAAAGGTATCGTTTTTTCACCAATTTTAAATAGTATTCAATTTTAAAAAAATTTTGAGACCACCCGGAGCTCTGTAGGACAAACCGTTCGGTCCCTACGAGTACTTGAAGGTTTTCCTTCGATAAAACAGAATCATGAGTGTGAATCGCAAAAGAGGTCAAATCTCCATTCAAATTTTATCGGACTAAAATGCGATCGCTGTTCATTTCTTCGATTTGTATACAGTTTTGCCTTCTGCGTAACCAGTAATCAAATTTTCATATGAAGCTTTCTATTTTTCCAATCGAGTGTGAAGCGTTTAGTTCTTTCTAATAAACTTGATTGTGAATGTGTGAAGCCAGTATGGTGTGGTAGGTAGTACCTAGCTGGTAGGTAAAAAAAAGTTGGTAGGTAAAAAAAATGTTGGTGGGTAAAAAACGCTGCAAATCATTGCTCAAAGGCTTCTTCACTCTTCAGATCACTGATCAGCTGAGTGAGCTCCGAAGCCATTTTCAATCCTATTGAATGGAAGTGCTCTTCCAGGCGTCTTCAGCATTCGAGGAAATCTTCTTCACTCCTCAGATCACTGATCAGCTGAGTGAGCTCCGAAGCCATTTTCAATCCTATTGAATGGAAGTGCTCTTCCAGGCGTCTTCAGCATTCGAGGAGATCTTCTTCACTCTTCAGATCACTGATCAGCTGAGTGAGCTCCGAAGCCATTTTCAATCCTATTGAATGGAAGTGCTCTTCCAAGCGTCTTCAGCATTCGAGGAGATCTTCTTCACTCTTCAGATCACTGATCAGCTGAGTGAGCTCCGAAGCCATTTTCAATCCTATTGAATGGAAGTGCTCTTCCAGGCGTCTTCAGCATTCGAGGAGATCTTCTTCACTCTTCAGATCACTGATCAGCTGAGTGAGCTCCGAAGCCATTTTCAATCCTATTGAATGGAAGTGCTCTTCCAGGCGTCTTCAGCATTCGAGGAAATCTTCTTCACTCCTCAGATCACTGATCAGCTGTGTGAGCTCCGAAGCCATTTTCAATCCTATTGAATGGAAGTGCTCTTCCAGGCGTCTTCAGCATTCGAGGAAATCTTCTTCACTCCTCAGATCACTGATCAGCAGAGTGAGCTCCGAAGCCATTTTCAATCCTATTGAATGGAAGTGCTCTTCCAGGCGTCTTCAGCATTCGAGGAGATCTTCTTCACTCTTCAGATCACTGATCAGCTGAGTGAGCTCCGAAGCCATTTTCAATCCTATTGAATGGAAGTGCTCTTCCAAGCGTCTTCAGCATTCGAGGAGATCTTCTTCACTCTTCAGATCACTGATCAGCTGAGTGAGCTCCGAAGCCATTTTCAATCCTATTGAACGCAGGAAGCTGAAATTTGAGAGGGAAGGTCAAGGGAGAATACAGATGGTGGTAGGTGCTATTGATGGAGAACCTATACAGAAGGAGTGATCTTGATGGAGTGATCTATACAGAAGGGTGATCTATACAGAAAATAATAAACCTTTGAGCAATGATTTGCAGCGTTTTTAGTCAAGAAATAGAGCAATGAGCTTACATTTTAGATTTTTAAATGTTATCATATATTTTTGTTGGTATCATACATTTGAAAAATTTAAATAATCCAAATATCTTCACTCCGATTTGTTAAAAATAACCTCCTGATGGTTACCTAAAAATCTCAAAATTTTCGGTTCATCCGTTCATCCATGTTTTTGGAATTACTTTTGAATTGAGGCATATAAATCAGGGTTATATTTGTGTTATAAAAATATATTTTCTGTGTTATGCTTACTTAATTTTATTAAAAAATGAAGAAGATAAGGTTTCGAGTTTTTTTGTGATCACACACTCCCTAAAAAGTTGAAAAATATTGAAATTTTTTTTGAAACAAGCTTGTTTTTGGTTCCTTTTCAAAGTTAACATGATGAGTAACAAAGAAACCAGAGCAAGAAGTGTCCACTGCTCGATATTCGTATATTTTCAAGCTAAAAAAAATTGTGGTACATTGTTGTACCCTTATGGGGTACAAGAATGTGCCACGAAAAAACATTTCTCTCTATTTTTGCATAAGAGATTTTTTTCATGGTGGCATTTGATACTTGGAAAGTAGAGGTACGTTGGGTAAATTTTTCAATAATATACGATGAAAAGTAAATTATTTACACGTAAAAAACCTCAAAATTGGCACAAAGTTGTACCAGTTGACGGTATCACACCATCTATTTTTCTTAATAACCTACACGGTTGAATGAAGAGGCCGATACATCATCTATCCGATGGATATGAAATTCGGGCTACACAAACCCTGAAAAGTCAAGTACATGGATCGGAACAGAATTTCATTTAGTACCTATACTTTACATTGCGGGTAAATATACAGGGTATCCCAGAACCAATCAACAATACTTCAAAAATCGATTTTTTTCGTGTTTTCGACTTTGCGGCACTAAAGTGGTCATAACTTCCTTATTTTCCATGCAAATTCGAATCTTATTACACCAACGTAAGAAAGAGCGTTAAATTTCCCGCGTTAAATTTCTTTCCGTTCCAGCGTTAAATTTTTTTAAAGCTTTCTACCTAAAGCTTGAAAAATTATCCATTTTTGTTATTTTTCGCCAACTATTTTTGCGATTTTTTTTGCTAAAACGCGGTTTTCTTCTGAGGCTTTCAAAAGCGGGATTAAAAAGTGCTATGAAGGAAGATAGTTAATAATTGATGTAAATCGATTCCAAGAATATTGCAAATTGGTTTTCGATACACCATGTATAGCCTACACTTGAAAGGTGAATAAAAACCGCTCATTTTTCGCTGAAATAACACGCTTTTTCGCATTAGAACGCAATTTCCACCTTTAAATTTCACAGTAAATCTAAAAAATGGGTTACCGTTGGAAAGCTGATGAAATGGATCATGTTTTGTGCTTTTGCAGGCCCCTGTTGAAGACCGTGATTTAGCAAGAAAAAAATCATCAAAATATTTAAAAACGTCTGCCAAGTGGGTGTGGCACATGGCTTCCTCGTATTCATAACCCGATTGTATAGATGATCCGATGCATAGTAGTAAATCTCAAAACACCAGTCTCTAAGTACCTTCCACCTACCTCATAGGGGATCATCTACACGCCAATCTGAACAATCCTGAGAAATTTCATCGAAATCGGATAGAAAATGTGGAAGTTATGGCTGTTACAAGGAATTCACGTTTGTGCATGCGCAGCAACTATTCGCCTGGGGGTGATAATTTTCATAGGGGACCGTCTACACGCCAATCCGAACAATCCTAGAAAATTTCATCGAATTCGGATGAAAAATGTAAGTGTTGTGGCTGTTACAAGGATTCTACGTTTGCGCATGCGCAGAGGGTACTATCAATTTTGAGGCCTTGATTTTCATAGGGGACCATCTACAACCTAATCCGCACAATTCCTGAAAATTTCATCGAAATCGGATAGAAAATGTGGAAGTTATGGCTGTTACAAGGAATTCACGTTTGCGCATGCGCAGCGGCTAATATCAGTCCGGGGATGATGATTTTCATAGGGGACCGTCTACACACCAACCCGCACAATCCCTGAAAATTTCATCGAAATCGGACAATAACTTCGTATAGTTATGCCCGTTACAAGGATTTCATGACAGACACACAGACAGACAGACACGGAACCAAAATCATTGTTGCTGTCAGTTCATATCGAGAGGGGGGTGTTGAAATATGAACAAGTAGCACTTCCATGTACATCCACCCGCTATGTTCTGTTTCCCCTGCTCTTCCGTTATCACTCAGTTTCTAGTGTGTCAACCGTTTTTTAGGACGTCCCACAGTAAGACTTGGGCGTCCTTATGCGATCGATCTGGGGTGAAGTTGGACAACACTCTTCAGAGAAAAAAAATAACCACACAGTAATCCGTTTTAGACCATTCTGAATCCAAATCCGCAAAAAAAACCATAGGTGTATGTCTGTGTGTGTGTGTGTGTATGTGTGTGTGTGTGTGTGTAGGTGTGTGTGTGTGTGTAACAAAATCTTGTGTACTCTGCACAGGCCTTAGTTCTCAACCGATTTTCCTGGTTCTTTTTTTGTTCGTCGCGGGAAACTATCTAGTTGTGCACTACGTCGCCGGAATTTCGAATTTTGCCTTTTAAGGGGGGAAAGGGGGGGTTAATGCTCGAAAAACATGCGTTTTTGGGCATAATCTTGTGTACTCTGCCCAGGCCTTAGTTCTCAAACGATTTTCCTGGTTCTTTTTTCGTTTGACGCGGAATACTATCTAGTTGTGCACTACGGCGCCGGAATTTTGGATTTTGCTTTTTAAGAGGGGGAAAGGGGGGGTTAATGCTTAAAAAACGTGCGTTTGCGTGCATAATCTTGTAAACTCTGCCCAGGCCTCAATTTCCAACCGATTTGCGTGTTTCTTTTTTTGTTTGACTACAATAACTTCCGAGTTGTACATGATTTCACCAGAGTACCAAAATTCGCAAGGGGAGGGGGTGAGTGGGGTGATAATATTCACAAAATATCCGATTTTTCAAGATTTTGGTTCCTTTACTGCTTACTAGTTGTACCCAAGCTTTGAAATTGAGGAAAACTTCTCATTATACCTCCGGATTTCCATGAATTATTCTCTGTGCCACCATGGAACTAATAGTGGTGCCACCATGGTGCCATGATGCCATTAACCGCTTATTTCGTGTTTTTTTTTTTTTTTTTTGTGTTTCACCTTGAATACGGATGTGAACTTCGACGGACTGCCTACCAAAACTAACAGATGAAAGTTCAATGTTACGACGTATTTCCGCTTTGGTGCCAGACTGGCACCATTGTTGGCGTTGGGGGATGGTGGTGGGTGGGGGACTCGAATTCGCATGTTGGGTATCGTAGATCATGGATTTTAAAATGCTCTTCAGATTCGAGGCTCCCGTGCCGCTAGAAATGTTAAGGTGGATAATGGTGGGGGGAGGGGTCAGTATTTCTTGCCTAAAGTAATAAATGAATTACATCGAGTGAAACAGTTTTATCACTTAACAACTGGTTAAACTGATCTAATGCTTATCCAATGGGACGTCCCCTGGAATGCATGCATTACTAAACAATATGTTCGTTCTTTTAATTCAATTGAAGTGTTTCATTATAAATAATGATAAAATAACAGTTTTCACATACAGGTACTTGCGCGATTCTAAATTTTTCATTTTTAAAATCGAACGGGAAATAAAATTTGAATAATTAAAATACAATCCGTCAATCCAGAAAAATTGTCGCATAACATTGATCGACATTAATGAGATTTGAGAAAATTTTCCATACTAAAGCTGGTGAGGAAACTGCAACAGCACGATTTTCTTTAAATCTGTCGCTAAAACGAAACGATTGGCCGACTTGGAAAAGCGCTATCAACGATCCAATGTATCCAATGTACGATTAGGAGATGGAGTTAATTTTTTCAAATAATTGGTCCCATGTAATGAGGTTATGTAATAATAGTTCCTCCATTAATTCCAAAAATGATTCGATTTTTTAGGCATAAAATGATGAGCTGGATTTTGATTACAAATGCACTTGATGTATCTAGGTTGGATGAGCCACCAGCTAATAAGATTAAGCTAAGGAAATAACTTATTGCAAATGCTGACGACATAATTATAAAATACCTATATTTTATACCTATACTGCCGTCCTAAGCAAGCAAGTCGTATCACGAATACCTACTTGACATTTTAGGTAAGAAATTTAATTTATTTACCTTTCGCACTTGGTAAACGACCTTCGGTTATCGATTTGAAAGCATTAAACGGTGGGTCTGCCAGCTCCTTGAGTGTCCCTAAGTTTTTAAACGAACATTTTAGAACGTAAAAACTGAGATACGCCCAATTCGCTGAGGAACTACAAGCTTTTGAAAGGCACTCGAAGAAATTCACAGGTTTCCTCTCACTACAATTTTACCCATTTCACCCCCCACATGTTACCCCAGTTGATGTGTATTTCTAGTTGTTCACCTAACATAACTTAAAGCAACAAAATTAAATAATACGACATTACAGACATTATCCTTGAAAAAACTTAATTTGAGAATAAAATGATGTGATAGTCAATGATAATAAATTGATATTCAACTTGAGTTGAATAGGGAATTTACCTCACATTTTTTTTTTTTTTTTCGAATGAGGGTTTATTTTTATGGAATAAAACCATAGTGAGCTGCTCGAAAACGCATCCAAAAAATTTAGAGAATTTAAGGAAGATGGAAATTTTAAATGTGGTGGCAATGTGTAAGAGGCAGCCATGTTTGAAACCAAATCTGACTTCAAAGGAGGTTCTGTGGCGCTTACCACAGAAGCGGAACATACACGAACTTTTAGCTTCCGAGTAGTGCGCACAAGAGTGCGCCGCGAACTGGCAGGAAGTACCCAGACACAAAAGTGACCAAAAGAAACAATATTACTCACTTTTTTACAATACGATTCTACCTACTAGTTTATCAAGCATTATTGGTCTTCATCTTCTCTTATTTCAAGATTTCAAGATTTGAATCACATTATTCGAGGAGCCATTTCACTGGATCGTTTTGTGTGGCGGTGCTAGAACTCTGTCTGTTGTCGGAGTTGTTTTCGCGTCTTTTTTTTTTGTATGACGTCAACAATATTCCTCGATTTTCGCGGTGTTTTGTAACACAGGTTCACTTGTTTAGGCATTTTCTCCTACGGTAATTTTTCCCCTTGGTTATTCCTAGTGTTAAACGTTATTCTAGGGCCCTATTATAGGATTTGACTTGAAATTCCAGAATGTAAAATTGAGGCAAATTCCCCATTAGTTAAATTACGGCGAATTTGTGAAAAAATAAAATTGAAGGGGTTCGTTAAACGTTCTCAGAACTTAGTTAGGTACACTTATTTTAAGGGGGTTTCAGTCAGTGAATTAACGGGTTTTGCGACTTTTCTCTGGCAATTATTGTTCGATTTTGATGATTCCAGCGACAATATTTTAGTTTTTCAATTCCCTAGATAGATGAACCGATGAATTTCAAAAATCCTAGAAAATTTCAAATCTAGGTACAACTTTTTACTTGAAGAATTAAACAAGTGCATTAGTGTACAGATTATAAAAATAAGAAGAATGCCACAAGAAACATGAAAATTGGATGATTAGGTATTTCCTGAGAAACTGGGGGTGGATACGCCTATCTTCCTCAACGTTTTTCGTTGATTTAGGCATGAATCACGATGGTTTATGCATTTCATAAGATAAAAAGCTCCTTAAGATTCCGTAACGGCAAAAACACGAAAATCGCGTTTTCTCAGGACGGCAGTATAGGTATAAATAATAGCTGAAATAATGTTGTTGCCTCACCATTTCCTCTTCTTCTCCCTTATTAATATGACCGTGGACGTCATTGTAGGGTTTGATTGAGTTGGCATCACCGTTCATCACAGCCTACCTGTAAGTGAATACCATTGATATCACGAAAGGTATGATGAAATTATAATTCTAAAGAAAGAAAAAAATATAATTATTACGTACAAATGAAATCTACCTTAATCATTATCTATAAATCATGATATTATCTGCAATATGATCTATATGTATAATATAAATTAACGTTTAAAAACTTCAGGTAGACTTTTGAAAAACGCTGCAAATTATTACACAATGGTTTATTATTTTTTATGAGATTAGACCTCTTTTGCGATTCACACTCGTGTTTCTGATTTATCGTACGTTTATTATTTTTATGGTTTATTATTTTAATGGTTTATTATTTTTCTATATAATCGTCTATAAAGCCACCAACCATCCAACATGAAGAAAAATACTTGGAAAATGTCACCCCACGCATATTTGAGCAAAAACCTCTTTTTTGGCCGGTTATTTGCCCATAACTTCTATACGAATTAAGCGATCGGAATAGTTCGACGTTAGGACCAACTAGACCCCAAATGGAGTCTATGTGCGAAAGATCGGGTTTTTTAGACCGATTCTAAGGCCTTTTATGGCCCGGACGGCGGACGGCGGACGGACATTGCAAATTTGGATTCTACGCACCTTGAAACGTAAAGTGACAAAGTTTGAGGGGGGGGGGGGGGTTATAAAAATTTTTTGCGATACGATCACATAGGCTTATTATTAGAAATAATAAACCAAAATACTTGGAAAATGTCACCCCACGCATATTTAAGCAAAAACCTCTTTTTTGGCCGGTTATTTGCCCATAACTTCTATACGAATTAAGCGATCGGAATAGTTCGACGTTAGGACCAACTAGACCCCAAATGGAGTCTATGTGCGAAAGATCGGGTTTTTTAGACCGATTCTAAGGCCTTTTATGGCCCGGACGGCGAACGGCGGACGGCGGACGGACATTGCAAATTTGGATTCTACGCACCTTGAAACGTAAAGTGACAAAGTTTGAGGGGGGGTTATAAAAATTTTTTGCGATACGATCACATAGGCTTATTATTAGAAATAATAAACCAAAATGTGACAAAATGCTGTTCAAAAGCTAATTATTGAAATTGTCATTAATATTGTACATGATTGAAGGTTTTTACCAAAAATTGTGGCTTTTTACCAAAAATTGTGAAAATGTGGCTCGATGAGTAGGTACTTATAGGGTGGGGGAGGAGAAGTTTATTAAACGATATTTTGATCAGTAGGAAAGCGTTGTTTCCTGCAAGTGAGTTCTGTACAGATATATGTATAATAAACCAGGTGGGATCTACGTAGATAAATAATAAACTGTGCTGTATAATAATTTACATCGTCATTCAAATTGATCTATATGGGAATGTTGGCACATGCTCGTCCAATTATCATCCGTTTCCAAATCAAGTATCAAGTCTTGTCACCAAAATCGAGTGGAAGATGTTATGGCTGTAATTAGGTTTTTTTTTGCGCATAGGAGCGGCTACTATAGACCCAGGAGCGATGACTTTCATAGGGGATCCCACCAATCCCAGAACATTTTTCGAATTCGGATGGAAAATGTAGCTACTATCAGTCGGGTGATGATTTTCATAGGGGACCATCAACCCCCAATCCGCATAATCCCTGAAAATTTCATCGAAGTCGGACGAGAATCGTAGAAGTTATGGCTGTGGCAAGGATTTCATGACAGACAGACAGACAGATACGGAAACAAAATTGTTCAGTAAGGTCTGAAACGCAAGTAAAACGCAAGTTTGAATTTTGATTTTGGAGAACACTTTTTTCCAACTTTGAAAAGTGAAAAGCTTCCACTACCTTGGTAGACTCGGAAGCAATATTACCTATATCCCAAAACAATATTATTGTCTGAATAATATTCTTAGTTTTGAGCTTCTTCGATGAGGTTCTTTGCAAATTTTGGCGTACCTATGACCATATTGGCGGGAAAAATTAATTTGAACTTATTTCATTGATATAAAAAATATAATTATATTGCCAAATTAAATTTTGTTAATTAAGCTTTTGACTTTTCAGAATCTGATAGGAATAACGTGAAGATCATCATGACGCCAGAGCATTGAAGATTGAACCAGCCTGAATCCCAACTCCTAGTGAACAGCATTGATCCGTGCAAATCAACACCACAACAACTAATAGAGATCATCTTGTAATCAAATTATTCTTGTGGTGATCTCATCATTCGCCCTAATCTCAACAAGGTAGGTTTCGATGAAACTTGGATTCGGAGACAAATTTGAGATTTTCGTATTCATGCATACGATGTCGAGTCCGATATAAAAAGTAAACAACCATTTCAGGTTGGATCCGACTGCCATTCCTGGCGTTGCGGACGTCATCAGCTGACTTCCAAAGGGAAGATCAGAATGGGGTATTTCGGTGTGTCGGAAATTCAGGTTTTTGACATCAAATTTGGATTCAGCGCCATTGAAAACCGCTATGCTCCAACTGTTTGCCCATTGATACTATAACATGTGGTAGAAAAATTAAATAAAGAGATCATAGGTTTGAAAAAAAGGCGGGCCTCCATGAACGCACACGCGGGCCTTCCTTGCTCGTTACGAGGATTTCATGACAGACATGGAATCAAAATTGTTCAGGAAGGTCTGAAACGTAAAACGCGAGTCGAAATTTTGATTTTGAAGAACTTTTTTTTCAACCTTGAAATGTGAACACAATGCTATCTTGGTAGACTCCAAAGCAAAAACGTCTGCCAAGTGGGTGTGGCACATGGCTTCCTCGTATCCATAACCCGATTATATAGATGATCCGATACATAGTAGTTAATCTCAAAACACCACTCTCTAAGTACCTTTCACTACCCTCATAGGGGACCATCTACACGCTAATCTGGACAATCCTAGGAAATTTCATCAAATTCGGATGAAAAATGTAAATGTTATGGCTGTCACAAGGATTTTACGTATGCGCATGCGCAGAGGTTTCTGTAAATGTTAAGGCCTTGATTTTCATTGAGGACCATCTACAACCTAATCCGCGTAGTCCCTAAAAATGTCATCGAAATCGGGTAGAAAATTTGGAAATTATGGCTGTTACAAGGAAATTCACGTTTGCGCATGCGCAGTCGCTTCTACCAGTCCGAGGATGATGATTTTCATAGGGGATTGTCTACAACCTGATTTGCATAATCCCTGAAAATTTCATCGAAAACTGATGGAAAATGTAGAAGTTATGGCCGTTACAAGGAATTCACGTTTGCGCATGCGCAGTCGCTTCTATCAGTCCGAGGATGATGATTTTCATAGGGGACCGTCTACACACCAACCCGCATAATCCCTGAAAATTTCATAGAAATCGGACAATAACTTCGTGTAGTTATGCGCGTTACAAGGAATTCATGACAGACACACAGACAGACAGACACACAGACACGGAACCAAAATTGTTCAGAAAGGTCTAAAACGCAAAACGCGAGTGAAAATTTTGATTTTGGAGAACTTTTTTTTTTTCATCCTTGAAAAGTGAAAACAAAGCTTTGCGCATGCGCAGAGGCTACTGCTAATTTGGGGGCTGTGATCTTCATAGGGGACCATCTACACTCCAATCCGTATGAGCCCTGAAAATTTCATCGAAATCAGATGGAAAATGTGGAAGTTATCAGGAATTCACGTTTGCGCATGCGCAGCAGCTACTATCAGGTGATTTTCATAGGGGACCGCCTACACGCCATCCCGCACTATCCCTGAAAATTTCAAAAATCGGACTATAACTTGGGTAGTTATGCCCGTTACAAGGATTTCATGACAGACAGACAAGGAACCAAAATTGTTCAGGAAGGTCTGAAACGTAAAACGCTAGTGGAAATTTTGATTTTGGAGAATTTTTTTTTAACCTTTAAAAGTGAAAAAGAAGAACCTAGGTCTCTAATTGAACGACTCTTCCAACTTCTAGGTTTTCCCTTTGTTACATAAAAATCCCTCACCACAAAAGAACATCAACCTGCATCATCAGGTGCTCTTATGCGTCATTCGACCAATAAATTGAATCCTGACCAACTAAAATTGAATAATCCCAATACTAATCCCTTGAGAAAATTGGCATTCGTGTGACCATCATTTGTGGTGGTTAGTTCCACGAGAGTAATTTCCGAAGATTATCCGTCATTCGAAATCGATTTTTAGAAGTTGATGCATCTGTTAGTCGAGTTCAAGTCAAATATCGTAATTTATTCATGACGCGAATCGAAACCGTGATTGGTTTGGAACTATTGATTATTTGTACTATTGTACAGCTGCAAGAATAAATGAAATAAATGTCAATTGCGTTTCAGACTGTTTGTTATTTTGTATGTGATTGTACCTGTCAAATAGATACCACAAAGGAGCAAGATTGGCACCCGAATTCACGTGTAGTAGTTTTAAAATACTATCAAATTGCAGGGCTCTCATGATGGTAAAACTGTAATGAACGAATCGTTTAATCTGAAGGAATTTTTTTATACTTTCTCACTACATCACTACTCTGTGAACCCAAAGCAATCTCCTAAACTGGAACATGTAGTAGGAATAGTGAAACTGTTCCCAGCAGTAGGCTGGTAATATTAGTCTTTTTTTTTTAATTTACAGGTAGGAATTGAATGTTCAAGTCCTCATCTGAAGAGATTTCCCCTGCTTTCATACCTTCTCACTGGATGACTACTCTGTGGATCCAGCGCCTGAAGTGGAACATGTAACAATATAGGTTGAATTTCAGATTGAAATTCACCTAATTGTTCATAAGTTAGTCAGAGGAGGGTGACGACCCTACCCCTTCAAACCAGTGATTAGATTAATCAGCCGGCCCGAAGAGGATATCGATTCATATCTCTATGAATCAAATATCCCCCAGGCGTAGCTCCAACAAATCGGGAACAAACCAAATTGGTTTGCCCCTTCTGTGAAAGTAGGATCGTCACACTCCCCTCCCTAAAACATACTTCTGGGTTTCAAACAGACGTATGTTTGAAAACAAGTCAAAGGGAATGAAAATAGCATGAAGCCCAGGAAAGGACGTCTGGGAGCTTCAAGGGAATTCCTCCATCGTAATGGTACTATTCAAAAAGAAGAAGAAGAATAAGAATGCCACGGATGGGTCATTTATGCCACGAATGGGCCATTTATACATAAAAGAATAAATCAATGGAACTGAGGAGAAAGCAAACTAAATAAAGAATACGAACGGCGAAACATTCAAGTGTAATGATTGAAAAGGCAAATGCAGAAAAGGCTTACATAAAAGAAAAACGTAATTGAAATTAATAAAATGCCAGATTGGCAAAGCCTAACAAGAGACTGAATTTAATAGCCGGATTGGCGAAGTTTAATGAATTTAATTGCCAGATTGGCGAAATCTAATAAGGGAATGAATATAATATAGAGATTCCTTCTAGAAATCTTTTTGAGTAATTAATTCCTTCTGGAATACCCAAGAAAAAGTGGAGGGGAAATGATGAAATAAATTCAGTGTATTTCCACCGAACCACGCTCTGCTACCATGTAACAATATAGGTTGAATTTCAGATTGAAATTCACCTAATTGTTCATAAGTTAGTCAGAGGAGGGTGACGACCCTACCCCTTCAAACCAGTGATTAGATTAATCAGCCGGCCCGAAGAGGATATCAATTCATACCTCTATGAATCAAATATCCCCCCAGGCGTAGCTCCAACAAATCGGGAACAAACCAAATCGGTTTGCCCCTTCTGTGAAAGTAGGATCGTCACAAACATAAATAGTAGGAATGTTAGGTATTGTGAAACAACACTTCAACCTACATAGTTGTGTGAGCACTTTTTGAATTCAGCGCGAAGTGGAGGTTCATAATCCGATAGTATCGCATTGTTTACGACCACCTCTAACATATAGTAAGAGTGCTAGGTACCTACCTACTTATTGTGAAATAACACTTCAACCTACACAGTTGAGTGGGCACTTTTGAATTCAGCGTTGTTTACACTTTCACTTTTAAAATGAGTTGCTATATGAGAGGGGTTCCTATAGCCGAAAAATTCTGGGAGGGGGGGGGGGAGAAAGGGGTAGATTATAGTGGGTTAGGTATTCGTTTTATCCTCGAGACTCAATAATCGATTATTTTCGATGTCAAGCATAACCTTCTCAACATAACCTTCTCTGACCCGATCAGCTGGTCGTGAAGGGACGCCATTTGCGCTCCTAGTCCAGCAAGGTCATTCTGTTTACATACCAAGTTTCTTGGTATGTAAACAGAACGATGGTGATAATATTCTTTAAAAGCAACTATGTAATCGTTATTATTATGTCTCCCTTATGGGTTAGATGTCTGACAAGAAATTCTATACGCAGTATGTGTGTTCACTCTCAGGTGATGACCTGAGAATGTATGAATATAAGATACGTCTCGGCGGTGTTTTAGAGTTTTTTTGGCTCTGTGTGCATTAGCTCTAAGGTATCTGTTCAGATCTTGCTGGTGATCCTTATTTCCATACCTGAGATGAAGGGACAGAGCCCAATCTGGGTGCGCCGAGTCAAATAAGTATGATGGTTTTCCTGTAATTCACAACTCATTATTTCGTACCCAAGTTACACTATAGTCGTTCATGCTGATGGTATAACTTTCCTTTACCTCTAAAATACTTAATAATACGTGATTTTAGCCCAGTGCTATTGAATGGTGGAATCAGTATGTAGGTAGGTAGGTAAACGACTTCGTTCAGCTGTAACTCCCAGCGCCTCTTGCCAACATCCTCCACCAAAGTTAACTTTGGAATCATTCAGAAATTACTTGGTATCAACTAGTTAGTATTAACTTCTTACTTAGATACCCACTTAAGAAGGTAATTAACTAAACGAATAAACCAGTCAACAGAATTTGTTGAGGCAATGTAACTACAGATCTTTCCGAAAACATCATGTTCATCACTTTCCTACTTCCTTTCCCTGCACATGAATTTTGAAATTCAGGAGATGAAGTGCATATTTACATCGATCATTTACTAATTGAACTTCAAAACAATCAGGCAAATTGGTTCGAAATTATCTTCCTGGGAACTTCGTACAAATCAAAACAGTTGGACACAAACAAAAACATTTCGTGAAGCTCGTCCAATGAGGGTAGGTATTCTATTATTACTACCTAACTACTGATGACTAAAGTAACGTAAGCACATTAAAATGTGATGTATTTTTATTCTTACCAGTAATGAAATGCCGTGAAAAAACTAGTATTTGTTGGGAGTTTAGTTGTTGCCCTCTCAAATTGCGATTGATTCGAGCAAGCCACCTTGCTCTTCTTTTTTCTGATAGGTCTTTTGTCTTTTCACATTGGCTTCTAATGACTTTTGGCAAACCATACAACGAAATACTGCTCCCATGACGGGAAGAGCAGCCAAACACTGCACAAATCGGCATGCCTAATGAAAAAATCTTTGTTTACAATGATGGGAATTCAGTCAGTTCATCGAACATATTCTTATTTTTCCAGAAAGTTCTCTTGTCTTTCCACACTGTTTCTAATCACTTTTGGCAAACCAAAAAATTAAATACCGCTTCCAGGGCGAGAAGAGCAACTAATAACCGCATAAATTTGCATAATGAAAAATCGTCCATACAATCTTGGTTTACAACGGAGTCAACATGGCCGCCTTTCAGCGAGATTCGAATAACCGTTCGATTAGTCGAAGAATCGATACATCCATTCTGTGTGACGTCACACGGATAAAAGCAATAAGCACAGAAACTGCAAGAGCCTCATCAAACGTCAACAAGCAAGTAGGTAACGCACGAGTAGGTAAGTTTCCCGACCAATTATGAGGAAAATCAAATGAGAGGGTAGTCTACCAAGTGGGTGTGGCACACAGCGTCACCTTCAACATGATACAACCCATAGGCGTGATTGTGATCTTTATGGAAACTGATCCAAACTACAAAACCTGAGGCAAGTTACGGTAACCGATACACTGTAGAAACTGATCCACAGCAGAGAAACTGGTCGACAGTATGGAAACTAATAAATATTATGGAAGCTGATCCGGATATTTATAAACTGATCCACCTAAGGGAGAAACTGATATACAGTACGGAAACATATCTACGCAATAAACCAACATCACCAAGGAGACGAAATAATGACAAAATTAATATTAAATCACAATTTCAATTTTCTGCTATAAATATGAAATGAGCAAACTTATGAATAGGCTGAGATAATATATTGACAAGTTGCTGGCTGAACACTAGGAATAGGAAACCAGATGGAGATAAGAGAGGAGGAATGCTAATTTCGAGCTTCTGCGGGATGTTAGAATTTTAATCAAGATCCTATCCAATGTACTTACGAATATTTGAGAAAAATATTCACGAATGACAAACAATTTTATTTTGTTTGTATTTCACTCGTACAATGTTAGACTTTGAACTTGTAATTAACATAAATATATCAATTCTGTAATGTTTATATTTTTTTCAGATACAATCAGGGTGTGTGTAATTACGAAACAATCGATTATGGTAAAACATGACCAACCCGGGTCTGTAGTTGATGAAATGACAGAAATCTGTGTTGGTATACATATGTAACGTGGTATACAATATGTAATGTAATGGTATATATATGTAACTTGGAATGTACCATGCCAGCGGAATACAAATCACAGTTCAAATTTCTCTAATGATGTGATTGAAAATAATTCATACAAACGGAAAACACTATACTGCCTCTCTCATCAATCAACATTCCAAGGAACTGGAGGTAAAAATATTTAATAACAAGATTTGTCTTTCAAACTGTAATAAAAATGTTTAGGTAACATAACATTTGCATTGGAGATTTGTACCTACATCGCATATTATGCTAGATCTGACTTCGAATAACCTACAGCTAGATAAATAAAAAACGTCAGCTGAGAAGAGCTGAATTCTAACTATCCCACATGATTAGACAACTCCTGACAGTTGTCCATCTAATAATACACGATAGGTACGTCTAGTATCTACAGCGATGTGTAACGCAGCTCTTTTCTTTTCAAGACGACCATCTCGGCCAAGGTCTCACTGCTTCGCTTCATCATCCTGCCTGACTTCATTCACTTCTGTTTCGACATTGAAATGTCCAACCAACATCGCACTTCTTGATAATTCCACTTCTGCGCAACGTAATGGCGATTTGATCATCAGCATTTTCATTTCAAGTATTTAACTTG
Organism: Apolygus lucorum; assembly: GCA_009739505.2. NCBI lineage: Eukaryota > Metazoa > Arthropoda > Insecta > Hemiptera > Miridae > Apolygus > Apolygus lucorum. Next base: position 67,432,055 of record CM019181.2, on the reverse strand, counting down.
CAGAACGCTGGACAACAAAGTAACCAGATACCGTCAAGTGGGGTGAAGTCGCTCAAAAATCACACTTTTTTCTACATTTAAAGTACTAAAATGCTAATAAAAATTAAGAAAAAAATAATTTATACTCTCTCTCTCCTGAGGTACAATTTGAGCTACAATTAAAAATTTTCAGGCAGAATTTAGGGTAAAAAAAAATAAAAATAAAACCGAGCGGCTTCACCCCACGCTCAGGATATGTTTTGGACATATAACGACCTCCCCCCCTTCGAGGGGTGATGTCGCTCAGCATCTATGTTTTTAAAAAAAGAATTAGAAAAGAATATGAAAGAAAAATTCATTAAAAACAAGTATTTGTAATCACTTGTCCAGTTTTGAATTCAGTTATAACGAAATCGTTTTCATGGAAAGTCATTCTCGGCTCAGGGGTTGACTGCTGTGGGGAAGAGTCAGTTCGTTGGAGATCCTCTTCAACATCATCATCCACTGATTCATGATCAGAAGTGTCTGATTCAGGACGGCTGGGCAATGCTCCATCAGAGACCATTTGATCCTCGTCCTCAGACTCTACCATGTCTCTCACTACTACACCTTTCCCAGGGGCAACATCGATCTTCTTGCCTCTTGGTTTGGGTGGTCTTGTTTCTGAGGCTCTAGTCCGACTCAAATGGTCAATCAATGTTGAACAACACTTCTGTGGGCTTGGCATAACAGCCTCATAGTTGGGGATTTTGTCTAAAACTCGTTTGGCATCTAGGGGCACGATTCCACAGGCTTTGAAACCAGCTATGACATTATCTGAACTCCTCATCCCTATTTTATCGAACGTCGTTTTTAGAAGCCTGGGAAATTCATTTTTTGGTAGGGTTATAAATATACTTCCGCGGCATTTTGTTGAGTGACTGACTTCACCACGTCTAGTGGACTTTAAACGGAAAAACCCTTGCTATGACTGTAAACATAAACAACACTTTCCCGCCATTTCAAAATTCCTTCTTAGGAAGATATGGAACAACAACAACATATCCTCAGAGAAGACATTCAAGTTTTAGTCAGGTTTACAAGAGAGGTTTATCATGCTTTATAAAAAACTGGTAAAACTGAGAGATCACAAAATGATTTTTCTGGGACTTATGAGTACAATTATTTTTTAACGTCCAATGAATGAATAAAGGTGCCCTTACCGTGAGTATTATATTATTTTTTTACATTCGAAAAACTGCAATGCTGAGAACATAACACTCAAATCAGCTGAGAACTCAGCTGTGAGCGACTTCACCCCTACCGGCTGACTTCACCCCACTTGACGGTACTTATTTAGATGTAATACCATTGACATTGGTGGACAAATCATGTATAAAAATTATAAAGCATACACTAAAAGTCCATACTTGAGCGAATTCTGTTAATTGTTAAGGGAGGAATCGATGTTTCAGGTAATGAAAATGTTGTATTTTGGTGATACTCGCTTGAGAACGTGAATATAGTTAAGAGATATTGAACAGTAAATGGTCGCCGTCGTCCTCGGAGAATGCTGAGGAGCCAAGTCAGGTCCGTACTGACTGCGCCACTTTGTTGCGTCATCAAAAAAATTAACTTCCCTCGACTGGGGATCGATCTCCAGATTTTCCGACTAAATTACACAAACCTGAGTCGGGCCTGCTACCATTTAGCTAAGGGATGAATTGACAGAAATAGGTAGCTGATCGCAACAATTCCAACCGATTTTGGGACTTGCTTGGGACAACTTGTTTTGTATTCCAACACCGGGGACTTGCTCCAAAACAGTCCCAGGCAGCCCCAACCTGCACCCAACTCAGGTGGTAGGTAGTGGTAGTCCCAACAGTAACCTACTTCAATCCATAACCCGCCTTATTCACGTTTTTCTCAGTCAACAGCCTCTCTCCGTCATGTTTTCATTTAATCGTGTTCAAGTAGTTCAGATGAGAGCTCTACTGAAGGATTCGAGGAAGATTTGGCGAGTTTCATTGATAGGTACAAAGCCAAAAATTCCGTGGTTTTTGGAGTTGATTTCCTCCAATAGGTACTTGCTATTGAACGGATATTCGATCACTTTCAGTCAATGAACAGCTGTTTGCGATTTACATTCGTGTTTCTGATTTATTGTAATTTCTTAGGGAGCGAAAAGTTTGACAAACAGAGCTCTGGATTGGAACGGAGAGCTGGTTCAATTCTAAAAATTCAACTCTATTTTAAATTGGTGAAAAAACAACAATACCTTTTCGAGAAATTTCGAGGTAGGGCGTTTAGAAAAGGGAGAACATGGAGTGAACTGCACGGATGGTACCAAACATACAGACACGGATGGACAGAACACATGGAGAAGGTAACTAACTTCCTTATGCAGTTCTTTATAGGACATGGACTAATTTATGCCTACCTGCATAGAATGGGAAAGCCAGAACTTGTTTGCACTGCTCAAACAGAGGAGACGTTTTACACAGTTTCTTTGAATTCACTAAATGGACGTTGGAAAGAAATCAGCTGCAGGCAGAACAGGGGTTAATGCGCCAAAGTTCAACACCAGAAGCTGATGTCAGCAAGATGCTAGAAAGTGGAAAGAACTGGAACCTAGTGGCAGAATGTACGGAGAGGATCCTGGAAAGGTAGATGCACCTAGACCGGAAGAGAGACATACCCCTTACCTAGAACTGACGAAGAACCCTAGAACTCAGCTCGAAGTAATGTGTTAAACAGTTCCAGGCTGAGTTCCTACGTGTGGAGGTAAGAAGGTGGTCTTTTAGTGGGGTTTGAATCCCTCAAACCTGAAGACGCAGAACCTTCAGGTATCTTACTCAAGATGCCAAAGCCATGTGGAACCCAAAGATTATCTCATCACTGCCTACCGAAGAAAAAGAACATCAATGAAACTTATAGGGAACTGTCGTGGAACTAATCCGGACATTCCCAGACGAATTTCATACAAATTGTACATTATTCTCGTGAGGGTTCAAGACAGACCAACGAACGAACCAAAATTGTTCAGAAAGCTCTGAAATGCAAATTTGATTTTGGAGGACCCTTTTTTCCTCTCTTCCTACCTCTTTTTAGCTGTACGAATGTACTTCTGACATTGAGAAAGCAAAATTATAATTGACCTCTTAAAGTGAGAAGAAAATGAGCTTTGGACGATGTTGTGTTCTGCGTGTAGTCGAGTGAGGGCGATGGTCCTCTCGATGCACTGATTTGTACCTAGCCTGAATCCTACTCAACGGAAAGATTGATCCCTAAAGCACTCCATTCGCGGCGCCTCGCGGCTTACCGTAAGGATAAGTGCTTGCAGAATCTATCCAACAACCTCGGCGTCTGATAACAGACTCACAGGCGGGAGGCGGAACATTTACCTAGTGAGGCCTACTGTTCTGAAGAGGTCCCTAAGGGGAGCTAGAGGTTCGGCGCCTTTATGGGGCAAACCGTGTCCTCAGAAGAACTGGGCTGTAGGTAAGACAAGAAATGATAAGTCGGATAGACGAGGTACGAATGCATGTAGGAAGACCCTTGAGTGCGGCTTATATACTCAAGTTAGTATGGTGAGGGGAGAGTGGAAAAAAGGTGACGTCAGATGACGTGTTCTTTCCCTTCCTCACCTCGCCTGTGTTGGTTTTGACTCATGCCACTCTGGGTTTTCCTACACGTCACTTTATTGGAGAACTACTGAACATAGATGTATGATATTACAAACGACGACATCCTTTCTCACCTGTGGAAACTATTTGATTTACGACCAAAACAACCATTTAAGAAGATGAAAAGAAAACAAATAAAGCCAAGTTCAACTCACCTTCCTTGACTCGTTGTAGTTAAACCACTACTCTTCAAATCAAAACTCTCCACTTTTTCCCCGCTTATCTACATGGCAACAATCACTTCTTATTCTGAAACAGTTGAATTGGGCGCTAAAAATAACGTTGTCACTTAAAAGGGTTCTGGAGCCTCGTCATTAGGCCCGAAAATCCAGAGCGATCACTGGTGCGCGAGAAAAAACCATTCACCCTCGATGTACGGCGATGAAATGATCCAGTTTCCATCCGGTTTCAACGACATTCCCAGGGATTGATCGGGTGGTATTTTAAATGCGTGTCCTATTAAGGCAGGCACTACGTACGCGCAAACGTGAAATCATTGTAACGAGCGTAACTTTTGTTTCCATTTGATTTTGGGGGCAGGTACTTGGGATTGATGTTTGATTATCCTCCATGAGTCCATGCTACTGTACCAACTATGTTATGGACGCGAGGGAGCTATGCGCCAAACCCACTTCTCTTCCTGTCATCTCTCGAAGAAATAGACGTCGTCGTCGAAACGGTGTTGAAAAACGGATTTTAAAAACCCTGGTTTCAGTTCTTTTGATGTGAGATCATGTAAGATTTTGTTGAGCGTTGGTATCATACTCGCAATTATCCAAAAGTTTTTTTGCTTCCGAGTCTACCAAGGTAGCGGAAGCTTTGTTTTCACTTTTCAAGGACGAAAAAAAAGAAAGTTCTCCAAAATCAAAATTTTACTCGCGTTTTGCGTTTTAGACCTTTTTGAACAATTTTGGTTCCGTGTCTGTCTGTCTGTCCGTCTGTCATGAATTCCTTGTAACGCGCATAACTATACGCAGTTATTGTCCGATTCCTATGAAATTTTCAGGGATTCTGCGGGTTGGTGTGTAGACGGTCCCCTATGAAAATCATCATCCTCGGACTGATAGAAGCGACTGCGCATGCGCAAACGTGAATTTCCTTGTAACGGCGATAACTTAAACATTTTCCACCCGATTTCGATGAAATTTTCAGGGATTATGCGGATTAGGTTGTAGATGGTCCCCTATGAAAATCAAGGCTTTAAAATTTATAGAAGCCTCTGCGCATGCGCATACGTAAGATCCTTGTAACAGCCATAACACTTACATTTTTCATCCGAATTTGATGAAATTTTCTAAGATTGTCCAGATTAGCGTGTAGATGGTCCCCTATGAGGGTAGTGAAAGGTACTTAGATATTGATGTTATGATATCAACTACTATGCATCGGGTCATCTATATAATCGGGTTATGGATACGAGGAAGCTATGTGCCTCACCCACTTGGCAGGCGTTTTTAGGACGTCCTACAGTAAGACTTGGGCGTCCTGATGCGATCGATCTAGGGTAAAGTTGGACAACACTCAACAGAAAAAAATAAACACACAGTAATTCGTTTTTGACCACTCTGAATCCAAATCCGCGAAAAAAACCATAAGTGTATGTCTGTGTGTTTGTGTGTGTGTGTGTATGTGACAAAATCTTGTGTCGTCTGCACAGGCCTTAGTTCTCAACCGATTTTCGTGGTTCTTTTTTTGTTCGGCGCGGAAAACTATCTAGTTGTGCACTACGGCGCCGGAATTTTGAATTTTGCTTTTTAAGGGGGGAAAAGGGGGTTAAAGCTCTAAAAACGTGCCTTTGTGGGCATAATCTTGTAAACTCTGCCCAGGCTTCAATTTCCAACCGATTTGCGTGTTTCTTTTTTTATTTGACTCAAATAACTTCCGAGTTGTACATGATTTCACCAGAGTATCAAAATTCGCAAGGGGAGAGGGTGAGTGGGGGATAATATTCACAAAATATCCGAATTTTCAATATTTCGGTTCCTTTACAGCTTATTTTTCATTTGTTGCTGTATTCAGCTATTTATACTCATCGTCGTGGACCTTCAAAGGCAGACATTGAGGCGAGAACGGATGATGAGAATTAACTAGGCTGTAGGTCCTACCTTCACTCTCACGCGACCCTGCGGCGGTGGGTGAATGATAGCCAGTTAAACTACCTACCGTCCTCGCAGATCGACGATGTCAGTTTGACGGCCAGAGTGCAGGCACGTGGAGTTTGACGGTGAACAACGCAAACGGAATACGAGATTGATGAGCTCATTATCTCAACTGGATAGGCAGATAAAATAATTTAAACAAAGTTAACGAAATCGTCGATTTCCTCGTAAAATATCGAGATACGAAATTATTATTTTTCGTTTTCAACGTTGAGTGGAATCTTAGGTGCTCAAGCCATGACCTAACCAACAAATCAGAAGTTGTCTCAGAGAGTACCCACATGAGGCTCAAACAGATCACGAAGCTGTGTTTTTCACAGGAACGATTTGGGGGTTTCTAATCTCTTCGATTCCTTATGTTTTGTGGGGTGCTGAATCGGAATCAGAGGCTTGCCACCAAAATTTCGTAACGGAACGTTAAAAAACGCTGCAAATCATTGCTCAAAGAATTATAATTTTCTGTATAGATTACCCTTCTGTATAGATCACTGGTTCACCATCAATAGCACCTACCACCATCTGTATTCTCCTTTGACCTTCCCTCTCAAATTTCAGCTTCCTACGTTCAATAGGATTGAAAATGGCTTCGGAGTTCACTCAGCTGATCAGTGATCTGAAGAGTGAAGAAGATCTTCTCGAATGCTGGAGACGCCTGGAAGAGCACTGATCAGCTGAGTGAGCTCCGAAGCCATTTTCAATCCTATTACACGCAGGAAGTTGAAATTTGAGAGGGAAGGTCAAGGGAGAATACAGATGGTGGTAGGTGCTATTGATGGAGAACCAGTGATCTATACAGAAGGGTGATCTATATAGAAAATAATAAACCTTTGAGCAATGATTTGCAGCGTTTTTTACCTACCAACTATTGGTAGGCACTACCTACCTACCACACCATACTGCTTCACACCTTCACAATCAAGTTTATTAGAAAGAACTGAACGCTTCACACTCGATTCGGAAAATAGAAAGCTTCATAATATGAATTTCCATATTATGGAAATTGGATTACTTGTTACGCAGAAGGCAAAACTGTATACAGATCGAAGAAATGAACAGCGATCGCATTTTAGTCAGATAAAATTTGAACGGAGATTAGACCTCTTTTGCGATTCACACTCATGATTCTGTTTTATCGAGGGAAAACCCATAAGTACTCGTGGGGACCGAACGGTTTGTCCTACAGAGCTCCGCGTGGTCTCGAAAATTTTTAAAAATTCAATACTATGTAAAATTGGTGAAAAAACGATACCTTTATTTCGAGAGTTTTCGAGCTAGGGCACTCTTGAAAATTTCAACCCTTAATTTTCACCCCTTAGATGTGACCTACATCAACCAAAAGCTTCGCGGCACAACTAGACCCCAAATGGAGCCCATGTACCAAATTTGAACCAAATCGGCCCAGTGTTGCTAAGAAAAGTGCCGCGTACGGCGGACGGACGGAAATTTTTTTATTCGATTTTCGTATTCTACGTACCTTGAAACGTAAAACATCAAATTTTGAGGGGGAGGGGGGGGGGTTAAAATTTTTTTTTTTCTTGCTCGATTCCAAAGGCTTATTATTGAAAATAATAAACCAAAATGGAAAAATATACGAAAAAAGTTATTTTCTGAAGTTTTTTTTTCGCCTATAACTCAAAAACACCAACTTTTGGCAGAAAACTAGTATAATAATTATATTAGTTTTGCATAATTATTATGCAAAATGAAGGCACGTTAAATTTGCTACAAATTTCATCCGTACGTTTTTTGGATAAATACGCATCTTTCAGCTGTTACCCAAACATCACCTTTTCTCTACTCAGAAACTGATTTAGTCATTCATGCATTATTGACAACTCAGTTACGTATCTTGAAAGATCCAAGTTATTAAAAGAATTGGAATAAAAAATTCATACACATAAGACGTCATTAATAAAAAAAACAGAGTAGGTACTCAGATACTGAGAAACTTCATAAGGAGAGGCACAAACGTACACACGAGTGGACCAACTAATCATAGCGTAACACCGTTTAATAAAACATCACAAAATTTATTCACACCTTTCATTTATTATAACTAGTTATGTACTTATCACAGTTTTAGAGTGGAAAAACAATGCTCCCACTCCTTGATAGACACGGAATCAATAAATTCCTAGTATAAAGTATGACAGCAAAATGCTTTAGCCGTGTTTTATTTCTTTGACTTACGTGTGGAAAAAAAATGTCGCGAAAAATTCCTTGAATCCCAGCCAAAAGACATATCCAGGTCAAATGACGATTTTCTCGGTGACTGCGAAAATGCATACTCGTGTAACATTCGAACTGAAATTTGTAGCAAATGTAAAGTGCTTTCTTTTTGGATATAATAGTTTTTGCCAAACGTTGGTCGTTTTTGAGTCATAGGCAAAAATGAAAAAAGTTATTTTTCGCATATGACTCAAAAACGACCAAATAACTTTTTATAAAAAATAACTTTTTTCATTTTTTTGTTGAATTTTTTCAATGTTCTGTCATGAAAGTTTGGTGGCAAACCTCAGATTCGGATTCAACACCCTACAAAACATAAGGAATCGAAGAAATCAGAAACCCCCCAAAACTTCGATGCGAGGGTCTGTTTTGAACACACTTTGACTGGACTATATGAGCTGTATCCGACATGTCAAAATGAACATTTATTGCAGTAGCGAGCGTTCCAATCATCACAGAATTGACGACCCAATGCAATTCAAGGTGCACGCTGCTCAAATTCAGGAAAAAAATGAGCAAGAAATCAAACAGGAAATGAATGGTAGAGTGCTGAGTGGCCAATCCCATCTCCTACACAAACAAATCGACTACAGCAGGACCTGCACAAAACTCAAAATTAGAAGCGAACGCCTAAAATCAATGGATAGCGGGGGGGGGGGGGGGGAGATATGGGTCCCCCTCGCTAGGTCCCTGCTCAAGCTAGGACCCACGTGTTCTGATAAATTTCACAATAAACGCGTATTTAACTATTTTCATAATCTGGGTGGTATTATTTGTTTGTAGAAATTGAATATAAAATTGCTGAAAAACATCATGAACATCCACTAACTAAGAAATTACTTTCCCTCTTAAGGCAAACGTTTGGTTCCTCAGAACCATGAGGGATGTCAAAAAACTTTGGAATTGTCGCTATTTTAAATAAATTAAAAAGCAATACCTGTATCGACAAGTGACTGACATCAACCAAAAGCTTCGGACACAACTAAACCTCAAATGGAGCCCGTAAACCAAATTTCATCAAAATTAGTTTATTCATCAAAATTAATTTATATGGTATTTAAATGGAAACGGCTCCCCCGCTAGACGGTCTGTTACCCACGGATCATGTTGTTGAGTAAAATAACGTAGAAAAGTATAATAAAATAAACCCAATTCTACTAAATTGCAGTAACTAAGTACCTTTATAGATTACGTACTGAAGCTGGCCGTGGACGGTAGTAAAAAATATTTCATAAACCTACCTACATCAGAGACAACCCACCACATGACAACTAAGTCACAACGTCCAACAAGACTGTAATGGACAAGAAACAAGGGGTTGAACTCAGCATTTCCATAAAAAATGTCAGTTTAACTCACCAAGGAACAAGAAGACGTTCTAATAGACTCAGTTTTTTATTGAAATGGGTTTCCACAGCTTCCTCGTGAGTGATTTAGTTCGTCTCAAAGACCTTAGTCTCCGCCGTCAGGTCAACAGACGCATTAATCCACCTGTCTTTTGCCGGTATTACCTTATCACTCGCCAGTCAACCTTTTTCACTTTATCTACTTATCATTAATTTTTTCCGTGTTCCGAGTTTTGTTAGGTACCAGCGGTTTGGCTAGGAACAGCCACTAAGATAGTATTTTGCTTCCTAGCAATCAATGGCAGAAGAGATTAAAAATCTCTTTTGGAGGTCAAAAAAATGTGGACCCTCCAAAATCAAAATTTCCATTCGCATTTCGAGATAGAATTTCCGAATTGAGTTAAACTTTTTCCATTTAGGTTTAGTCCTTTTCCATTTAGGTTTAAACCTTTTCCATTTAGGTTTAATCCTTTTCCATTTAGATTTAAACCTTTTCCATTTAGATTTAAACCTTTTCCATTTAGATTTAAACCTTTTCCATTTAGATTTAAACCTTTTCCACTTAGATTTAAACCTTTTCCACTTAGATTTAAACCTTTTCCATTTAGATTTAAACCTTTTCCATTTAGATTTAAACCTTTTCCATTTAGATTTAAACCTTTTCCATTTAGATTTAAACCTTTTCCATTTAGATTTAAACCTTTTCCATTTAGATTTAAACCTTTTCCATTTAGATTTAAACCTTTTCCATTTAGGTTTAAACCTTTTCCATTTAGGTTTAAACCTTTTCCATTTAGATTTAAACCTTTTCCATTTAGATTTAACCTTTTCCATTTAGATTTAAACCTTTTCCATTTAGATTTAAACCTTTTCCATTTAGATTTAAACCTTTTCCACTTAGATTTAAACCTTTTCCACTTAGATTTAAACCTTTTCCACTTAGATTTAAACCTTTTCCACTTAGATTTAAACCTTTTCCATTTAGATTTAAACCTTTTCCATTTAGATTTAAACCTTTTCCATTTAGATTTAAACCTTTTCCATTTAGATTTAAACCTTTCCATTTAGATTTAAACCTTTTCCATTTAGATTTAAACCTTTTCCATTAGATTTAAACCTTTCCACTTAGATTTAACCTTTTCCACTTAGATTTAAACCTTTTCCATTTAGATTTAAACCTTTTCCACTTAGATTTAAACCTTTTCCACTTAGATTTAAACCTTTTCCACTTAGATTTAAACCTTTTCCATTTAGATTTAAACCTTTTCCATTTGGATTTAAACCTTTTCCATTTAGATTTAAACCTTTTCCATTTGGATTTAAACCTTTTCCATTTAGATTTAAACCTTTTCCATTTAGATTTAAACCTTTTCCATTTAGATTTAAACCTTTTCCATTAGATTTAAACCTTTTCCATTTAGATTTAAACCTTTTCCATTAGATTTAAACCTTTTCCACTTAGATTTAAACCTTTTCCACTTTAGATTTAAACCTTTTCCATTTAGATTTTAAACCTTTTCCATTTAGATTTAAACCTTTCCATTAGATTTAAACCTTTTCCATTTAGATTTAAACCTTTCATTTAGGTTTAAACCTTTTCCATTTAGGTTTAAACCTTTTCCATTTAGATTTAAACCTTTTCCATTTAGATTTAAACCTTTTCCATTTAGATTTAAACCTTTTCCATTTAGATTTAAACCTTTTCCATTTAGATTTAAACCTTTTCCACTTAGATTTAAACCTTTTCCACTTAGATTTAAACCTTTTCCACTTAGATTTAAACCTTTTCCATTTAGATTTAAACCTTTTCCATTTAGATTTAAACCTTTTCCATTTAGATTTAAACCTTTTTCCATTTGGATTTAAACTCAGGAAATTATCGTGGAGTTAAGAGGTAAAAGTACCCAAGTCACAAATTCAACACGTGGGAAAATCAAATGCAGAATATTATGATTATTTAACTGTTGTTATTATTGGTGATCAATATCATCAAACTATGTATCCATTTAGGTTTAGTCCTTTTCCATTTAGGTTTAAACCTTTTCCATTTAGGTTTAATCCTTTTCCATTTAGATTTAAACCTTTTCCATTTAGATTTAAACCTTTTCCATTTAGATTTAAACCTTTTCCATTTAGATTTAAACCTTTTCCACTTAGATTTAAACCTTTTCCACTTAGATTTAAACCTTTTCCATTTAGATTTAAACCTTTTCCATTTAGATTTAAACCTTTTCCATTTAGATTTAAACCTTTTCCATTTAGATTTAAACCTTTTCCATTTAGATTTAAACCTTTTCCATTTAGATTTAAACCTTTTCCATTTAGATTTAAACCTTTTCCATTTAGGTTTAAACCTTTTCCATTTAGATTTAAACCTTTTCCATTTAGATTTAAACCTTTTCCATTTAGATTTAAACCTTTTCCATTTAGATTTAAACCTTTTCCATTTAGATTTAAACCTTTTCCATTTAGATTTAAACCTTTTCCATTTAGATTTAAACCTTTTCCACTTAGATTTAAACCTTTTCCACTTAGATTTAAACCTTTTCCATTTAGATTTAAACCTTTTCCATTTAGATTTAAACCTTTTCCATTTAGATTTAAACCTTTTTCCATTTGGATTTAAACTCAGGAAATTATCGTGGAGTTAAGAGGTAAAAGTACCCAAGTCACAAATTCAACACGTGGGAATATCAAATGCAGAATATTATGATTATTTAACTGTTGTTATTATTGGTGATCAATATCATCAAACTATGTATCCAACCTAAGAAAATAATTCTAATTCATTATTATATTTACCAAACTAACTTTTGAAATTCTGACATTTTCATGTCTTTGCTTTGGCACATAAACTGAAAAATCGTCCCGAAAACTAAGCAAGTCTTGCTCACGCGACCAATAAATAAAATAGACTCACTGTGTTGCGTAGAGAACAATCAACAACCTTACATTTTGCTTTGGCACATGAACTGAAAAATCGTCACGAAAACTTTGATGCTTGGGTACATGAACTAACAACCTTACTTCTCTACCTTGTTGTATGTTGTGTATTGGTTGACATGAAAATGTCCCAATGTGTTGCAGACTCGTATGCAAGCATTTCCTAATAAACTTGATTGTGAAGTAGTATGAGGTAGGTAGGTAGTATCTATGTGTGTTTATAAAAGGTATACCGTTTAATTTGATTTTCGCACAATATGAATTTACCTCTTCGGTACTTTTACTTCTAACCCGACGTTATTATGCCACAACTTGAAAATTAAATCATGCAAGTGTTTTTTATGCACATAAATGTAATATATATATTAATGAACATATGTTTTTTGAACACAAGAATTTCTCATGATCGGATGTTATAAATTAAGTACAGTATTTTCCTTTCATCACATCTGAAGTGGAACAGAATGTTTATGGCGCTATGCAAATGAGAATAATATTACTTACTTACTATGATGGAGCTAACTACTGACGTTTTGATGGAGTTTAAATATAAATGGAAAAGGTTTAAATCTAAATGGAAAAGGTTTAAATCTAAATGGAAAAGGTTTAAATCTAAATGGAAAAGATTTAAATCTAAATGGAAAAGGTTTAAATCTAAATGGAAAAGGTTTAAATCTAAATGGAGAAGGTTTAAATCCAAATGGAAAAGGTTTAAATCTAACTGGAAAAGGTTTAAATCTAAATGGAAAAGGTCTAAATCCAAATGGAAAAGGTTTAAATCTAACTGGAAAAGGTTTAAATCTAAATGGAAAAGGTCTAAATCCAAATGGAAAAGGTTTAAATCTAACTGGAAAAGGTTTAAATCTAAATGGAAAAGGTCTAAATCCAAATGGAAAAGGTTTAAACCTAAATGGAAAAGGACTAAATCTAAATAGAAAAAGTTTAACTCAATTCGGAAATGCTATAGAGCCTGGTATACTACCCTTCGCAAAACTACTCGAAATCATGGTCCAATTTTGAATTTTATCAACCCCGAGCATTTTGCATGCGCAAACGTGTTTTCACATCAACATCTTCTGACGATGTGGTACTTCGATTTTGCACATCCAAGAAGAAAAAAACATCAACATAATTCTGAACAACTTCATAAACCTGTTGATGTTTGTCGACTCAGAATGCTGTCAACGTGATGGTGAAAATCAAGTTTCTTATCGCCGGTAGGTACTTAGTGACTGCTCAATAATAAAAACACCATCAAGCGTTTCTAGGCCGACAGGGAGAGCAATTGAAACCACTAAATCAATCAATTGAGGAATTGATTGTTTGTTGACTCCAACCAAATGGAAATGAAAGGTTGAAATTTTCAAAAATGCCCTAGTACTAGGGAGGGATCCATACAGAAAATAATATATGCCTTTGAGCAATGATTTGCAGCGTTTTTTTTTTTACCTATTAACAATTGGTAGGCATCTACTACCTACCTCACCATACTGCCTTCACACCTTCACATACTCGACGAAACGAACAGCGATCGAGTTTTGGTTAGCTAAAAATTAACGGAAACTTAAAACATCAAATTTTGAGGGGTGGAGATAAATTTTGTTTTCTTGCTCGATTCCAATGGCGTATTATTGAAAATAATAAACCAAAACGCAATCAAGCATTTCTAGGCCGACAGGGAGAGCAATTGAAATCATTAAATCAATCAATTGAGGAATTGTCCATGTTATTCTGAGGGCCGGTTTCACCAATGCGGATTAACTAGAGTTGATCCTCAACAGAGGATAAACAAGCGCGTTATCACGGTTCATCTAGGCCTCATCTAGGCGGTTTAATTTTTCTAATCCGTGGATTAGATATTTGGTATGTAGGCTCCTTCTGGGGTTTAGTTGTGCCCCGAAGATTTTGGTTGAGGTAAGTCACTTCTAAGGGTTCCAAAATCAATTTTGAAATTTTGAAAACGCCCAAACTCAAAAAATTTCGATATAAAGGTATTGTTTTTCCTTCAATTTAAGATTCTATAGAATTTTTAGAATTTTTGGAGACCACCCGGAGCTCTGTAGGACAAACCGTTCGCTCACTACGAGAATTTAAAGTTTGGACGTACGATAAATCAGAAACACGAGTGTGAATCGCAAAAGAGGCCTAATCTCCGTTCAAATTAAAGCTGACCGAAATACGATCGATGTTTTTCTTCATGTTGGATGGTTGGTGGCTTTGCAGACGAGTGATCTATATAGAAAAATAAAAAATAATAAACCATTGTGTAATAATTGCAGCGTTTTTGATAAACATCAAAACACACGAAAACAATAGAGTCTCAGTTTCTTGTTCTTCTTTTTGTTTAAAAAAAAAAACCTTTGCCTGAAATCAACTCGACCAGTTATTATTATTGATCCCTGCGACGTATTGACTGTCATAATTCATCATATCGTTGAGTTTTTCTTCCTTTGAAGAGTACCAATCTGTCTACGAGACTCCCGTATGAAGCGATTGTTCGAGTGTTGAATGACACTCAATAGTTGATGGTATTCAACAGATAACTAAATCGTGTTTTATCGCTTCATGCATTCAGTACTCACGTTCAACGGGACTAAGATTGCTAATTTTGTTCGAATATAGGTAAACATCTTCAGATAAGTTGTGACGAAATCCAGGAAGAGTTTCTTCGAAACTTCGAACAAAAAGTTCACGGAAGAATTTTTTCGGCAATTCTTTTCATTTTTGTATTTTTGACCCATTTCGCGCAGAGGGAAGAAATGACAGAGTAATGGGGGGGAGGATGAACTATTTTACAGAATGCCGGCAGAAATGAGGGATCTTTGCTCACCAATCGAGAGCAAAAATGCTCCAAATTTTATGAATTTTACTTTTTAATGAGATTTGAGAGGTCTCAGTTTTTAAATATGATTTATCCATTTCATCGTCAAAAATCTAAAAAAAAAATCTAGATAAAGTGTAAAAATCTATTTTTATGTCCCGGAATCTGTTTTGGCTCATGGCCCAGAACGGAATTTGAGCCACCATAATCACACTTTCGGTCAAAAGGCCTCCTTTCCAAAAACACTTTCCGAAATCGCATTGAGCTACCGAATGTCGAAGAATTTTAAACACAGAATGTGTTTTTGCGATGACCTACCGAAAAAAAATCGTCACGAAAAAGCGACAGAAAAAACCGTTACGCGCCTTTTATAATGATTTTCACGTGCAACCAAGCCACTGGTAAGGAAATAGAACTCCCGCAGTGTTCATTGCACAGAAATTGTTCACCATTCGTTGGAAAGCTCTCAATTTATGTAGTATTTTTCTTGTAGTTACATATTTATTTATATAACATTTATAGGGTTTTAGACCAAATTAAATGTCTAACAATTATTTATTTTATTATTGCCAAAGACTCCACATTTATTATTGTTGTTATTTATTTAACGGATGACTAGCATCGCAAAAACACATTCTGTGTTCCTATGATTTCATACAGAGTATGGAAAAGAAA
>CM019181.2:67354021-67416138 GCA_009739505.2 Apolygus lucorum | reverse complement strand
GGGACGAGCAGTTGAGTGTGTTCGTGAAGTTGGTGTGCGCGGTCCCCCCTTCGCACGCCTGATTTCTTCTCTCCACTTACGTGACCGACATCGCTCGTCGAGGTGACTGACGAATTCGCGAACACACGCGGTCTCACTGGCCGAACAAAAAATGAGGAAGAACGTTTGAATTGGTGCTCAGGTGAGTTTGCTAGGTCGGTTCGCAGGTAGGAGGGAGCGGCTACAGGAGTGGGAGGACTTGAGAAGGACGTAGGTGTCGAGCAGAGGCCTGGCGGAGGCACCAGCAAGCGATCCCTCGCAACACCATGAGATTGAGGTAGGCGATGGCACATTGGCGAGGAGGTAACGAATCTGAAATTGGTCCAAAACCGTCCCATTCGAACAGCATGAGCGATTTTCAAAGAAATATTCCAAATGATTTTCAACCATTTAGGTTTATTATTTTCAATAAACCTAAATGCCTTTGGAATCGAGCAAGAAAAAAAATTTTAACCCCCTCAAAATTTGATTTTTTACGTTTCAAGGTAGTACGTAAAAGCCGAAAATCGAATAAAAAATTTTCCGTCCGTCCGCCGCACAGTGGGCAAAATGGCCAATCTAGGTGGACAAAAGTCAAGTCAAAACATGGGAATTTCTAATATTAGTCATTGTTCATTATGAGTTCGCAGTTCCCAAAACGTTAATATTACATCGTAAAAACCTTCTATGGCTGTAAAAACTTCGATCAAAAGTGTCGCCGTTTCCTGTTCGAATAAGATCGTTTATCAGCTACTATGAACCCCCAACTTTTCTCGTCTACGCTGCAGTTAGTTGTAAGCAGAATCGTTCCAGGCTTGGTGTCGGCAATAATGGAAACCATTCAAAGGAGTAAGTACTATTTTTCCAGCTAAAATTGTAAAAATAGTGTCTGATACTGTATGTTTATGAGTATACGCCATACCGTATTTTTAAAAAAGATAATTGACATCTTGGAGTTAAAGTAGCACACGGCCAAGAGTTGCCAAGGAAATCCGATTTTTTTTGTTTCTTTAAGTGTTCTAGTTTCGGTATTTAACTGCCTTTTTTTGCGATTTTATGCGTTTTCCGAGTTACTTAATAAAATGGTTGATTTTCAGGTATAAATATCACGATTCCTCGCCATCAATTTGTCGAGGAATGGAAACAGCTACCGAAGAAAGATGGCCACGAAAACCTCACTAGGTACCTATGTGATTGGGTTAGGTAATCTCGACGATTCTTCAGAAATATTAAATTTAAAAATGATCAAAATTGCTGTGATAGACTCTTCAAAAAATCGGAGAGAGAGAACAAATATTCGACATGGCTGAGTGTGAAAGAGTTTGAAGTTGTCATGTCTTAAAAAAAATTACTCAAACTATCATGAACCAACCAACTGTGCGTCCCGAAAAACTGTTTGAGGACTCAAGCGATAAAACAAAAAGAAGAAAAGTGAAAGAACTGTTGACTGTTGGTCCCGAAAAGTTATGCTTAGCGGCGCTCACTGCTCTCTACTCAGCAGAAGACAGGTCCACAAGCCGTATCTTGAAAGAAGTAACTTCAAGCACATCAACAGTTGAATCTTCTACAATGTCCAATAAGAAAACGACTATAATATTTTCAAATTCAATTATTCAGAGTTATATCCATTTAACACTGTATTAATGTCATTAATCTCAAAGTAATTAATCAGTACTTAATCATAATGTCAAGAATTTAAGATAACACATGTAAAAAAATATCATGATATACCATTTGTCTACTTCCATTGAAGTCAAGAAAGCTTTTCATTATTTTTCCCGTAATCAGCTTCTTTTCATTCAATTTTGAAAAAAACCGACCAAAAAATAATTTTGTCCACCTAGATTGGTCATTTCGCCCACTGTGCGCCGTAAGCGTCACTTTTCTTAGCAACACTGGACCGATTTGGTTCAAATTTGGTATGTGGGCTCCATTTGGGGTCTAGTTGAGCCGCGAAGCTTTTGGTTGAAGTCAGTCACTTCTAAGGGGTGAAAATTGAGGGTGCCCTAGCTCAAAAACTCACGAGATAAAGGTATCGATTTTTCACAAATTTTAAATGGTAAAGGAATTTTAAAAAATTTTTGAGACCACCCGGAGCTCTGTAGGACAAACCGTTCGGTACCAACGAGTACTTAAGGGTTTTCCCCGATAAAACAGAATCATGAGTGTGAATCGCAAAAGAGGTCTAATCTCCATTCAAATTGTATCTGACTTGTAACAATATAGGTTGAATTTCAGATTGAAATTCACCTAATTGTTCATAAGAAAGTCAGAGGAGGGTGTGACGACCCTACCCCTTCAAACCAGTGATTAGATTAATCAGCCGGCCTGAAGAGAATATCGATTCATATTTCTATGAATCAAATATCCCCCTAGGCGTAGCTCCAACAAATCGGGAACAAACCAAATCGGTTTGTCCCTTCTGTAAAAGTAGGATCGTCACACTCCCCTCCCTAAAACATACTTCTGGGTTTCAAACAGAAGTATGTTTGAAAACAAGTCAAAGGGACTGAAAATAGCATGAAGCCCAGGAAAGGACGTCTGGAAGCTTCATGGGAATTCCTCCATCGTAATGGTACTATTCAAAAAGAAGAAGAAGAATAAGAATGCCACGGATGGGTCATTTATGCCACGAATGGGCCATTTATACATAAAAGAATAAATCAATGGAACAGAGGAGAAAGCAAACTAAATAAAGAATACGAACGACGAAACATTCAAGTGTAATGATTGAAAAGGCAAATGCAGAAAAGGCTTATATAAAAGAAAAACGTAATTGAAATTAATAAAATGCCAGATTGGCAAAGCCTAACAAGGGAATGAGTTTAATTGCCGGATTGGCGAAGTTTAATGAATGAATTTTATTTAGAGATTCCTTCTGGATATCTCTTTGGGAAATTCCTTCTGGAATACCCAAGAAAAAGTGGAGGGGAAATGATGAAATACATTCAGTGCATTTCCATCGTAACCTCAGTGCGTTATTTCAGATTGAAATTCACCTAATTGTTCATAAGATAGTCAGAGGAGGGTGACGACCCTACCCCTTCAAACCAGTGATTAGATTAATCAGCCGGCCCAAAGAGGATATTGATTCATATCTCTATGAATCAAATATCCCCCTAGACGTAGCTCCAACAAATCGGGAACAAACCAAATCAGTTTGCCCCTTCTGTAAAAGTAGGATTGTCACAGACTAAAATGCGATCGCTGTTCATTTCTTCGATTTGTATTCAGTTTTGCTTTCTGCGTAACCAGTAAACAAATTTCCATATGAAGCTTTCTATTTTTCGAATCGAGTGTGAAGCGTTTAGTTCTTTCTAATAAACTTGATCGTGAAGGTGTGAAGGCAGTATGGTGTGGTAGGTAGTACCTAGCTGGTAGGTAAAAAAAAAGTTGGTAGGTAAAAAAAAATGTTGGTGGGTAAAAAACTTAAAAAAATCATTGCTCAAAGGCTTCTTCACTCTTCAGATCACTGATCAGCTGAGTGAGCTCCGAAGCCATTTTCAATCCTATTGAACGCAGGAAGCTGAAATTTGAGAGGGAAGGTCGAGGGAGAATACAGATCGTGGTAGGTGCTATTGATGGAGAACCAGAGATCAAAACAGAAGGGTGATCTATACAGAAAATAATAAACCTTTGGGCAATGATTTGCAGCGTTATACTTGAATAATACTTAACCTCATTGACCAACTTCAAAACCTCCATAGGCCCGAACGAGAAGGGATCTCAATTTGGTGTGCCATAGAAAAACGATTTTTGCCTCCGAGTCTACCTTGAGGTAGCGGATATATTGTTTCACTTTCAAGGTTGAAAAAAAAATGTTCCCCAGAATCAAAATTTCCACTCGCATCACCCCAGAACTGGTGGTAGCCTCTGTGCATGCGCAAACGCAGAACCATCGTAAACAGCCTCAACTCATTCGAATTTGATGAAATAATGTTCACGGATTGCGCGGGTTGAGGTGTAGATGGTCCTCTACGAAAATCATCGTCCCCAGATCAAACGTGAATTTCTATGTAACATCCATAACTTCTAAATTTCCCATCTGATTTCGATGATATTTTCAGGGATTATACGGATTGAGGTGTAGATGGTTCCCTATGAAGGGTAGTTGAGGTAAGTTTTGAGATTAGCTACTACCTATGCATCGGATCATCTATACAATCGGGTTATGGATACGAGGAAGCTACTTGCCACACCCACTTTGCAGGCGTTTGTATGTGTGTGTTTGTACCACTTCCATATTTTATTCTGTTACCAAACCGTTCTGCAAATATCCAATATTCATGGTGGTCCCGTTCCAAACGGATTTCATTTTGCTGTGTTGAAAGAGTCAAAAATAAGAAGAAATAGGTGAAAAACGCGGGAAATTATCACACAACTCTTTGTCAATTGATCGGGAATGAGGTCTTCAGAAATAAAACTCCTCCTTTGCCGAGCTTTCGGTGAATTTATCACATTCCTCAGGGCTCAAAGGACAATCAGAGAATAGGGTGTGCGCCTGGGTAGGAAAAACTGTTCAATGTTATTTTTAATCTAAGGTAGACCTCATTCTGAGAATTTTGGTACCAACCGCGACCTTCTAGCGTGAGTGAAAATCTTTTCCTATGAAGTTTTAAATATTCGACCGTTTATGACGTCACAGTGAGCTGGGGGTCCCGCCCAGGCGAGAGGGGCGCGTGACGTCATAAACCGTCGAAAATGAAAAATCATAGAAACAGATCTACTCACGCTAGAAGGTCGCGGTTGGTGCCAAAATTCTCAGGATGTAGTCTACTTTAGATTAAAAATCTAAAAAAAATCAAGGCCCATCGGACCATCCGCCCACACAACTCCTTACAATGGGGTATTTCAGTCAATTTTTTTGATTTTTTTTTTTTTCAAAATAGTAAGGCTCAGGAATAACGGTAATCGGGTCCGTTGGTCGAGAAAATGTTTTTAAAAAATCAGAGAAGCTAAGGAAAGTTGAAGATTTGAATGGTGTGACGTAGCTAGCCAACTGTCTTTGAAAAAAGTATCCATCCACAGAGAAGAGATGAAACCCTTGGAGGACCTCTTGGATACTACAAACTACTACTCACACACGCGTGCGGCGTAGTCCTTGCCTAGCCCATTCAACACGGATGACCTCTTAAGAGGCCAAGGCGGAGTCTCGCCCAGCCGGCAGACCTCTTAAGAAGCCATGGCGATCTCCCTACCTCACTTGATTCAAACACGTTGTCCGGGCAGGAAAAGGGCTGGAGGTCCTTTGTCTGGTGAATTCCTCGTTCAATGTTCAAGGTACCGGGAGATGTTGTTCGTTTGGGGTTTGGCCATTCTCAACTTTGTCTACAGAGCTGATAACAGAGCACTCGAGGTGTTGCCAGTGTTGCTCGGCTGGCAGGGTCGACCTCTCCGAGAGCGCCGTGTTGAATGGGCTAGTGTGTGTGCATTTATAGCGGCCCGCCTTTTTCAAACGTGTGATCTCTTTAATTAATTTTTCTACCACATGTTATAGTATCATTGGGCTTAAAGTTGTATTATATAGGTTTTCAAGGGTGCTGAATCCAAATTTGAGGTCAAAAACCTGAATTTCCGACCCACCGAAATACCCCATTTCGTCATTAAACGGTTCGTAATTATACCTGTATGTAGGTATATGGATTCATTTTTCCATCTTCCAACAGTGAAAATCCTCTACCTTGGATTACCTACTAATAATCAGAAGAATAATCTACATTTTACCTTGATTGATCGGAGGGGGACCAGAAAAGCTTCTCACAAACGTTTGAAGCGTCGCAATCCAGAGCTCTGCAACATCTCTTCAGGACCTGTAAATCCAAAATACAAAATTAAAAATTGAATGGACTGTATTATAGTTATCTCACCATTACGAGAGTCATAAACACTCGGAGTAAACAATCTATCAAAGTTGTAAATGGATGCAGTATCGAACAGTCCAATTTCTAGTCAAATCAAACAAGAAGGGGGCGTAAATAGTTTCCATCGTTAGAAGTGAACATTGTAGCAACATCCTCCTAGGGTGGTGAAAATGGGGAATTGCCTCACATTTTTTTTTTTCGAATGAGGGTTTATTTTTATGGAATAAAACCATAGTGAGCTGCTCGAAAACGCATCCAAAAAATTTAGAGAATTTAAGGAAGATGGAAATTTTAAATGTGGTGGCAATGTGTAAGAGGCAGCCATGTTTGAAACGTAACGGATATTCTACCAATCTGACTTCAAAGGAGGTTCTGTGGCGCTTACCACAGAAGCGGAACATACACGAACTTTTAGCTTCCGAGTAGTGCGCACAAGAGTGCGCCGCAAACTGGCAGGAAGAACCCAGACACAAAAGTGACCAAAAGAAACAATATTACTCACTTTTTTACAATACGATTCTACCTACTAGTTTATCAAGCATTATTAGTCTTCATCTTCTCTTATTTAGTTTCAAGATTTGAATCACATTATTCGAGTAGCCATTTCACTGGATCGTTTTGTGTGGCGGTGCTAGAACTCTGTCTGTTGTCGGAGTTGTTTTCGCGTCGTTTTTTTTTTTTTTCGTGTGACGTCAACAATATTCCTCGATTTTCGCGGTGTTTTGTAACAGAGGTTCACTTGTTTAGTCATTTTCTCCTACGGTAATTTTTTCCCCTTGGTTATTCCTAGTGTTAAACATTATTCTAGGGCCCTATTATAGGATTTGACTTGAAATTCCAGAATCTAAAATTGAGGCAAATTCTCCATTCATTAAACTTATTACAAAGTGTTGTATGGAATTTCGGGGGTTTTCCATTCTAATTCTTCCTTCTTCACCTTTTAGGTGTGCAGGGAAACGTAAATACTGTAGGCTAGCTGTTATTTCATCTCAACCTGCTGACTACCTATTGGTTCAACTCGGTTTCATCATCCGAGTCTATTACTACTTGCAAACGATGTCATGAACTGTACTTCACTTTGCACATGTCCTTCATTCGTAAAACAGTGGGCATAATTTCAAATTCGACCTGCAATGTTTCCAACGTAACTAATACAGAAATCGACAAGAATTGCTAACTATTCAAATGGCATTTAAATAATAAGAAATAATCACAATCTGACTTTTTCAGAAAGCATTCAACACAAGAATATAATATATTCTCTATACTCAGGAGTATATTATACTCCTGCTCAAAATTAAAGCACCACCATTTATTTCTTCGTCTGTCCCCTTATTTTTTTCCCTTATCAAGTTTTTATCCATTTGCGCACATTGTTTGCAAACACAGAATGAAAACGTCTGCCAAGTGGGTGAGGCACATAGCTTCCTCCTATCCATAACCCGATTACATAGATGATCCGATGCATAGTAGTTAATCTCAAAACACCAATCTCAAAGTACCTTCCACTACCATCATAGGGGACCATCTACACGCTAATCTGGTCAATCCTAGAAAATTTCATCAAATTCGGATGAAAAATGTAAATGTTATGGCTGTTACAAGGATTTTACGTATGCGCAGAGGCTGCTGTAAATTTTGAGGACTTGATTTTCATTGGGGACCATCTACAACCTAATCCGCGTAATCCCTAAAAATGTCATCGAAATCGGGTAGAAAATGTGGAAGTTTTGGCTGTTACGAGGAATTCACGTTTGCGCATGCGCAGTGGGTACTGTCAATCCGAAGGTGGTGATTTTCATAGAGGACCATCTAAATACTAATCTGTAACATCCCTGAAAATGTCATTGAAATCGGACGGAAAATGTGGAAGTTATGGCTGTTACAAGGAATTCACGTTTGCGCATGCGCAGCGGCTACTATCAGTCCGGGGGTGATGAATTTTATAGGAAACCATCTACAACCCAATCTGCATAATCCCTAAAAATTCCATCGAAATCAGGTAGGAAATGTGGAAGTTATGGCCGTTATAAGGAAATTCACGTTTGCGCATGCGCAGTGGCTACCATCAAGCGGAAGGTGGTGATTTTCATAGAGGACCATCTAAATACTAATCTGTAACATCCCTGAAACTTTCATTGAAATCGGATGGAAAATGTAGAAGTTATGGCCGTAACAAGGAATTCACGTTTGCGCATGCGCAGTTGGTTCTATCAGTCCGAGGTTGATAATTTTCATAGGGGACCGTCTACACACCAACCCGCACAATCCCTGAAAATTTCATAGAAATCGGACAATAACTTCGTATAGTTATGCGCGTTACAAGGAATTCATGACAGACAGACAGACAGACACGGAACCAAAATTGTTCAGAAAGGTCTAAAACGCAAAACGCGAGTGAAAATTTTGATTTTGGAGAACTTTCGTCCTTGAAAAGTGAAAACAAAGCTTCCGCTACCTTGGTAGACTCGGAAGCAAAAGGTAACCAAACAAGACACAAATTCGAGAAAAAAATATGTTTTTCATAATTTAAAGAAATATGTACTTCTTGTGGTAAAATAATAAAAATTGAAAACGTGAAAATAAAGGTTTGAATTATGCCACTTTAGCTTTTCAATAGTTGGTATTGCCTTTTCTAGCTCGGATGAGGGCTTGGAGCCTTCGACCCATGCCTCTAATCAAGTTTTGGATATCCTCCAGAGGGAGGATATCCCACTCCTCTTTCGCTGCTGTTTCCAGCTGCTGAAGATTGTCTGATGGTGGATCTCTGGCTCGAATTCTTCTTTTCAGCTTGTCAAAAACATGCTCTATTGGACTCATGTCTGGCCTCCTTGGTGTCCAGTTCAGGATTCAAAATTTATAAGGGAAGAAGGAAAAAGACAAACGAAAAAATGGATAGTGGTGCTCTAATTTTGAGCAGGAGTGTAGTAGTAAGTAAAGTAAACAACCATTTCAGGTTGGATTTTCGTCCGACTGCCATTTCTGGCGTCGAGGACGTCATCAGCTGACTTCCAAAGGGAAGATCAGAATTCGTTCTGATGATTTCGCTCTTGGCTTCCCATTGGCCTCACCGCCCTGGGTTGGGACGAGGGGGGCGGCGAGCCGCGAACGACCGAAAAAGCGCCGGGCACCCGAGATTTGAACACACGATCTCCCGCAAGGATCGGTTCGTGTCTCAGACCCAGAAACACCTCGGCGAACGATCTCGGCTATCCGCACCACCCAGCGGACACCACCTTTGTCAGCAATACAAAGCGTATGAATTTAGAATATTTTACTTAAATTCCTTCTATTTGATTTTGTATTTATTTAATGTAGTATATACTCCAGTGATGAAGTTTGACGGTATAGCATATGTAATAACGTAGACTAGTACGACTCCTGTCCAGTGCCACGGGCTCTTAGCCTACTATTGGGCAGATTATCGTCCTACTAACAACTATATTGTACATACTTGTAATAGGGGTATTCATGGTCTGGGAGATTCGACGTCGAATCGTCGAATTTCGAATTTGGAGATTCGACGGGAGTCAATGCGCATGCGCACCGGCAAATACGACGATTCGATTTACGACGGGCTGAAGGCGTCGAATTACGAGATTCGACGTCGAATTACAAACCCTAGCGCTAGCGGCCGTTGTGCGAAGCAACTATCATAACAACAACAAACAGATCTTCTCGTCCTTTCATTTTGAGTTTTTCTTTTAACAACAACTTTTTAAATTTTTATTCTGTTTTTCCGTTCGTTAATTTCTTTTTTATTCTGTTCGAAGTGGGTTTTTTTCTCGATTAAATGAGTGGAGCTGAGCCACCCAAGCGGCTAAGGAAAAACGCGACCATCTGATGGTCTGCTGGAGAAGTGGAAAAATGTTGCTTGCTGGCATTAAAGCGAGCTTAGCACATTCTCCTTTCTAGCATCGAACATGTTTCAGCCATGAGCTAAGTACCAAAATGCATTCAAAATTGTGTGACGGAAGTAGCAAGGGTTTTTCTTTGAGACAAGACTCCTCATCGGTAGGTACCTATTCAGAAGTCTGAAGCATGATCCTTTTTTAATTCTAGCCGTAGATTTTTTCGTTCGTGTACTAGGAACTTTGTTAATGGTTTTATTAGGAACCTGTGGGGTATTCTCACTTTTTAACTATAAGGAAATTAATGAACATGCGATTCTTTTGACACTGACTTGGTTATCGTCTGATGCCGCAAGGAGCGCTACTCACAATTCGATTTTCGACGGGAGAAAATGTGGGAGCCTCATGAGACCCTCGAGTTTACGACGATTCGATATACGACGATTCGACGATCGAATCAGACCATGAATACCCCTATTATGTGTGATGTATGATGATAATAAACTTCTCTCTCTCTCTCTCCTAGTAATTGATACAAGTAACTCAGCTATGAATATAGTGAGCAGGAGTGTATGTTTAGATGTTTCGTAAGTAAATCTTACCATAGTGTCGTTAAATTCAACAATATTTCAGTAACCATGTTAGGCTGTTGATGCTCTGCAATATATAATAACAACCAAAACAATAACAATCACCTGTCGACACGGCCCTTTTATTGACCAAATAGGTAATCCCATTCCCATATCTACATTTTAGTACTTATCAACCACCTTTTTGTAGAACAATACGGAATGCTGGACCCATCTCTAACGAATTAATTAAGTTAATCTAGGAAAATCGGCAAGAACATAAACAATAATAAATTGACGCAGGTGAGCGGATGCTGGAGTAAACAATACGTACGTAACTCATTGGAGTTTCTTTACACAAAGTTGGTTTTTCCATTTTTTCTTACGAGCTGAGTAGTGGAGTGATGAATCACACAATATCAGTAGGTAGGTAAGTAACTTTCCAAAGGTATATCACAAAACTAACTGCTGAAGGTGAGACAAGACGGACAACAAGTTCAAAGTTGGTCTCAGAACCACAGACCTGGCGTATGGACCAGTATGGCGGCTGTGTATTTCCACAGTGTGGCCTTGCGGAGGCCACATAAAATTCACAATTTAATCCTCCTAGGTAAAGTTTTTTTAAATATATATTTTCAAAATTAACATAATTTATTATACTGTTTTTTAGAGTATACTAATATATAATAATTACTAATAATAATTTATTTGGGTTACTTCCTCCATGATATTGAGCTGTACAACAATCACGTGGTTGGTGTGCAAACTATTTTCTGGTGGTGTTCTATTGGCCTGGAGGTAAAGATGGCGGACCAATAGAATAGCTCATAGATAGCACCTGCCGGCAGGTGGGTAATTCAAATTTTCCGCTATCCGGGGAAACGTTTACACTTCGTCGCTCCTCTGCCAAAACCGCTAAACTGCAAAAATTCGAAAATTGGGCTAAGCATCACTTTGAGTAGTGACATTGGTCAAGTATCTCCTCCAGAAATTTCAACTCTCTAACTCCACTAGAACATGGTTATTTGAGTGGTATCTATTCCACGAATCTGCTGAAATTTTTTTTTCTCCTCTGCATTTTTGCGAATCTGACAGATGTATCACGTATACGTGAGTTTGGCGTAGTCGTCCCCATCACAAGCACAAGACCAACAACCAATGTGTTGACTCAATAATTGAGTCAATAAGAATTATTCTTCTTCAGCCACTCTCTATAGTATGAATAAAATGTATACTTACTATAGAGAGTGAATTCATGAACTATTGCTAAGCTACTGTTTATTATATTCGTTCATATTAGATTACTATCAATCCAGAGGCCATGAATTTCATAGGGGACCATCTACACCCCAACCCGAACAATCCCTGAAAATGTCATCTAATTTGGGTGGAAATTGTTGAAGTTGTGGCTGTTACTAGGATGTCACGTTTGCGCATGCACAGAGGGTACTATCAATCCGGGGGTGATGAAACTCATAGGGGACCATCTACACCCCAATCCAAACAATCCCTGAAAATGTCATCAACTTCGGATGGACATTGTAGAAGTTATGGCTGTTTCAAGGATTTCTCTTTTGGGCATTCGCAGAGTATACTATCAATCCGGGGATGATGAAACTCATAGGGGACCATCTACACCCCAATCCAAACAATCCCTGAAAATGTCATCAACTTCGGATGGACATTGTAGAAGTTATGGCTGTTTCAAGGATTTCTCTTTTGGGCATTCGCAGAGTATACTATCAATCCGGGGATGATGAAACTCATAGGGGACCATCTACACCCCAATCCAAACAATCCCTGAAAATGTCATCAACTTCGGATGGACATTGTAGAAGTTATGGCTGTTTCAAGGATTTCTCTTTTGGGCATTCGCAGAGTATACTATCAATCCGGGGATGATGAAACTCATAGGGGACCATCTACACCCCAATCCAAACAATCCCTGAAAATGTCATCAACTTCGGATGGACATTGTAGAAGTTATGGCTGTTATAGTATTATCATGTTGGCCAACCTGGTGTGTGTTTAGGGAATGAGTTTCAGTTTTATGTTCGTTGCTCGTTAAAATATAGTTTTCTCGATTCCACTCTCCACTGCTTATTTGAAATACTCTCCTGATTACCCAACATATAACATGGTGTCAGGTGTTAACAAAATTTTCGTTTAAAATCAGTTTTAAACTCTGCTCTTGTCTCCATTCTCCCTCTCAGAATGTCTGGAACCTCGTCTCTCAGCGAATTCAGGCCTCCACCGCCTCTTCAGCTCACTGCTAACATGGATATCACTTGGAAGGTTTGGAAACAACGATTCCAGCTGTACATGACGGCTGCTCGTAAGAACAATTTGCCGTCAAAAGTGAAAGTTGCCACTCTCCTCACTGTAATGGGCGACCATGCCATAGCTTTGTTCAACTCTTTTCCCGGCCATGATGAGCTCACTTATGTACAACTATTGGAGAAATTCGATAACCATTTTGGAGATGAACACAGCACGATCATGGAGGTTTTCAAGTTTAACAATCTCCAACAGAAAGACTGGCAGTCATTCCCGTTGTTTCTAGTTGAAGTGCAGGAATGTGCCAACAGGTGTGATTTTGTTTGCGCAGAATGTGAATCTTCGTTTACTGACAGGATGGTTCGGGATCGAATCATTTTGGGGATCAAGGACAAAAAGGTCCAAAAGGAACTGTTGAAAAGATCTGAGCCTACACTCAAGGACGTAGTTGCTACCTGTAAGGCGGCTGAAGTGGCAGATGCGCATTCTAATGCCTTAACTCCTCGTTCGCATAGCCTCAACACTGAAATAGGTGCTATTGGCACTCAAGGTAATGGCGCTCCTGATAATTTTATTCGTAACTGCAAGTTTTGTGCGTCATCTCATCCCCGACGTGAGTGCCCAGCCTGGGGCCGTACTTGTACAAAATGCCTTGCTAAAAACCACTTGTCAAAATGCTGTTTCCGGAACGATTCTCGCGCTCAAATTCAATCTTCTCCTGCAAAATATACTTCTCGGAAAATAAATTCTATCAACGCTACTGCAAGTGATGCTGAGGTCGTCCAGGACAATTCGTCAAGTGAGGGGATACTCCCCAACCCCATCCACGTTGGTTCTCTGGGCGCTGCTGATCAGCTATCTGAAGAAAGGGACTGGTTTGAAAATCTAAGCATCAATAACAAGGTAATTAAATTTAAATTGGATACTGGCGCTCAATCCTCCATTATCCCCCAATCTCTTTGTGACGCCTACATTTTGTCTCACCTTGAACCTGTGAAAGGAAATTTAGTGTCTTTCGGTGACTTTGTCATCAAACCTGTAGGGAAAGTAAAATTGTCATGTTCAACGTCTCGCTACTCTGACAAAATTGAATTCGTGATTGTCAACTTTGATTGTTGTCCTATTTTAGGATTGAGTGACTGCGTTAGGCTACGATTGGTTCGCCGAGTTGACAATGTGCTGGAGAATACAGGTCATGTTTCTTGTCTTACATCTCTACTGAACCAATATTCCGACGTTTTTGAAGGACTGGGTCGAATTCCAGGTGAGGTCTCAATTAAATTATCTGATAATTCAATGCCTGTGGTTCAGCCACCTAAACGTATCCCAATGGCTCTCAAAAACCCTCTATGGGAAACTATTTCTTTTTTAGTTTCTAAGAATATTCTGGAGAAAGTGGATTATCCCACTGATTGGGTCAATAGAATTATGATAGTTGAGAAATCAAATGGAACCTTACGTTTATGTATTGACCCCAAACCTCTGAACAAATTCATCAGAAGAGAGCACTATGTTATCCCCACGTTTGAGGAAATTCGAGCTCGTTTAAGTGGGAAGAATTTTTTTACTGTTATTGACATGAAGGATGGGTTTTGGCAACTTGTTTTGAGCAAAGATAGTTCAGATTTATGCACTTTTCAGACACCTTTTGGTAGATATAAGTTCTTACGTCTTCCTTTTGGAATTTGCTCGGCACCCGAAATTTTTCAGAAGAAATGCATGGAGATTTTTGGTGGTATGAAGGGTGTGGAAGTCTATTTTGATGACTTAATTCTCAGTGCTGAGACAGGGGAAGAGCATGATAAGTTACTGAGTGATGTGTTACAACGAGCTCGTGACTTTGGAGTTAAGTTTAACCGTGATAAATTGCAACTCAAACTGAATTCTGTCTGTTTTATGGGTCATATAATCAGTAGTGAGGGTATTAAGCCAGACTTTAAAAATGTGGAAGCGTTCATGAGGATAAAAACTCCTGAGAATAAATCTGATTTGTTTAGAATTTTGGGATCTGCTAAATTTTTTTCTAAATTTCTCCCAAACCTAGCCAATGATACGTCTAACATGAGGAATCTAACTAGAGACTCCACTGTATGGGAATGGACTTCTCAGCATGAAGCAGAATTAGCTAATTTGAAAAAAATGGTTTCACGAGCTCCTACACTCGCCAATTTTGACCCTTCGAAGCCCATCATCATTCAGACGGATGCTTCTGGGGATGGATTAGGCAGTTGTCTGATGCAAGATGGGCGTCCTATCGCTTTTGCTTCTCGTGCACTCTCCAGTGCAGAAAAGCGTTATGCTCAAATCGAGAAGGAGCTCGCATCCATCGTTTTTTCATGTGATAAATTTCATCACTTTATTTATGGTCATAGTAATGTGGTGGTTCATACTGACCACAAACCTCTCATTGCGATCTCTAAGAAAATTTGGACAAAGTAACTCCTCGACTTCAGAGGATGTTTCTCCGGCTTCTCAGGTACAGTTTCTCACTTGTGTATGTACCAGGTCGTCTCATACCAGTAGCTGATACCCTGTCTCGTTCTTATATAGATGACCCTCCTGACGATGATCCTGAAATGAATTACGTTATTCACGCTCTCACAAATAACCTCTTATTACCACCAAATAAATTACAGCAATATGTGGATTCAACTAACTCAGATCCAATTCTTTCTAAAGTTAAGGAATTTGTAACTCTCAATCATTGGCCGCTTAAGGAAACGTTATCATCAGACTTACAACATTTTCATAACCTCCAGGAATCTCTTACAGTTTCTCAAGGTCTCGTTTTCTTGGGCTTCAAGTTTGTTGTGCCCACTGCTCTCCGGGCTCATTTTTTATCTCTAATTCATGGCACCCACTTTGGTAAAACCAAGTCGTTAGCTAGGGCTAGAGAAGGGTTTTATTGGCCGGGAATAACCTCTGACATAACTTCCTTCTGTGATCGCTGTTTTACTTGTCAGTCCAACCATAGATCTAATCAAAAAGAGCCCTTACATCCTCATCAATCCCCAACTAGACCTTGGGAAATTCTATTCTCTGATATATTTGAATTTAATGGCATTAATTATATAGTTTTGGTGGACTCTTATTCGTGTTGGGTTGAGGTAGAAAAATTGGAGTCAAAAACTGCAGAAGTCGTCATCAAAGTCCTTATGCAAATTTTCTCTCGCTTTGGCAATCCAGATCGACTATTTGCTGATAATGTACCTTATGGTAGTGCCGCCTTTAGACAATTCTGTTCAGAGCGAGACATCATTTTTGAAACCTCTAGTCCTCACCACCATCAATCAAATGGGTTGGCTGAGCGCTTTGTGGCAATTGCCAAAGATATGCTTCGTAAGGCTGATGTTGAGGGTGATATTTTGAATAACCTTCTTGAGTACCGTAATACCTCACTCCCAGCTATGGGGTTGTCCCCTGCTCAACTTATGTTCTCTAGGGCTCTTAAGACTGGGCTGAACATGTCCTCAACTTCCCTCCAACCTCTTTCTCTTAATCAAGCTCGCATACGTGACTTGATAGCCAAAAAACGTCGTACTCAGGAGGTTTACTACAATAGGTCTAAAAAAACATTACCTCGTCTCACCGTTGGTGAGCCAGTACTTATACAACAGGGAGGCTCATGGGTACCTGGACGTGTTACAGGTGAATACAATGATCGTTCGTATTGGGTTGAAGATTCTTCAGGTGCTAGACTACGAAGGAATAGAATTTTTTTGAGGAAAGGAAATGAACAATTTAATGACGACTTTATTCATAATGAAAGCGAATCAGACTCAGATGTATCTGTGGATCCTCTGCCAACTACAAGTAGATTGCCTGATTCTCCAGCCATTGGTTCTCGATCCACTCGTCCTACTGTAAGGCCTAACTATCTTAATGATTACGACTGTTCTTGATGTTGCTCAATTTTTCTCTAAATAATAAAAATTTATGCTGTGTTTTGATTGAAAACTGCGTACTTAAGTAGTTCCTGATGGCCTATGTAACAGTTTTGTTGTAATTTGTAAGTGTTCTTTAGTTAATCTGTCAATTTCATTGTCAATTTTCTTTAAAAAAAAAAAAAAAAAAAAAGTGTAGAGGTGTTATAGTATTATCATGTTGGCCAACCTGGTGTGTGTTTAGGGAATGAGTTTCAGTTTTATGTTCGTTGCTCGTTAAAATATAGTTTTCTCGATTCCACTCTCCACTGCTTATTTGAAATACTCTCCTGATTACCCAACATATAACAATGGCTGTTTCAAGGATTTCTCTTTTGGGCATTCGCAGAGTATACTATCGATCCGGGGATGATGAAACTCATAGGGGACCATCTACACCCCAATCCAAACAATCCCTGAAAATGTCATCAACTTCGGATGGACATTGTAGAAGTTATGGCTGTTTCAAGGATTTCTCTTTTGGGCATTCGCAGAGTATACTATCAATCCGGGGATGATGAAACTCATAGGAGACCATCTACACCCCAATCGGAACTATCCCTGCAAATTTCATCGAATTCGGATGGAAATTGTAGAATTTATGGCTATTGCAAGGATTTCCCGTTTGCGGACCGACTCCACCAAAACCACGAATCTGCGTTTTTTAGGACATTGTGAGGTCATCTAGGTCGTTCATGATGATTTGATGGAGTGAAACCTATTTATACTTATTCTGTCATGTTGTAAGGTAAGGAAAACAGTGCAACAATGGAAGTATTGCTAGTCCGTAACGATAATAAGTTGCGGAGTAACTTTGGAAGCCTCTACTGAAAAACAATAAATTTTCAGTTTAGCGGTTTTGGCAGAGAATGGTTTTAAAGTTTCGTGGTTTTGGCAGAGGAGCGACGACTTTACAACATAGAAAATCAGCTCGAATTGAGTTAGAAATTAATAATATCGTGAGAAGAAGTATGTTTGAACAAATAAATTGCTTTGATGTGACTGGTAGGTACTATTGTCCCAAGGATAAAAACGCTGTAAATTATTACACAAACGTTTATTATTTTTCTGTATAGTTCACTCACCTGCAAAGATCGCAGCTTTGCCATTGATAGTATCTACCAAGTACCAACGATAGTTTTGCTTCACAATCAAGTTTATTTTAAAGAAATAAGGCTCCATACTCGATTCGAGTTGTGGGTGGCTTAGTTAGGAAATTTGATTACTGGTTGCTAAGGAAGCAAAACTGAGTACTACTCAGTGAGTAGGTACAACTCAAAGAAACGAACATGATTGCATTTTGGTTAGCTAAAATTTGAACGGAGATTTAATGGCCTCTTTTGGGATTCACGCTCGTGTTTCTGATTTATCGTAAGCCCAACACTTCTCATGGGGAGCGAATGGTTAGTCCTAAGAGCTCTGGGTGGTCTCAATCGATTCTAAAAATTCAATACTATTTCAGAAGTGATTGACATCAACCAAAAGATTCGGGGAAACAACTAGGGACGGGACGATGATTCTGGGGAGGAAGAATAATAGTATATTCATAAGTATAATGTCATTATACTATAATTATATACTATAGTATAATAATAAGCATAATAGTATAAGAATAATAGTACATTTTGGTAGAATATACTACCACCTGATGGGCCTGAACAACGTAAATGAAAATATGTTGCACCTTTTGTAGGGTGGACCTTCTATACTATCGTGTTATGGATAAGAAGACGTTATGTGCCACACCCACTTGGCAGACTATGTTGTCATGTTTTAACACGGTT
Organism: Apolygus lucorum; assembly: GCA_009739505.2. Taxonomy (NCBI): domain Eukaryota; kingdom Metazoa; phylum Arthropoda; class Insecta; order Hemiptera; family Miridae; genus Apolygus; species Apolygus lucorum. The sequence continues at coordinate 67,397,855 of CM019181.2, read as the reverse complement.
TCGATAGGTAGACAACTAGGTACCTACTACTTCTTACTTCCGAGCCTACCAAGGTAGAAAAGTAAGTTTTCACTTTTCACGGTGGAATATTTTTTCTCTCTAAAATCCAAATTTGCACTCACGTTTTAGTTCTTCCTGAACAAGTTTGGTTCAGTGTCTTTCATGAAATCCTTGTAACGGGCCAGAACTTGTTAATTTGTCATCCGAATTTATTGACATTTTCATGGATAATTCAGATTGGCTCGGGAATGGTACCCTAAGAGGGTATTGCAAGGTTCTTAAACATCGATGTTTTGAGATTAACTCTGCAATGCATCTTCATCTATACAAACGGGTTAGGGATACGTGGAAACTATGTGCCTCACCCACTTAGCAAGCTTTTTTTGGTAGTTTTACGTTTCTGCCATTGTGTCGTAGCACCATGTCGTGCAAATTGCCTGTACTTTCATAGAGAACCCTAAAAAATGCACGTTCTCCTAGAGGTTAATAAGTAAGAGTTACTTTAAAATACTCGGCGCTTCACGTCATAACTTGCGCTTTGCCAAGCCCCCCTGATTAAAACCTCCCTACTTAAAACCTACGGAGTAAATTATAAAAACATGGAACATGTCTTAACCAAATTTAGAGCACAATACAATTTAGATATAACACAAAAGTTTTATTATCCCCAGCAATATATATATGTAGCCGCCCCCCTGATAGCCTAGATCTATCCCGAGTAGGGATCTCCATGTCATGCACCCTGGAAGAAGAGTGGTGAGGACACTGGGTTCTCCCTAGATACTTCTTCAATCGTCAGTCGGGTTCAGGACGGGCCAGTGAACTGACCGCAAGGGGAGTTTGACGGTCTAGAGCTATGTAATCGATTTATAATCCGTTTTGAACCAAGTTATTGTAGAATACAGTTGTTTCTTTATACGCGAGTGATTTATAATCCTGACAACCAACTGGAAGAAGAGGAAATACCGGAGAATGGAATAAGAGGTATCCCATCTCCATCATATATAAAGCATTGAAAAAGTCGGCACTTTGTAACTCAAAAAGCCCGCATGACACTTCTGCATCACCCTCCCAGCCTAACTTCTTTCGGGTAGTCACTCTAGGGCTAAAACATGTTCCATGTTCAAATATCCCTTGACGCTGGCAGGATTTTGCTACAAACTGCTTCTCTGCCGACATCATTCACCACTACTTTTGTCCTCTACGTTCCATTGCCACAGGTCACCATCTTCAATTTCCGATTATTGACATTACAAGATTGAAACAATTACTTAAATTTGAAATCAGTGCAGATTAAACTTACTTGAACTTACTTATTAACTGACTTATTCAAGAGACATGGAAAATGCTTTAGCCGTGCTTTTCGGCGGAGTTGTGATGGGGTGGAGGATAACCCCCCCCCCTCCCCAAATCCACACTTTTCGGGTGGTTAGTCCAAGGCTAAAGCATGTGCCTTGCTAATTAACTCTTTTCACAAGGAACTCATCACATGGCTGTGGTAAGCATCGTACCTAGTTGAATTACATAGGTATATAGGAGAAATAAAACGACCTAAATGACTGTGCATAATAGCTTTATTGTATATTATGGCGGAACATCGTGGTATATGAGGCTTGTATAAAATTAAGACATCAATGCGAGACATTCCTCCTACCTTTTCATATAATTTGTCTCTAATAAATGGAATCAATCGAAATAGTGAAGGTTTAGTAATTCTATCACAGCACAACAACTTTCAGAAGTAGAATTGAGGACAAGAATGAATATCACCCCATTTCGGTGATAACAGGTTACCATTCTACAAAAAAAAAACTTGGTGAGGTTATGGTCTACATAACTAATGAAATTGGAACAAATCTATACTTAATAGAATCACAATAAATTCGCCAAAAGTAGGTTTTGTGACTAGAGCAAGTTCAGCTTACAAAACGCTGCAAATTATTACACAACGGTTTATTTAACTGTATTATACCCATTGCGAAGAACGCAGCTTTTCCACTACCAAAAGCAATCGCTATCCGAGAGACTTCATAACGAGACTTGATTCTTGGTTGCTAAGGAAGAAAAACTGAGTACAACACAAAATTCATTTCGATGAAACGAACAATGATCGCATTTGCACAGAGAGAAGGCCTACTTCCTTCAGTGAACAGTGTTTTGCGATTCATACTCGTCTTCCTTATTTATTCGAAGCATTTTTCAAAAGCTTGCAAGTGACACGCTTAACTACTACTAAGAAGAAATCCCAGTGAAGGCACTTGAATCGAGTTATCAAAAAAAAAAAAAAAAAAAATCGATCATTGAAATTACAGCTAACAAAAATAAACATAATATTTACGTCATAATGAAAAAATATTGACTTAGAACAATATTATAAATACTAATTCGGATGAAATACTTAACAACAAAACAAAAATTCAACAAACAATAATAATGATTAATTAACACAAAAAACGTTCACTATTTTGCGACCCGTTGGGCATTATTCGTACATGAAAATACTTACGGCCTCTAAGAATTTTTATTCCGTTATATTAAAATGAAAACTCTAACATTCCGTGGGACAACAAAAAGTGTGTCAACAACTCAAGAATAACCACGAATATGTCTGTCAAAAATACTTATTCTGGAAGGATTAGTTTCATCTCGATTCATCGATAAATCTATCAATCGTAAATACACACAAATTATATTAAATAGCGTCACAAATACAGCCTAGTTCAGAAAAAAGATCAGAAACTCAGAGCAGAATAAAAAAAATCAGAATGCTAGAATAGTTTTTTTTTGAGTTTTGGAGGGTGTTGAGAAAAGTTTGAACTTGTGAAGTGCTTTGTACCACAGGGTAGGTACCTACCTAGATTCTTGCAGTGCGAAAAGAAACGGGAAATAGGTACGTACGAATTTATATGCCACAGACATTGTAGAATTGTCGCATTAAACTATCTTATATGAAGAAAAGGAAAGAAGTGACAAGGATGAGCAATACAGAAACAATTTCACCCTTATTTCACCAGCAAGGATGAACCTCAGAGGATTGAAATTAAAACCGCGGATTATGATTCATCCGTGGATTAACAAGAAGTGGTGGACAGAGGACTAAAGGGCCCCATTCACGTGTATTCCTGGAGTCGCCGCCGCGTCCCTACAGGTACTCCCCGAAGCCACCGCAGTAGTCCATTCACCTGGCTGCCAAAACCTCCTGACTCCGCCGATTGGCGGGCCTGCTTCCAACCACCGCTTGTTCAGATGACTAGAAGTGAGGAAAACGGTAGGGCTACATGCTGTACTGGTGGGAGTCTCACTTCAACCATTCACAGGGCCGCCGAGGATTAACTGGCCGCAATTTTCGAGCATGTTCGATTACCTGCCGAGCGGCTGACGCCCGCCAGACCTCAAGATTTTGTTAACCATTCACGGGTAGTTTTCCCCTTTGACGGCTAGGCCCGCGGCAGCGACTCCAGGCGTACACGTGAATGGGCCCCTTAAGGAGCAGGGTCTCCCTGCCGTCCAATGGCTGCTTCTGTAGCTGTGCACTGGTCGCCAAATTTGGAAAGTAGGCTGTACCTCGTTTAACAGTTTATTTCAAAATTTGACATTTCTTCTTCCCAGCTTTAACCCTTAACGCGCCAGGTGAGTATGTCACACTCACTAAGGATTTTTGATCTGCTGTGGTGGCTGCCCTGCGCCAATATCGGGATTGAGGACCCAACGTAAATTGGGGGGGATTAGTACCACGTCAACTGCCGCTAGAGCCACCCCTCCTGCATGGTCCTTGCGCACCTTAAGTATCATTTTTCTGAAACCTAATGAGTATGCCACACTCACCTGGCACCTGAGCGGTGTATGAAAAGTGAGTATGGCATACTCACGTGGCACCCAAGAGTCATGTAAAATTATAGGGGAACCTTAGAAAATACCTCAAGAAGAAAAAATATTGTTCACTGTGTCTCTACCAAAAGCGTCCATACACCAATTACAAGTGTGAACAATGCAATAATCCTATTTGTCTTCAGAGTTCACAGTTTGTATAACCTATAAACTATAGGTTATAAAGACTGGTAGGTACCTCTAGGTACAGCAACTTTCGAAACTGATTAAAAAAAACTTTTTTTTTCGAGAATTTTTTGTTTTTTTGTTTTCTAGTCTTGCAGTTAGAAATAACACTAGTCTTCTCTTTGAGTTTACAAAAATTAGCCAAGGCTGTGATTTCTTCAATATTTTTTTCGCCAAGATATTTTTTATTCCTACTCCAGCAATGGTGAATGAAAACGGAGTTGAGTAGAACGTTGTCTAATTCCACGAAAATAATGAATTACAAGTTATATACAAGTAGTGTATGTTTTAGGCTGCTATATGCTGGCACATGCTGGTTTTGCGTTTTTATTTATGCCCGTAAACAATTTATTGAATGTTAGTCAAACGATTAACAAACGAGGCGTGAAAAGTGGTTTAAACGCTTGAAATTACGGAAATCGTGATGGGTGAGTATACCATACTCACCTGGCGCGTGGGAGGATTTGGAAGCACCTGGCGCGTTAAGGGTTAAGGAACTGGGCCACTAGGCAGGCACAGGACGGGAAACGCCACAGGCTGAACACAGGGATGATTAAGGACGGCGCAATACTCCTAAGTATCGATACTTTTTTCGATACAATATTTCTCAGTAAGTATCGATACTCGATATCTTTTCGATACCGATATTACTAGATATTGATACTTCGATAATATCGGCTCAAAGTATCGATACTATCGATACTTCAAAATAACCCACAAATGATTTCACAAACCAAATAAAAACTCCATTAATTAAGAATTATAAATATTAACATTATAAATATATTAATAAAAGTCAATAATTTAAAATGTAGTTAAAGTCAGTGGTAATTTAAAATGTTATGAAAGTCAATAATTTGAAATTAAATAAAAATGAATGATCATTTCATTTTATATTTATTTCAATTCTTATTACCAAGAATTCTCTGTTCAATGAAATCATTTTTTCATCCACTACAAATGGAAAGGATCAAGTAATAAATCAGTTACAATACAAATTATCAATAATTATTATCGAATCATGAAAACAAAAATTTGGCGTGAAGTGAATTTTGACTTGAATTTAAAAAAAGTAAATCAAAAAAATTGTTGTGAAAACGGAAAGTAAAACAATGGTCACAAGGAACTCGAACTGTCCATGAAAACCCAGAAAAAAAGGACCTAGTATCCTAGGTTCATGTGAAAACGGGGAAAAAATGCGAGGTTAGTGTGGAAAGTTTTTGAATATCGATGAAGGATATTAGAAGCGATATATCGTTTCGATCGATGCAATTCTGAGTATTATTCAGTGGCAGATATAGTATTGTATCTAAGTACTTGATATTTGGTATTAACATGTTTAATGTTTTAGGGCTGGGGGTCATTCTGTGAATTCCGACACGCAAATCTGCAACGTTTTTTTTTCTTAGTTACCACGGACCGATTTCTTAGTTACCACGTTATATCGGCTCCATTTGGGGTCTAGTTGTACCAAGATGGTCACTGATCAGCTGAGTGAGCTCCAAGGCCATTTTCTCTCCTGTTGAACGCAGGAAGCTGAAATTTGAGAAGCAGGGTCAATGGAGAATGCTGAAGGCGCCTGAGTGGTCACTGATCAGCTGAGTGATCGGCAATCTAATTTCTCCCTTGCGAGGGAAAAACATTAAACATGATTTAATGTTTTTCCGTCGCAAGGGAGAAATTGAACAGAGTTTGCTTTGCTCGTCGACCCGTCTTCTTTTTTTTTACTATTCCACTTTGGCAAAAATATCGATAATATCGTCAAGAAAGTATCGATACCTCCGATATTTCAGGCAAAAGTATCGATACCAATATATCGGTATGAGTTTTTTTTTTAAATCAAAAGTATCGATACAAATATCGGTATCGATACCAAAAAAGTATCGATACTCCGATATATCGGTGGTATCGTGCCGTCCCTAGGGATGATGGGACACCTCTGCTGTCCTGTCCGGTACCTATTTATAAGCAGACTAGTCAGGACATAATATGTCATAAAAAATATAATTTTTCTCTCCTCATCAGCCAACGTTCCACCACCACACGCCCAATTCCCCTTGACTAGGTATGTTGTGATCAGCTTTTTTTTTTTTTTTTTTTTTTTTTTAAGAAACCCCTGAAAGACGCAGGGGGCACGCCATTAATACAAAATAAATAAATAAATCAAATATAATGGGGAGGACGCCCAGGACTCACCCGACGCCGGCCCTCGGGATGAGAGAAGATGAGGAAGGTGGGGGTGGGAGAGAGGGATGAAGGGAAGTGCCTCTATAGAACGACCACCAGTTCAAATATGAGCCGAGCAGGACGCGGGTGGTGATACCACGGAGTACGCCTACCGAGATGCCCAACTCGCGTAACTCCGTGGCGCTTTTCCCGCACCACACTCCGCGCCATGACAATGTTGCAGCCATCACCCTGATGTTGTTGGGTGCCACTCCTTTTAGCTCCGACACCGCTTGCCGTAAATCATTCGTGTCATATTTCCTTATCTTAGCCAGCCAAGTCTGCTCCATGTCCAAGCTGCCATTGACAACTTGGACATCCAGGATAATGCAAGACTGGTCGGGCTTGACGGCAATGATGTCGGGCTTCTTACCCTGGTCACTCGGCATGTGGTATAATCTCTCCCTCTCAACATCCCAGCCGCTAGATGACAAGGCACCTGCTATCTGCTTGGCGACCGCATCATGACGTAGAATGCGGCCCCCATGAGTTCGTGGACACTGCTGCACCACATGATAAAGATGTTCACTTCGACTCCGACAGGCGCGGCAAAGGGGTAGGGTTGCCCCACGACTACCTCTCGTACACCTCACCGCAGTTGGCAGAGATGCCACACGGATGGCGTGGAAGTGTCGGTAGTCGCGGGCCCCAATGCCCTCCGAAGCCCAATCTACCCACTGGGAAGAGATTAGGCTTTCGGAGCACTGTCGGAGTTCCTTACCATCTACTGATTCATGCAGCGCAGCAGCGAACTCAGCAGACGAACTGGGTTTTGGAGCAGATGGTGTTGCTCGGTCGCACCATGCTAACTGCTGCCTGACAAAATCAAGATCAGCAGCAGCACGGGCGACCCCCCAGCTCGACCCTCGGAGGGCTAGCAGGCGCTGGCGGCGCAGAGAGGGGATGCTTGCTGAGAGGGACACAATACCGAGCCCACCAGATTTAACTGGTGGGCTTCGCATTTCTGTCCATTCGCTTCCTTAGCTCATGTGGTAGGAGCTCTGATTTAGAATCGGAATGATAGGAGATCAATCCTCGGTCGAGGGAAGTTAATTTTTGATCGCTCAACAGTATGCAAAGTCGTACCAGACCCGAATGGTCTCCTCAGCATTTCTCAGAGAAACAATAATTCATTGAGATAAGGTTATCAAAATGGAACCTAACCGCTGTGCTCTACTGGGCTGCTCTAGAGCGCATGGCACAACTGCTGTAACAGCGCCGTGGCATAGTTTAAAAAAAAAAAAAAAGGTTATCAAAACAACTCCCTCCTATGACACGAGTTGGGCCACCGCCTATTCAGACAAACGTTGAGGTCAGCAGATCCCTTGCCCTGTCAATGAGGAACAATAACAAAAAAACTCCGAAGCCAGTCAAAAATACGCGTTCTCACTGGGTTGTGAAATGCCAGCCAAAGCAGCCACCCTGACTAGGTAACGGAGTACCTGAGATTTCTTAGCGAGGGGGGGGGGGGGATGTTGTGATCAGCGACCTCTTCATATTTCTGTCCATTCACTTTCTTAGCTCAGTGGTGTCGAGCTCCGACTCAGAAGTGTAGATATGGGCATTTTCCCAGAAAGGGCCAATCGTTGTCCAGAGAAGATTCCGAATGCCTATTTATGATTTAGGCGTTTAAAAAAATTCTCCATAAACTATCAACTTTGTTCTACTTCGGGCAATCAATAAAATATGCACTTATTCACGCTAAAATATAGAAATTAAAGTTTAAACTGTTAAATGTCCAGTAATCTGCCATGTCCGGACCCCTAGGTAGTCAACTTTGCTTGAACAATGTGAATCACCTATGGAAGCAGCGGCCTGAATTTGTAGTGATTCTTTATTGCATATACCTAGACATGAAAAAAAATGGGTTTGCAGATTTTTTCAGAAGCAAATAAAGCGAGCAGGAGGATAATGTGCTTGTCCGGAGGTTTCTGTCTTTAATCAGCCTTTTTTGTATTTTCGTATTTTGGCGGCTTTTCATCGTTTCCCGCAGTTTTACTACCACTGTAAGAGGTGAGGTTAGTCGTTAGGTTATCTAAGAAAGCAGCGAGAATCGTATTTCTTCTATTTGGAGGCGTGCACAAGTGGTTTCAGTTGCAAAAACGTGGTGTCACAGTCACCGTCTGTCTTTCATCTGCCCTCTGTGAAACGGTAAGAAATCGAAATATTTTTTTCTTTTTGGTCTCTAGTTCTTGTTTCTACCGAGCTGGTTCCAGCGATATGGTTACACTTCAGCAGAACAGCACCAGAACGCGAAAAAAGCTGAAAAACCTAAGTGCCACCCAGGAACTTGTGTCTTTCATCTGCCGGTGATGGTGGACAGATAAAAGACTTTTTTCAAGTTGTTAACGATTTAATTTGAATTTTCCGTTGCAATTAAAAAACTTTACATTTTTCGACCTCAAAACTGTATTCAGCAACCGTAAAAACCCCCTGGTACCAAGTTTTGGCTCGAAAAACCGATAAATCGAGATTACTTGGTTACTTTCGGAGGTTTCTAGGTTGCTATCAGAAAAACCGTGTTCCACGTTGGTTTAACCCTTTTCTACACCTGCGTCACGCCCTGGTTCAATTTTTGGAATAACTCCCAGTTCTCGCTCCTCATGGAGATGGGGTTCCGAGTATTTTCCTTTACGCGGGAACCACGCCAATAGGTTTCTTTCGATAGGTTTTCTTCTTTAATTTTTAATTAATTAATTAAGCGTCCCACTGTGTGTTCTTTTGTCGAAATTCAATCAGTATGGTGTGAGGTTAATCCCTGATTTTTGGCAGAACTTGAGTCGAACTTTAAGTTTTCTGAAATCTTGGGATACCGATTGTCCCTTTCTAGGAAAATGACCCATATAGTTTAGTCGGAACGATAGGAGATCGATCCCCCATCGAGGGAAGTTAATTTTTGATGACTCAACAGTATCGGAACTTCCCTCCGATTAATCCATGGACGAAAGCCCTTTCGTGAAATGGTCAGAATCCTGATCCGTAGTTCTAATTTCAATCCTGGCTACGTGGTTCATCCACACCGATAAAACCGACCCTTGGAGAACTTAGGTATTGCTACTTACGGTGGGATGTTGTGTACCTTAATAGAAAAATAACACTGGTAAATGACAAACTAGGATATTTCCAACAGGTCTTACAAGCCAAATTTCAAAGCTACTAAGGATACCCAATTTCTAATATTACAACCAATGACCTGGAAGAAAGGGGGAGGAAGGTCTGGCAACGAGTCAAAATCTTAGTCATGCTTTTTGACATCAATTTTCTCCCAACTTGTTTTAACCCAGCAACCAGCTATATTCTGTCGCTTTGAGGAGTAGAGGTCAACTAAAAAATAGGGATGGGTATCGATACTCGATATTTTAGTATCGATACTGCACTATCCGATATTTTTGAATATCGATAGGTACTTTGGTTCCGATACTTCTAAATGTCGAATATCGATCCTGTTCTTGCGGAAAATTCAACATAATGGCTAAAAAAAATAAAGAAGATAGAGAGGCTTTTGGGTCATTACTCTTTGGTTGCACAATTAACGTTTATGTCGTGGAAAAAATCACTCTGCTTGGACTCTTGATAGTGAAAAATGAATAAAAGTTGTTAAAAAAATTATTTTTCTTGAGAAAATTGGATAATATTGATAGTTTGTGACACTAAAGTATCGATACTCGATATTTTAAAATATCGATACTCATGCCCAACGATACTTGGGATATCGATACTCGGATACGATACAGTATCGATACAAAATATCGATACTTTTATAACGATACCCATCCCTACTAAAAAACTCAGCTGGACTTTTCTCTCCATTTCTTCCATAACACAATGAAAAGCCTTAGTCTCAGCTGAGAAACGTGAAATCAGCGGAGATTTCTACAAGCTGTCATCTTTCATTTTCTACAGATGAAGCTATAACAATATTTCTATCATAAATTTGGACGCTCTATAGAAAAACAGAGAGGAATTTATTAACAAAACCTGAAAAGGCGTAGAACACGTCTGAATCTGCACTAGTCAATTTGAAAATTCAGTTCAGATGACATTCATGATCTATTCTCACTATGTTTAGCGGAATTTTGTTCAGCTCGATAATAGCCTTTTGTCCATACCGAATCAGATCGACATTTGGATTCATCCCGCTCACAAAAGAGAAGGTTTCGGGATACAAAACAACATCTCAGTTTCAAACTGACTTCTATCTTTCATCAGAATCAGATATTTATTATAACCAGCGATTTGAATTTGTTTACTCCGGAAACTCTATATGCCACAAAGAGCTAAAAGTACTTGGTGATTTTAACCTACTCTGTACTTCGTTCTTAGGCCCACTTTCACCAAACATTCGAAACGAGTTTAAACCAAACGAGGCGAGAGATAATCGACGTTTAGTAAAAATCGTCTTTCACCAGAGCGATTTACGAGTTTAAACTCCATCTTGGGGGGTTCGAGTTTAAACGGTCGAAAATCGGCCGAATAAACTAGGAAACCTCGTTTAACTACCAATTCAATATGGCCACGCATTGATTTGTGATTGTTTTCGAAATGAAATTGCGAATTATCTTTGCATTTCGACTTATTTTTGACTCGTCTGACGATGACGACGACGTCCGAGTCGAATCCTGGATCGGATTCCATATTCCAAGATTATGTACGTTACTGAATTTCCGCCTTTCCAAGCCCCGAGTCGTCCAAGTGCTCGACTAGATTGACACTCGCCTCTAATTCCCGTCATACAGATAAGTTCAACACGTTAATTTAAAATGAATAATGGTTTTTTCAATAACATAATAGTGCAACCTACATTCCTTGGTTGTTACTATTCGGACGAATTATACAAATTGACCATTATACAAAAAGACCAGTTCTACCAAAATAAATTTCTATTGAGGTGAAATCAGGGGCCCTCATCTTCGAGTTTACATCCATCGGTAATCATTCAAATTATCGAAGTATTCCTACTGTTCAGAACAAGGCGGCGGCCACTGTTTCACTAGGACACATCAAGGAAGGTACTTGAGTCTGGAGAAATACTGGAGTTATTGCGCTCGTTGTGGCTCAAAGTGATGATGTGTAATAACTCAATAGGTAGGTGATGAAAATATTCAGCAAAATAAAACGAAGGGAACCGGAAAACTCGAAACAAACCACAGGAATCAGCAAATAAACAGAACAAGGAATTCGAAAAACTGACACTGATAAAGATGCACAAGGCGGTAATCTGCTGATAGCAAGCGCAGGAGTGGTTGTTGTTCAACGTTTCTATTGCCCCAAATGCGTCATAATGTCCAACTTTCATTCGATCTGCTCGACATTTCAAGTTTAAACAAACTCGATTATCTTAAACGACGTTTAACGATGATTTGGGTTGGTGAAAGACGCTCGCCATCTTGCCGGGTTTATTCCTTCAGATTAACTATTAACGCGTTTAGCTAAGCAAGTTTAGAACAACTTTTGGTGAAAGTGGGCCAGTAGTTACACACGAACTCGTCGTGACTTCTGTTTCTAGAATTTCATTCCACGTTTCTGGTAGTTCTACAGTTTGATTAAGAATGTGGTAAAATAAAAGTAGTTGGAGTTGTAGTAGTTATGACTTCTCATCGAAGTCATCAAATGTTCAGGTCATACACAGGATGGATATTAGAAGGTTACCTCAGTCTTGAGTGAAAAGCCTAAATTTGCCTACACTACTAAACATCACTTACACTGAAAATAATTGAGGCACCTTTTCATATTCAACGAGAAAATGTTCAGAAATGGTTAGGAGTTACCTACCAATCAGTATTTTCGATACTTTTAAATAATGAATTGATACTTTCAAAGATTCCATCGTAGTATAGAAAATCTCATTACGTTGGACATGACCTTCCAGAATCACGGGAAAACATGAGAGGAATGATCGGATTCGAAATTCATAGTGCTGGAAAATAGCTAAAGATCGACCAATGGGGAATTTGCCTCAATTTTAGATTCTGGAATTTCAAGTCAAATCCTATAATAGGGCCCTAGAATAACGTTTAACACTAGGAATAACCAAGGGGAAAAAATTACCGTAGGAGAAAATGACTAAACAAGTGAACCTCTGTTACAAAACACCGCGAAAATCGAGGAGTATTGTTGACGTCATACGAAAAAAAAAAAAAAAAAACGACGCGAAAGCAACGACAACAGACAGAGTTCTAGCACCGCCACACAAAACGATCCAGTGAAATGGCTACTCGAATAATGTGATTCAAATCTTGAAACTAAATAAGAGAAGATGAAGACTAATAATGCTTGATAAACTAGTAGGTAGATTCGTATTGTAAAAAAGTGAGTAATATTGTTTCTTTTGGTCACTTTTGTGTCTGGGTTCTTCCTGCCAGTTCGCGGCGCACTCTTGTGCGCACTACTCGGAAGCTAAAAGTTCGTGTATGTTCCGCTTCTGTGGTAAGCGCCACAGAACCTCATTTGAAGTCAGATTGGTAGAATATCCGTTACGTTTCAAACATGGCTGCCTCTTACACATTGCCACCACATTAAAAATTTCCATCTTCCTTAAATTCTCTAAATTTTTTGGATGCGTTTTCGAGCAGCTCACTATGGTTTTATTCCATAAAAATATACCCTCATTCGAAAAAAAAAAAAAATGTGAGGCAAATTCCCCATTGATCTCGAACTACCTAACAAAGTGCGGTACCACTACAACCTTCATTTGAAGTTTCCATCGAGAAGGCAAATATCTTTGTAAACAGAAAGGTAGGGAAGTGGGGTGTACGTTACAAAACGGTTGGTCTCTGTCGTGTCCTCCGCAGAGATTCCTGTTGCTCTTCACTAGAAAGATTTCTGAATTCAAATGGTGGAATCGTCTTTGTCCACCAGAGTGTAGCCCATGTTCTGTGCACTGTGTCGCCTGAAAATTAGAAATTGAATCATGTTTGAAGCAGTCGAATAGAATCAGAGTTCATGTTATTCATGCTTGTTATACGAATAGAACGTTTACATGAAGTAGTAAAGTTAGCGATGTCGAAGGAATTACTACATGGAACATTGCCCTACGGTCCTCTGAAGGCAGCTCTTCTGGGTGTTCACTACCATTTTGAAAAATCATCCTCAAAGATGAAAAACAAGTGGGTGTGGCACATAGCTTCCTCATATCCATAACCCGATTGTATAGATAACCAACCTCTGAATACTGTAAGAAAATGTAGAACTTGTGGTTGTTACAAGGATTTTACGTTTGCGCATGCTTACAAAATACAATGATTTTCATAGAGGACCATCTACACGCCAACCCGCACAATTCCTGAAAATTGCATCAAAATCGGATGTAAACTGTAGAAGTTATGGCTGCGGCAAGGATTTCATGACAGACACGGAACCTAAATTGTTCAGGAAAGTCTAAAACGCAAAACGCGACTGGAAATTTTGATTTCGGAGAACATTTTTTTTCAACCTTGAAGAGTGAAAACAAACGCCATAATGTCAACCAAATAGTGAGTTACAGAATTGGCCTACAGATTCGGTATCCCTCCTGTGCAACGACAGGTCGATAACGAAATTGGAATTCTGTAACCGGGCATAGCGAAGTTCGGTCGTTACATCTATATACAGGGTGTTTCACGAAAAGGTTACACCCCCCTTCATTTCCGCAAAATACAGCGTAAAAAATTCCGATCAACGCAATTCTTAATGATTTTTTGTGAGGATCTCAGGAAAAATACTTTTGCTCAAAAAAGTTGCGCGCAATCGACACTAACTTCATTTTTTCAAATGGAACCCCCCCTTTTTATTACAGATTCGGATTCTACGTCAAATTTCATGAGAAATTCATACCCACATCGATTTGTTTTATCGCGCGCAACCTGGCTTTTTGAACGCTCTAAGTTGCGCAACTCCACAATTGCACAAAAATTAGGTTTTGAGAACCCATAGTGTGGCACATGTTTTTTCATCATTTTTTAACGCTGAATCACAGGGTGTCATCCGTTTTGAGAAAAACCAAGATTTAAGAAGAAAATTTAACATTTCTTCCACGAAAACATCAGTTTTGAGGTCGAAATCATGTTTATTTTGTATTTTCTCACCTCCTTTTGAACCACGGACTTGGGGCCGTCCACGGTGGAGTTAAAAATAAAAAATTATATATATATTCCAGCAACACTATTTCCCTGCAGCCTTCAAACGCATAGATATGGATGCCTTACCTCAGGAACTCCGTCGTCTTGCGATCTTCATGGACCATGAAGGCATTATCAGGGTCGGTGGTCGCTTATCCAATGCACCACTATCTATCGATCAGCGTCATCCGATATTGCTACCAGGTCGATCTCATCTCACAAATCTTATCATTGATTATATCCATAAGAAGAACCAGCATCCTGGACCTACAGCAATGCTTGCCTTTATCAGGCAAAGGTATTGGATACCTAAAGCGAGGAATTTGGTGAGACTCCATAAGCTTCACTGTGTTATTTGTACTCGTTATAGCAAGGCCTTTGTGCAACCTCTCATGGGCAACCTTCCTATATCTAGAGTGAGCGGTGTTCGGCCTTTCATGCAAATTGGAGTGGACTTCGCTGGCCCATTTGTTTGTCGCGAGTCTCTGCGTCGTAATGCCAAAACCCATAAATGCTACCTTTGCGTATTCATATGCATGGCATCTCGAGCTGTACATTTAGAGCTGTGCAATGCCTTGACTGTGGAGGCATTCTTGGATGCGTTTGATCGCTTCGTTGCGCGACGTGGGATTCCAGCAAAGGTTTATTCCGATTGTGGAACCAACTTTGTTGGTGCAGCCGGTTACCTTCGTGAAGTGCAGGAGTGGTTAACTCACTCTGATAACCAATCTTCTATTGTGAACCACACCTCTCATCTTTCAGTGGAGTGGAGCTTCAATCCTCCAGGTTCACCTCATTTTGGAGGGAGCTGGGAGTCTGCTGTTAAGGCAGCCAAGACTCATATTCGTAAGACCTTGGGTGACAAGCCTTTCACAGAGAGTGAGCTTCACACTCTGTTTATCAAGATTGAAGGGATCCTGAACTCAAGACCATTGCTACCCCTGACTGAGTCTACAGATGACGCCGAAGTACTGACACCTGGTCACTTTACTATTGGTCAACCCATCAACGCAATACCCGAGCCAGACTTTACAGAAGTCCCTACCAATCGATTGGACAGATGGCAGCTGCTTAGGGAGCGAGTCCAGCATTTCTGGCAGCGTTGGACCGACGAGTATTTGGCTTCCTTACAGGAGCGAAGAAAGTGGACGAAGCCAGCTCCTAACTTGAAGGTCGACGACATCGTCATTTTGAAAGGCGTCAATACCTCACCAGCCCATTGGCCCTTGGGCAGAATAGTGGCCGTTCATCCTGGTAAGGATGGGACTGTTCGAGTGGCTTCTGTTAAAGCTCGTACAGGCATCTTTAAGCGCTCAGTCGTAAATTTGATCCCTTTGCATGTTAACGTTTCAGATTAGCTTGTTTCTTTCAGCAATGGTCAGCTCCAGTAGTGAAACGGGGGGAGTATGTTTCCGCCAGTAGTTTCACTGCTGCAACTTACCATTGCATCTTGTTTAATTGCCGTAACTTCTATAATAAATGCACGTCACATAATTCACTTCTACAATACTTGTTGACGTATTGTTATCATTCAACCATATCAGTTCGTTTGTGCATATTGTTTGATCCATGGAGGAATATTGATACTTCCATACACCCTTCTTCCATGGCTTCGCTCCATGGTCGTTATTGTTGAGCATTATTGTTTAAATTATTGCATTGTTATTATTTATTATTGTAGAAGAAAATTAGGCGGTTTAATTCCTTTGTTAAGGTTAATTGTAGGAGTGCCTCCTGTGTTGGTGATCAGTGGAAGTGATCAGTGTCGCCAACCTTCCCGCAAGATCTTCAGCTGATTTCTCCAATGCTGGGATTTTGAGCCAAGTTCTATCTCTCTGTTCAAGTGTGGCTTCCATCAAATTCGCCATTACCTCTTACATATCTCCTTTGAATCTGCTTACATCATAAAGTTAATCCGAAATTTAGTCAGTGCCGACCGTTCTAGCAACAATTAAATCCAGTACTGGTGACTTCAGTGAAAAGAATTATTTGCTACGGGCTGATTGACGTATTGTGGATTGAATTGGAAGAGCAGACTCTTTCTCTACCTCTACTTGGCCTACCCACCTGTGGCTGAACTTGGTAGTTATTCCTGCCTGGCATGATCTGCAGAAGACTCCCGTGTTCCTGAGGATCCCATCTTCAACGGAGGCTCCAGGACTTGGAAGGATTAACCAGGATTCCACTTAAGTACCTGAACATTTTTCTACCATCTCAAGTTCCTATATGTTAATATCTAGTTCATGATCATACAAGTCCAATTTATCTTTATCTCTGTTTCATTTTTTTTATCTTGGCCAAGTAGGTAAGGAGTAAACACCTAGTCACCAAAGTTCCTGTTTACCTTCATGAATAAAAGGGTATTTGTTGTTCCACACTTGTTATTGTTATTATTTCTCTAGTACCACAGCAACCACATTCTAGTCAACAACATTATAGTTTCTAACCTTACAACAAGAGTGAGTCTAGTCAAAAGTGCAATATTATTATTTTTTTGTCAATAGTTTTTGTTATCACAAGTGCAATATTATTATAGGTACAAATAGGTAATGTCCCTAGTCATTTAACTAGGGTGGTCCTTCGAAGATACCTACCCATAACTGCATACTCTGTGATCTGTCTATCTAGTCAGACCAATGAATGGTCCTTCGAGCCGGATAGAGAACTAGCACATAGCTTCCTTGTTTATAGTCCCTATTATTGTACCTATCTGTGATAATACTATCTAGTCTCACATTTTGGATGTAGGTTAGGTTAGTTATCTGTGATATTTCTGTTGTTTGACTGTGGTATTGTCTGTGTGTACTGTGTAGGATCAAGTACCTACCTAAATTATTTATCTACCTTCATATCACTATTTTCATAGGTACCTGCAATTTTTGCATGTGTGGTTGTTAATGTTATTTTGTGTATTATCTGATTGTGCATTGTTTCACAGATTCCCATTATCTATTCTATTTAATATTTATTCTATTTGAGCCTTAAAAATGCCTGATGATCCTAATGTTGCTGTGCGTGGCTTTGCCAAGCTCAAGCGAGCTTATGAAACTAAGGGTCTGGAGATTAGGGGTATCCGTACCAAGGGTAGCCTAGCCAAGGTCTCTCCAGGTGATAGGTCCATTTTCTCTGGTATGATGAGGACCATCGAGGCCACCATGGAAAAGTTTGATGCTGCGTGGGAGGCTGCCATCGATTATGCAGATCTGCATAGTCTCACACCTCCCTTCCCATCTGATGCTGACTTGAAGTACTACAGTGACGTCAGGACCTACTATTATGAAGCATTTGGATTTCATGAGGAGATACTTGCTCTCTCCACATCATCAGCCAGCGCTAATGTTTCCAGAGCTGGAACCTCGGCTCAATTCTCTAATACCTCATCTCAAAGTAGGACCATTCTTCCTAAGATCAATATTAAGCCTTTTCGTGGCGACTTCAGTGCATGGCCAACGTTCAAGCAGCTGTTTACCTCGTTAATAATCGAAGAGACGTCTTTATCTGATGCCGAGCGTTTCCATTTCTTGCTTTCGTATTTAGATGGTCCAGCCTTGGATACTGTAAAATCTATCTCCGTCACTGAGGCAAATTTCAACCAGGCATGGGGTGCTGTAACACTGGTGTATGACAATAAACGAAAGCAGGCTAGGTCATACCTTGACAAGTTGTTGGCTTTCAAAGGTGTTGGGGGTAAACCTACTGCTGAGTCTCTTCAGTCTTATTTATCGAATGTTTCTGAGAGCATTGTATCCTTGAAAGCCTTGAACATACCTCAGTTTGCTGATTATGTTTTGTGTGAACTAGCTCTTCGAAGCCTTGATCCAATCTCTAGACAGGACTTCGAGATTTCGATCATCAACAAGGAGTACCCTTCCTTCAATGACTTGAGGGAATTCGTTCAAGGCAGGTTCAAAGTTCTGCAAGTGACGTCTGAACCTGTTGCTAGATCAGAGCCAGCAGTGACTAGGAATGTATCTGGTCCTAAAAAGCCTAATTCCTTTAGTCCTAAACCACAATTTAGCCAAGCCTTGCATACCAATACACATGCATCAAAACAGCAGGGTGGTAAAGCCGCTAACAAGGAATCACCTCCTCTAGTGTGCCCTCTCTGTGCACAGCAGCACATTTTGGTAAATTGTCCTACCTTCAAGTCATCCACTCCTGCTCAGCGTCTTGATTCATTGCGACAGTGGTCTGGTTGTCGTAATTGTTTACATCCATTCCACAAAACCAAGGAATGTCAATCAAAATGGTCTTGCAAATTTTGCAAATCCAGACACCATAGTGATCTACATCTAGGACCTAAGGAATCTAGCAGCTTATCTCCTGTGCAATCTTTGGGTTCATCTCCATCATCTTCTTCAGGATCTCCAGAGTTTGCTGGAACCCATACCTCATCGACCTGCGGCGTTCTCTTGGGAACTGTTCGTGCGTCCATCATTGATGCATATGGTCAAGCCCAGGAGTTCAGAGGACTTCTTGACCCTGGTAGCCACGTGTCTTTTATCACAGACCAGTGTGCTAAAAAGCTAGGCAAATCCACAAGACCTTATCGTGGACGTATCTCAGGGGTTAATGGGTCACCACTCAAAAACATCAGTGGTTGCCTAAACATATCGTTTAAACCCCCATCTACTGCAACGCTTTGTACCGAAGTTATAGTAGTACCGTCGATCACACCATCACTTCCTCAGGCTAATCTAGACTCTGCTGAATGGACTGATTACCTATCATACAACCTTAGCGATCCTAGCTTCACTGTATCATCTCCTATCTCGTTCCTGATTGGTGCTGACTTGTATCCAGAGGTTGTTACCAGCGCTCCTTTCACCATTCATGATAATGGGCCACGCTTGATGGAAACCGTGTTCGGCTTCACAGTCATTGGACGGTTTAACTGTTCCTCTGAACCAAACCAATCTTTTGCCTTGCTATCTCTAACTGATCCCTCTTTCCCATTTGAGAAATTTTGGGAAGTAGAGGAACCAAACCTTATCTCTACGCCTCTATCACCTGAGGATCAGGAGTGTGAAGAGCACTTCTTGCACTCGCATTATCGCCTCAATGGGGGGAGATATGTTGTTTCCTTACCCTTTACCTCGCAATTACCTAATATCAAGCCTAATATCAAAGTGGCAATCAATCGTTTTCATGCCTTGGAGGCAAAACTGCTTAAGAACGAGCAGCTCCGGGTTGACTACCATGCCTTCATGGCAGAATATCTTAACCTCAATCACATGTCTCTTGCAACATCTAACCCATCATACCTAATTCCGCATCATCCTATCTACAAGTTGGATGGAGAAGGCAAGGGCAAACTTCGGGTTGTTTTCGATGCCAGTTTTCGCACCTCAACTGGATCGTTGAATGACCATCTTCACACTGGTCAAAAGCTGCAAGCAGATATCGGAACCATCGTTTTGAACTTTCGAAGATTTCAGTATGTTTTCACATGTGACATCGTGAAAATGTTCAGGCAAATTCTGGTTAACCCTGCTGAGCGACATTTCCAGCAGATTGCCTGGAGATTCAGCCCAGACGATCCCATCTCATATTATGAGTTAAACACAGTGACATATGGTCTGCGTAGCTCACCGTTTCAGGCCCAGTGTGTCCTTCAGCAGCTTGTCCTGGATGAGGGTGGCAATTATCCTGATGGTGCCAAGGCTATCTCTGAATGTATCTATGTGGACGATGTGGCCACAGGAAGTGACTCACCTGATGACCTCATTCATCTCAAGCAACAAGTGGTTGACTTGTTGGCTAAAGGAGGTTTTGAGTTGGGTAAGTGGAACTCTAATTACCCTCCACTCCTTGATGAATTCGTTGAGCAAAAACCTGTAGAGATTTGTAATGATGAGACCACTAGTTCTGTCATCAAAATCCTTGGAATGACGTGGGATTCGCAGGCTGATGCCTTTAAATATAGCATTCAGCAACCGGAATATGGTAGTACCAAGCGCAGCATCCTATCAGTTATAGCCCGTCTTTACGACCCACTGGGTTATCTTGCTCCAGTGGTCTTTTTTGCCAAGAATATTCTCCAGGAGACCTGGAAAAGTGGCATCACGTGGGATGAGGAAGTCCCAGATCAGGTGAAGGCTCGTTGGGATGACTTCCTTGGAGACTTCTCCATGCTTTCTCAAATCACAATACCTCGACTCCTTGTCAGAACTGATACTGTTTATCGTCTTGTTTGCTTCTCAGATGCTTCTGAAAAGGGCTACTGTGCAATTGCCTATCTTCATGGAACACAGAATGGTGTTGCATCCATGTCCATTCTCAAGGCTAAAACGAGGTTGGCGCCCTTGAAGTCTCTGACAGTTCCTAGACTGGAACTCTGCGGAGCGCTGTTATTATCTCAGCTGATACAATCACTTCAGCCACTCATCGCTAATCTCAACATTCTCTCTATCTTCTGTTTCACTGATTCTTCTATTGTTTTATCTTGGATCAAGATGCCTGCTCATCAACTCAAGATATATGTCTCTAATCGTGTCCAACAGATATTGGCCGTGACATCGCAGGACATGTGGTACCACATAAGTGGAGTCGACAACCCTGCTGACGTGGGATCAAGAGGAGTGTTGCCATCTGCGTTGCTTTGCCATGATCTCTGGTGGTCAGGACCATCATGGTGCTCTACGCCTCCTGATCAGTGGCCTATCTCACAGACTGTGCGGAGTGTCGAGATTCCGGAGACCAAGTCTGTGGAGACTAATGCCTTGGTGACTGTTCAGGACCGTAATCACATCGTAATGACTGCAGAGCGTTACTCGTCCTTCACCAGGCTTACCCGAGTCCTAGGCCTTGTTCGTCGATTTATCGCCAATTGTCGAATTCCTAAGAGAAAACGGAGAAGGCGCAAGATTGGACCTCTATCATCTCGTGAGTTTGATGATGCTCACACTCATTTAATCAAGGTATTCCAGCAACACTATTTCCCTGCAGCCTTCAAACGCATAGATATGGATGCCTTACCTCAGGAACTCCGTCGTCTTGCGATCTTCATGG
The DNA here is from genome assembly GCA_009739505.2 of Apolygus lucorum. NCBI lineage: Eukaryota > Metazoa > Arthropoda > Insecta > Hemiptera > Miridae > Apolygus > Apolygus lucorum. The sequence continues at coordinate 67,376,469 of CM019181.2, read as the reverse complement.
ACCATGAAGGCATTATCAGGGTCGGTGGTCGCTTATCCAATGCACCACTATCTATCGATCAGCGTCATCCGATATTGCTACCAGGTCGATCTCATCTCACAAATCTTATCATTGATTATATCCATAAGAAGAACCAGCATCCTGGACCTACAGCAATGCTTGCCTTTATCAGGCAAAGGTATTGGATACCTAAAGCGAGGAATTTGGTGAGACTCCATAAGCTTCACTGTGTTATTTGTACTCGTTATAGCAAGGCCTTTGTGCAACCTCTCATGGGCAACCTTCCTATATCTAGAGTGAGCGGTGTTCGGCCTTTCATGCAAATTGGAGTGGACTTCGCTGGCCCATTTGTTTGTCGCGAGTCTCTGCGTCGTAATGCCAAAACCCATAAATGCTACCTTTGCGTATTCATATGCATGGCATCTCGAGCTGTACATTTAGAGCTGTGCAATGCCTTGACTGTGGAGGCATTCTTGGATGCGTTTGATCGCTTCGTTGCGCGACGTGGGATTCCAGCAAAGGTTTATTCCGATTGTGGAACCAACTTTGTTGGTGCAGCCGGTTACCTTCGTGAAGTGCAGGAGTGGTTAACTCACTCTGATAACCAATCTTCTATTGTGAACCACACCTCTCATCTTTCAGTGGAGTGGAGCTTCAATCCTCCAGGTTCACCTCATTTTGGAGGGAGCTGGGAGTCTGCTGTTAAGGCAGCCAAGACTCATATTCGTAAGACCTTGGGTGACAAGCCTTTCACAGAGAGTGAGCTTCACACTCTGTTTATCAAGATTGAAGGGATCCTGAACTCAAGACCATTGCTACCCCTGACTGAGTCTACAGATGACGCCGAAGTACTGACACCTGGTCACTTTACTATTGGTCAACCCATCAACGCAATACCCGAGCCAGACTTTACAGAAGTCCCTACCAATCGATTGGACAGATGGCAGCTGCTTAGGGAGCGAGTCCAGCATTTCTGGCAGCGTTGGACCGACGAGTATTTGGCTTCCTTACAGGAGCGAAGAAAGTGGACGAAGCCAGCTCCTAACTTGAAGGTCGACGACATCGTCATTTTGAAAGGCGTCAATACCTCACCAGCCCATTGGCCCTTGGGCAGAATAGTGGCCGTTCATCCTGGTAAGGATGGGACTGTTCGAGTGGCTTGTGTTAAAGCTCGTACAGGCATCTTTAAGCGCTCAGTCGTAAATTTGATCCCTTTGCATGTTAACGTTTCAGATTAGCTTGTTTCTTTCAGCAATGGTCAGCTCCAGTAGTGAAACGGGGGGAGTATGTTTCCGCCAGTAGTTTCACTGCTGCAACTTACCATTGCATCTTGTTTAATTGCCGTAACTTCTATAATAAATGCACGTCACATAATTCACTTCTACAATACTTGTTGACGTATTGTTATCATTCAACCATATCAGTTCGTTTGTGCATATTGTTTGATCCATGGAGGAATATTGATACTTCCATACACCCTTCTTCCATGGCTTCGCTCCATGGTCGTTATTGTTGAGCATTATTGTTTAAATTATTGCATTGTTATTATTTATTATTGTAGAAGAAAATTAGGCGGTTTAATTCCTTTGTTAAGGTTAATTGTAGGAGTGCCTCCTGTGTTGGTGATCAGTGGAAGTGATCAGTGTCGCCAACCTTCCCGCAAGATCTTCAGCTGATTTCTCCAATGCTGGGATTTTGAGCCAAGTTCTATCTCTCTGTTCAAGTGTGGCTTCCATCAAATTCGCCATTACCTCTTACATATCTCCTTTGAATCTGCTTACATCATAAAGTTAATCCGAAATTTAGTCAGTGCCGACCGTTCTAGCAACAATTAAATCCAGTACTGGTGACTTCAGTGAAAAGAATTATTTGCTACGGGCTGATTGACGTATTGTGGATTGAATTGGAAGAGCAGACTCTTTCTCTACCTCTACTTGGCCTACCCACCTGTGGCTGAACTTGGTAGTTATTCCTGCCTGGCATGATCTGCAGAGGACTCCCGTGTTCCTGAGGATCCCATCTTCAACGGAGGCTCCAGGACTTGGAAGGATTAACCAGGATTCCACTTAAGTACCTGAACATTTTTCTACCATCTCAAGTTCCTATATGTTAATATCTAGTTCATGATCATACAAGTCCAATTTATCTTTATCTCTGTTTCATTTTTTTTTATCTTGGCCAAGTAGGTAAGGAGTAAACACCTAGTCACCAAAGTTCCTGTTTACCTTCATGAATAAAAGGGTATTTGTTGTTCCACACTTGTTATTGTTATTATTTCTCTAGTACCACAGCAACCACATTCTAGTCAACAACATTATAGTTTCTAACCTTACAACAAGAGTGAGTCTAGTCAAAAGTGCAATATTATTATTTTTTTGTCAATAGTTTTTGTTATCACAAGTGCAATATTATTATAGGTACAAATAGGTAATGTCCCTAGTCATTTAACTAGGGTGGTCCTTCGAAGATACCTACCCATAACTGCATACTCTGTGATCTGTCTATCTAGTCAGACCATAAGGTCCACGACAGCAATTACTTATATGGACATGAGTAGGATCCAGTTCCCCCGAGTCGAAACGTCGAGCAGCTTGAATTGAAGAATTCACTCTAGAAATCTTGATAGATAGACAGAATTTTTCGAAACGGATTTCAAAAATTAACGTTGAGTCCATTGCAACAGCTTTATTTGTTTCGCTAATAAATGAAAACCATCACCAGCCATAATAAAGGGTTCTGCGGTTAATTACGCTAGTGAAGCTTCTTCGAGGATTTTCCTCCCTTGGGTTGGGTGGGTGGCATTCCACAGGACAGGGATAACATTCTGCTTCATTTCCCAACATGAAACGAACGAAGAACAAGCGAAAAATGAGTAAAAGATATTGAATAGTCTTCGTTTAGATACGACGTAAAGAAAAGGCACTAGAGAGTTTTTGCCACGTCACACAAGAGTACTGTAGGCGAATAATATCCACGCAACTGTCAGAAAATGCTGAGTGCGCATGCGTGACGACTAGGACGGCCTGATTGGTCGTCAAGGGCGACGTCGAATTCGGGCTTCAATTTACAATCTGCCAGGCCCACTTGTGTTCGAAGTTCAACTCCCGTTATGTTGTTCTCAATTTTAGCTTTCATTATGTAGAACAGTTTTCTTTTTTGCCAGTACTTTGTTTTTCCCGCAAAATATCACGTTTTTCACCTTTCGAAACCAACTGCTTATTACGAGAATTCTGTAATCTTCAACAACACAAAAATCAAAATCATGGTCAAGCCATCGTTGAATCTGTGCTAATTTTACATTGTTTCAATTTACAATTAAAGTTCTGAATAAATGCTACCGTGTAGCTTTCAATGTATAGTGTATTTAACAGTCCTCTAGTGTGCAGCAACAATATTGAGATGCGATGCAGCCCGACCCGACCCGCCTCTAGTGTGCAGCAACAATATTGAGATGCGATGTGGACCGACCCGCCCCCCTCTAGTGTGCAGCAACAATATTGAGATGCGATGCAGCCTGACCCGTCTCCCTCTAGTGTGTAGCAACAATATTGAGATGCAATGCAGCCCGACCCGTCCCCCTCTAGTGTGCAGCAACAATATTGAGATGCGATGCAGCCCGACCCGCCCCCCTCTAGTGTGCAGCAACAATATTGAGATGCGATGCAGCCCGACCCGCCCCCCTCTAGTGTGCAGCAACAATATTGAGATGCGATGCAGCCCGACCCGCCCCCCTCTAGTGTGCAGCAACAATATTGAGATGCGATGTGGACCGACCCGCCCCCCTCTAGTGTGCAGCAACAATATTGAGATGCGATGCAGCCTGACCCGTCTCCCTCTAGTGTGTAGCAACAATATTGAGATGCAATGCAGCCCGACCCGTCCCCCTCTAGTGTGCAGCAACAATATTGAGATGCGATGTGGCCCGACCCGTCCCCCTCTAGTGTGCAGCAACAATATTGAGATGCGATGCAGCCCGACCCGACCCACCTCTAGTGTGCAGCAACAATATTGAGATGCGATGCAGCCAGACCCGTCCCCCTCTAGTGTGCAGCAACAATATTGAGATGCGATGTGGCCCGACCCGTCCCCCTCTAGTGTGCAGCAACAATATTGAGATGCGATGCAGCCCGACCCGCCCCCCTCTAGTGTGCAGCAACAATATTGAGATGCGATGTGGCCCGACCCGCCCCCCTCTAGTGTGCAGCAACAATATTGAGATGCGATGCAGCCCGACCTGTCTCCCTCTAGTGTGCAGCAACAATATTGAGATGCGATGCAGCCCGACCCGTCCCCCTCTAGTGTGCAGCAACAATATTGAGATGCGATGCAGCCCGACCCGACCCCCTCTAGTGTGCAGCAACAATTTTGAGATGCGATGTGGCCCGACCCGTCCCCCTCTAGTGTGCAGCAACAATATTGAGATGCGATGCAGCCCGACCCGACCCGCCTCTAGTGTGCAGCAACAATATTGAGATGCGATGCAGCCCGACCCGACCCGCCTCTAGTGTGCAGCAACAATATTGAGATGCGATGCAGCCCGACCCGCCCCCCTCTAGTGTGCAGCAACAATATTGAGATGCGATGTGGACCGACCCGCCCCCCTCTAGTGTGCAGCAACAATATTGAGATGCGATGCAGCCTGACCCGTCTCCCTCTAGTGTGTAGCAACAATATTGAGATGCAATGCAGCCCGACCCGTCCCCCTCTAGTGTGCAGCAACAATATTGAGATGCGATGTGGCCCGACCCGTCCCCCTCTAGTGTGCAGCAACAATATTGAGATGCGATGCAGCCCGACCCGACCCACCTCTAGTGTGCAGCAACAATATTGAGATGCGATGCAGCCCGACCCGTCCCCCTCTAGTGTGCAGCAACAATATTGAGATGCGATGTGGCCCGACCCGTCCCCCTCTAGTGTGCAGCAACAATATTGAGATGCGATGCAGCCCGACCCGCCCCCCTCTAGTGTGCAGCAACAATATTGAGATGCGATGTGGCCCGACCCGCCCCCCTCTAGTGTGCAGCAACAATATTGAGATGCGATGCAGCCCGACCTGTCTCCCTCTAGTGTGCAGCAACAATATTGAGATGCGATGCAGCCCGACCCGTCCCCCTCTAGTGTGCAGCAACAATATTGAGATGCGATGCAGCCCGACCCGACCCCCTCTAGTGTGCAGCAACAATTTTGAGATGCGATGTGGCCCGACCCGTCCCCCTCTAGTGTGCAGCAACAATATTGAGATGCGATGCAGCCCGACCCGACCCGCCTCTAGTGTGCAGCAACAATATTGAGATGCGATGCAGCCCGACCCGACCCACCTCTAGTGTGCAGCAACAATATTGAGATGCGATGCAGCCCGACCCGCCCCCCTCTAGTGTGCAGCAACAATATTGAGATGCGATGTGGCCCGACCCGTCTCCCTCTAGTGTGCAGCAACAATATTGAGATGCGATGCAGCCCGACCCGTCCCCCTCTAGTGTGCAGCAACAATATTGAGATGCGATGTGGCCCGACCCGCCCCCCTCTAGTGTGCAGCAACAATATTGAGATGCGATGTGGCCCGACCCGTCCCCCTCTAGTGTGCAGCAACAATATTGAGATGTGATGCAGCCCGACCCGACCTGCCTCTAGTGTGCAGCAACAATATTGAGATGCGATGCAGCCCGACCCGACCCGCCTCTAGTGTGCAGCAACAATATTGAGATGCGATGCAGCCCGACCCGCCCCCCTCTAGTGTGCAGCAACAATATTGAGATGCGATGTGGCCCGACCCGCCCCCCTCTAGTGTGCAGCAACAATATTGAGATGCGATGCAGCCCGACCCGTCTCCCTCTAGTGTACAGCAACAATATTGAGATGCGATGCAGCCCGACCCGTCCCCCTCTAGTGTGCAGCAACAATATTGAGATGCGATGTGGCCTGACCCGTCCCCCTCTAGTGTGCAGCAACAATATTGAGATGCGATGCAGCCCGACCCGACCCCCTCTAGTGTGCAGCAACTATATTGAGATGCGATGTGGCCCGACCCGACCCCCCTCTAGTGTGCAGCAACAATATTGAGATGCGATGCAGCCCGACCCGCCCCCCTCTAGTGTGCAGCAACAATATTGAGATGCGATGTGGCCCGACCCGACCCCCCTCTAGTGTGCAGCAACAATATTGAGATGCGATGTGGCCCGACCCGACCAGCCTCTAGTGTGCGCGTACCTTAAATGGGGGTCCAGTCCCCTAGATACTGTGACCCCTCTCATTGTTCCCTTTCGATTCATGATGAAACTAACAGTATCTGATGGGATAAGATTCCCAACCCAAAACCCTATTCTGAATCGAAAGATTCCAAACTCAGAAGATCCCTTGAATGCCACTCATGGAGATGACCCACAGTAACGGCACAATTGGGTCCCCAAATGACCCAACTCCAGTTGACCTACTGTCAACTTTCAATTTATTATTGAAGCGATAATACATGGGTACACTCACCTTTGGAACAGTATAAAAACGAAGAATAGCGTTGCCAAACCAATCGAAGAAGCCAGAGAAAAGAGAACTGCAAGAAACAAAACAAAAAAGGAATTAATTCTGAGTACTCAAGTTTTCTTGCGAATTTAATCCGGTCTGTTTCATCAAAGGTTGTCTAAAGCTGGGTTCACATAGGTGCGTAAAGTCCGTAATCCGTAGCGCGTAAAAAGAGAAGAGGGTCCGTAATCCGTAAAGTCCGTAATGCGAAAATGAGCGTCCACATGGCCAAATGATTACGTGATTACGCATAAGCGCGCAGTAGGATCTGCGCAGAATTGTTTTCCCGCTCGCCTTTTTCCCCGCGTTTAGCTGTTTTGCTGTTTCGCCCTGTTCATCGATCGAATAATTTCTTATTAATTATTAACTTCGAAAAAAAATGATTTTCATCGTCCTCTTGGTGATTTGCCTACTTGTAAGCCCGGTGAATGGTATACCCAGAGTTGAGCAAAACTTAGCTATAGCTAACAGCTAAAAGCTACTGCTAAATTAGCTACGATTTAGCTGAAGCTAAATGAAGGAACAGCTAAAATTTCAAGCTGAATTAGCTATTAGTCGAAAACTTATAGCTAACAGATTTAGCTGCAGTGATGTAGCTGTTCCTCGACAGCTAATAGCTAAATTTATCTATTTACCTATTTATCTATTAAAAAAGCAATAAGCTAATTTAGCTATTAGTTGAAAAATTAACTAGCTAATAAATTAGTGAGCTAATGCCCAACTCTGGGTATACCCATTTCGGAAAACGAGGTATGTACCTTTGATGTAAAAAAAATAATGTTATTGAATTGTTGTGAAGAATCGCAATGTTCAAAACGACCAAATTCTCTCAAAAATGTCTTTTAACCCAGGTTTTCTGAAGTTGAATCAATTGAAAAATAGGTTTTCGGAAGTTGAATAAATTGAAAAATAGGTTTTTGGAAGTTGAATCAATCATATTTCATAATACGCAGACTTCTTTCATGCGGTTATTGGAGAATGATTTGATTTTGAGGATTTATTGACATAATTTGATCGGACGAGATCAATGAGGCTCTCATTAAAATCACTTAAATCCATATCCAGCAAAGCACAATGCAAAAACGAAAATGAAAACCAAATAACAACCCGGAATCGGCAATTGGATTGTTTGGTCAATAAACCAAAAACGAGACCGAGTCAACGACGAACAGCTGAACGATGAACAGACGACGAGAGCTTTCACGAAGTTTGCCGAAATTTATCGAAGTTCATCCGTAATGCGTAAAATATCTAATTTTTCAAAACAATACACTCCGCTCCAAAAGTCTTCGTCCGCAAAGATTGCTCCTGCCCCCTCAATTGGCTTTAGCCAATAGCATCCAATTGAGCCAATAGCCAATAGCTCAATGAAGAGAAGAGCCAGTAGGCTATGGAGCAGCTGGCACCAGCCACACAGCGGACCCTGAAACGCGTCATTGATGGAAATGCCTCACAGTGGCTCACAAAAATTCCACTTGCAGCAGATAGCCTTGACCTATCCCCCACACAATTTCGAGACGCCCTCTGCCTGAGGTACAACAAACCCTTACTCACACTGCGGGGAAGGTGCGATGGCTGTGGGGACGAAATGGATAAGAACCATGCTCTGAACTGCAAAAGAGGGGGGCTTGTCAAGCAAGGTCACGACCAGATCCGGGATGTGGTGGCAGGACTGGCCAGACAAGCTTTCACTGGGGTGGTTGTTGAGCCTGTAATGCGGGAAGGAACAGCAGAACAGCCTGGACTCATTGCTGACATCAAAGTCAACGGAGTGTGGGATAGGGATCGGGCGTCGTTTTTTGATCTCCGCGTTGTTAACGCTGACGCTGATTCCTATTCCACCCGGGACTGGGACACCGTAGCTAGAGAAACAGCTAGGGCCAAGCATCGGAAATACGACCTAGCAGCTGAAGATCTCCATGGCTCGTTTTCGCCTCTAATCACATCATGCGAAGGGGTCCTTCATCAGGAATTCAAGTCATTCTGCAGGAGGCTGGTCGATTGTTTGGCGGACAAATGGGAAAAACCCCGATCAGTGATCGCCGAATTCGTCCGCATAAAATTACAAATTGCGACGATTCGAGCTGTGTCCTTGAGGCTTCGAGGTTCACGAAGGCCTCTGAGGCATCAGGGATATGGCGAAAACCGGCAGGCGGATAGTGAGGAGGAGGCTTTGAGGGTAGAAGACGGTGCTCCACTGCCCTTGCAGACCAACTAGTCCAGAAGAGCCATCATCATCTAGGGGAGAGAAGCTCGATGCCCGGCGTGCATCTCACACCTTGTTGCTGGCTGTCACCTCGCAGCAAGCTTGCTTTTGGAACGAAGGCTTTTGTTGTTATTTGTTATCAAAATAAAACTTTGGATTAATAGCATCCAATTACGCACTACGGATTACGGACATCACGCACCTATGTGAACCAAGCTTAATCGTTTACCCCTAATAATGGCAGAAATGAAATCGGCGATTTACTAAACTCAGAAACCTAGTCCGGACATTTGTTGGCTAGAATGACCAGTAAACTGAGCCACCTTGGATCTTGCCACCTTTTGAATATGTATAGTTTCAACAACGGATCTTATTTAGGAGAAGCAGAGCCAAAACCCAACCTTTTTCCTGGCTCCAGGGGCAATGTTGTTGAAGATTAGAAGACATAAGAACTACTCACCAAGTCTCACGGTGAAACCAGGGTCTTCTACTTTGACTTGAAACGGCGGTGCTTTGAGGGGACTCTTGTCAACGTTTGCCGTCGTGTGGAGACCGAGGATGTCTGTGAACAATCCGAACAGGTCCACCGTGCGATTGGGGGCGGCGAAATCAGAGTGGAACTTGGGGCCACGAGCGAGGAAAAATGGCTGCATGGATGGGAAGTCGGGGTCGTAGCCGTGAACCCCGAATTCAGTGTCATTAGTCACTGTGACTGAAATGAAAACAGAATTATTCAGTGCAGCAAGCATTGAAGAAACAGAGCGTTCAAATAAAAAACAAACATTTCTAATGAGGAATTTCACCGAATTCTGTTTGCATTTTTCCTGAATAGTTAATGGTGTGGGATGGATGAAAATCGGGCTGATTTCGGAAAATAAGTCTCCTGTTATTTTTGGGAGACAATCAAAAGTTTTTGATTTCAAAACTAACCGGGAAAATAGACGTGAAGCGGGAACGCTCGCTGATTGGGCTGTTTGGATCGCCGTCTCCTCCCAGTGTTGCCCATTGGGACGACGAAATCGTGTTTTCTAAGTGAAAAGTTATCAAACAAAAACAGGGGAAACCTAATTTTCCCCATCTTGCTTTTTCTATTTTTTCTTCAGTTTTTCGATTTCGAACTTTACTGTTTCGTGAAATTTTGCATCTGGGGACTATAGATTTCTCGATCTCAGCGCTTCAAGCGGCCATAAATGAACTATTCCAGGATGACGTTTTTTTAAAACATTTTTTTAAACATGTTTTTTTAAAACATGTTTTTTTCCCGGTAAACATTCGTATTTTCTACGCAGTTTTGTTTATTCGTAAATTAGGAAGTTCGGGCTGAAAGTTTGCCTTAGGAGGTTTTTCGAGGTGCTAAATCCGATTTTGGGGTCAGAAATAGGAAATTCCGACATGGTGAAATTCCTCATTGTCAGGCAGACTGGACAAGAGAGGTCTCTGCACCAAAGATTGAAGGACCGGACCAAGGCAAGAGAGGACAGTTGTTTTCAATTGGGTCTGCATTATGTTTGACAAATGTACTCATTTTTAAAAGACCGATGAAATTAAAACTCCCTCTAGCAACTGCCTAGATGGCTCATAGGATCATCTTGGAAGAACCGCTTGTCCAGTGTTGGGCAAAAATTACCTATAGCTAACAGCTAAACGCTACAGCTAAATTAGCTACGATTTAGCTTAAGCTAGCAGCTAAATATTTAGCTATTAACTGTTGAGGAACAGCTAAAATTTCTAGCCAAAATAACTATTAGTCGAAAACTTATAGCTAACAGATTTAGCTGCGGTGATGTAGCTGTTCCTCAACAGCTAATAGCTAATAGCTAAAGCTGAAAAAAAATTTATTTCTCCACACGAACAGCTAGTAGCTAATCTAACCATTTCAGTTTTAGTTGGCATCATAATTAGCTATGGAACATTTTATCGAATGAATTCCACTGATATTATCACAAACCCAATTTGACCTTCTCTCTTCTCTGGCCACTTAAAACCCAAATCTGAAATATAACCTATTTTTTGTTAGGTATTACTTTTATGGGTGACCCCATTCTAGATCACCTTGAGAGAAGTTTTGTTAAAAATCAGTAAGTATGTTTAAAATTGTTAATTCATTGTTTAAATTTTGATTTATTTGATCCTAAAAAAAAGATTTTTAGTTGTTTTGTGACCTGTTACCTGTTTAAAATAGTTCAAAACATGTTTGACACACACACACGAGAAAATATTTTTTTTTAAGATCAAATAAATCAAAATTAAAACAATGAATTAAAAATTTAAAACATACTGAATTTAACAAAACTTCTCGCAAGGTGATCGAGAATAGTGGTCACCCATAAAAGTAATATCTATAAAAAAAAAACGTTATATTTCAATTACAATTTACCCGACTTGTTTGCAAGATTTGGTTTTCAAGTGGCCAGAGAAGAGAGAAGGTCAAATTGGGTTTGTGGTAATATCAGTGGAATTCATTCGATAAAATGTTTCAAAGCTAATTCTGATGCCAGCTAAAACTGAAATGGTTAGATTAGCTACTAGCTGTTCGTTTGGAGAAATAAATTTTTTTTCGGCGTTAGCTATTAGCTGTCAGCTACAGCTAAAGCTATTAGCTGTCGAGGAACAGCTTAATCACTGCAGCTAAATCTGTTAGCTATAAGTTTTCGACTAATAGCTAATTTAGCTGGAAATGTTAGCTATTCCTCGACAGCTAACAGCTGAATTTATCTTTTAGCTATTAAAAAAAGCTATAAGCTAATTTAGCTATTAGTTGAAAGATTAACTAGCTAATAAATTAGTTATCTAATGCCCAGCATGTCACATTTGTGGAAGGACCTTGGTCCAATCCCAGTCTATAAACAATTTTTTGATTTTTGTTACTCGTACTTGCCACTTTGTGCGCATACTCGGTCCCCAAGAAATAAAGAGGAACAACCCCGAAAATGGCGAATTTAAGAATTCTTGGGACAGGCCAAGCCGGTATCTCGTTTCAGCAAAGAGGAATAGTCGTTATACGGTCAGTTCGGAGAAGCAGTCCCGAACCAAACTGGAACAGAAAAGGGGAGGGGATAGAGGCGCCTGGACTCCTCCAAACTGTTCAGGACTGCCTCTCCGAACGAACCTATAGAGACGTTTTCCCTCGAATTTTGTAAAGAAAATATCATTGAAACCCTTTCGTTATCCAGAATGGAACTATCATTGCTACTCATCGAATAGATCAAGGCGTTTCGTAATTCAGCAGAAAAGATCCAACACTTGTTTTGCAGTGTAATACGGATTTATCTACCGATTCCTGCTTGAGAGAGCAACATGCCTTTAGTTCTATACTGTAAATATGTTGGGCGGCAACTCTGAAGGCTCTGTTCACAATTTTTTGCTAGGCGATTTTTCTCAGCTCCGTGCATTTGAATTGATCCAAACTTGTACCAGTACACTGGATGTTAAACTTCAAAACTGAACTATTAGTCAGATGGAGGCGGGTGAAGGAATAGAAAAAAACCAGTTCAACTGCAAATATTTGTAAAATTAATGATTTTTCCCGCGAGAGCCGTCATTTTTCTCAGCTCAATGGATCAGAATAGTTTTCTGAACAAAATATTAGAACATATCACCAGTCGCTTAAAAATGTTCAGCCACAGTCATGTTCAAACATGCTGTTTTCCATCATCCCTGCCGTAACCCCCCTTAGTCTTGCACCCACGACGCTCAACCATGACTCTCCTTGCATACACGACCACCGCCCTACAATGGGGAATTTGCCTCACATTTTTTTTTTTTTTTTTCGAATGAGGGTTTATTTTTATGGAATAAAACCATAGTGAGCTGCTCGAAAACGCATCCAAAAAATTTAGAGAATTTAAGGAAGATGGAAATTTTAAATGTGGTGGCAATGTGTAAGAGGCAGCCATGTTTGAAACGTAACGGATATTCTACCAATCTGACTTCAAAGGAGGTTCTGTGGCGCTTACCACAGAAGCGGAACATACACGAACTTTTAGCTTCCAAGTAGTGCGCACAAGAGTGCGCCGCGAACTGGCAGGAAGAACCCAGACACAAAAGTGACCAAAAGAAACAATATTACTCACTTTTTTACAATACGATTCTACCTACTAGTTTATCAAGCATTATTAGTCTTCATCTTCTCTTATTTAGGGCCAGTTTCACCACTGTGGATGAACCTCCTATCATCTTAAGCCATGATTCAAAATAGATCCATGGATCAGGATCTTGACCGTTTCACGAAAGAGTTTCATCCATGGATCAAGGTTAATCCTAGTTTATTTAGTTAGCATCGAAATTGCTATCCCCAGCACGATAACGCTTGCGATGAAGGAGCATGGAAGAAGTAATAGCATGGAACTATAATATTTTGTCCGTGGATGCTTACGTCTTGTCCGCCGTTGTTTGTGTTTTGACAAATAAGTGAGAGATGACAACTCTAGTTTTGTTTACTTTTTTCAATAGTCGGGCATAATTTCGTGTTAAATTTTTTGCCATCAACGGCGTTGTTTTGATGTTAACCCTGGAATGGAAGAATAACGTTTACCCCCTTCATTGGAAGAATTCGGAGTCATTTTGACTCCTGCGTTTTCTTGGCGTAAATAATATTTTTTACCTTACCAAATGCATTAGCTTGTGGTTTTTATAGAATTTAGGAAGTATTGGGGAGTTAAGCTTGGTTCACATAGGTGCGTAATGTCCGTAATCCGTAGTGCGTAATTGGATGCTATTGGCTGAGCCGATTGAGGGGCTATTTGCTATTGGCCCCTCAATCGGCTCAGCCAATAGCATCCAATTACGCACTACGGATTACGGACATTACGCACCTATGTGAACCAAGCTTAACTTACCCCCGTCTGCATCATTTTACCTGAAAATGATCATTTTTTGATGTTCAACCACATTTCTTCACGTCAAATCAATCTAGGTACCTACCACGAATAAAACCACAAACGCAATAGTAGGTAAATATATTTCATAACAATGTTAATCAGTCTGAAACAAAAATCAGTCGGACTCTCTCCTGCACAATACGCCGTCTCGGCACCACGACTTCCAATAGTTGTTGGAAGTCCTCGTCGGACTCAAAAGACGACGAGGATGACGAAAATATAGGGAATAGTCGATTCATTTAAACAAAATGAAAACGAAATGAAATCAAAACGAAATTAACACAAGACGGGTAGGAAGACGGCAATTTGTAAACAGAATTTGAATTTGTAAACAAAAAACAATATGGCGGCGCCTTTTTCGTAAAGATCCACGGATCAGAAGAGTTAAACCACCCTCCGGGGTGGATCAAGTTAAATCGTGATAACGCGTTCGTGAAACAGTCCTTTCTCAAAATCCGGGATTTAAATATCTGTCGTGGATCAACTCTAGTTAATCCACTGTGGTGAAACCGGCCCTTAGTTTCAAGATTTGAATCACATTATTCGAGTAGCCATTTCACTGGATCGTTTTGTGTGGCGGTGCTAGAACTCTGTCTGTTGTCGGAGTTGTTTTCGCGTCGTTTTTTTTTTCGTATGACGTCAACAATATTCCTCGATTTTTGCGGTGTTTTGTAACAGAGGTTCACTTGTTTAGTCATTTTCTCCTACGGTAATTTTTTCCCCTTGGTTATTCCTAGTGTTAAACGATATTCTAGGGCCCTATTATAGGATTTGACTTGAAATTCCAGAATCTAAAATTGAGGCAAATTCCCCATTCGGGACCAGTGGTCGTGGCACATAGCTCCCTAGTCATCCATAACATGATTGATTGACAGATCTGATAAAATGCACACTTAACAAATAAAGTCATCTGTAATATGAGATCGGTGATCCGACTGCAGGACGTCACAACAGCCCCCACTAATCTACCATCACCTGATTTGCAAACGTGAAATTGATGGCTTTGACGCCAGGCTGCTCGAAGTTAGGTTTTCGGGGTTGGTTCCCTTCTTCTCAATGGTCTCTAAAAGTTTTCAAGCGAGTTCCTTTCCTCATAAAAATGTCATATTTTTATTGAAAAACATCCTTATACTTTAAACTATGTATTTCACGGCCGTTGCTTATCCTTCTCTATCGAGCTGAGAACCATCAATGTGGTTATCCCCAATTAATTAAAGTTTAATTACCATTGTACTTAGCCTTCACATCTTCAATATACGCGTACAAGTCTTGGAAACCATATTTTGGTTTGGCGACGGCTAAGATGGGAGGCGCGCGTTTGCAGTTCTTGTAATGGTAGCGCTCTGGTATGTCCTGCTTCTTGTAAACATCGAAATTTCCGTTTTTCTGGGAATACTGATGAAGTTTCGAGTACAACTCTTCGAGCTTGCCTAGAAAAAAAAATGCATTAATAATTATGGTTCTCAGTAAGAGATGGTTACTACCCTAGCAAACTTGAAATAGACTTGGAAAGATAGGCATTTGATTAGGAAGGTTTTGCTTTTTTGTTCTTAACTATAGGCCAATATCAAGAGTACGAAACATAAATGAGATTCAAAATGATGAAGAATATGAAAAAAAAACACAAGCTGAGAAGCAAATAAGATGAAGCGGTCACAAGATGTTTGAAATTTAGCTTCCATGTTTCAAAAAATTGTTAACACGCAAGTCAGAAACACAAACTTGAGAAGTCTAGATAAGGGTGGATGATTTTACTTTTGGGTTTCTACCTACAGGGGATTCACACTTAAGCCTGTCGACCCTCTAGGGGTCGATTCTACAACAGATTTCAAACAAAACATTCCTCCTTCCAATTTTTTTTTTTTTTTTTTTTTTTTTAGAGAGAGAGAGAAAAAACGCTTCATTGAACATCAGAGAAGGTATGAAGGTGGACAAGGACTCCAGTAGTTGTCGAAACGTAATGGATTTGCCGAAAGTTCAAAATTAGTTGCCAAAAGTTCAAATTGGTAAGTCAAAAGTTTGCCAAAAATTGAAATTGATTTATGCCTTCCTCCTTCCAAATTATTTAAACCCATGTTTTCAGATTCCCCCCCCCCCCCAGTTTTTCGACCTTAAAACACTAAAATGACCATAACATGTTCTACAGTTTAGGGGAGAGCTTGGCGTTTAAACGTGGAAAAACGTGAATTTCATGGAATTTGGGTGGAGAATGTAGACGTTAGGGATGTTACAAGGAATTCACATTTGTGCAAGCACAGAAGCTACTATCAGTCCGAGGTTGATGATTGTCATAAGGTATCATCTACACTCCAAACGCATAATCCCTGAAAATTTCATCAAAATCGGAAGGAAAATGTAGAAATTACGGCTGTTTTTTTTTTTTCAACTCCCCTCAAAGACAAAATGTCTTTTTTGACGGAGGGGGCACGCCATAAAATAAAAATAAATAAATAAATAATTAAATAATGGGGAGGACGCCCAGGACTCACCCGACGCCGGCCCTAGGGATGAAGGAAGATGAGGAAGGTGGGGGTGGGAGAGAAGGATGAAGGGAAGTGCCTCTATAAAACGACCACCAGTTCAAATATGAGCCGAGCAGGACACGGGTGGTGATACCACGGAGTACGCCTACTGAGATGCCCAACTCACGCAACTCCGTGGCACTTTTCCCGCACCACACCCCGCGCCATGATAAGGTAGCAGCCATCACCCTGATGTTGTTGGGTTCCACTCCTTTTAGCTCCGACACCGCTTGCCGTAAATCATTTCTATCATACTTTCTTATCTTAGCCCGCCAAGTCTGCTCCATGTCCAAGCTGCCATTGACAACTTGGACATCCAGGATAATGCAAGACTGGTCGGGCTTGACGGCAACAATGTCGGGCTTCTTACCCTGGTCACTTGGCATGTGATACAATCTCTCCCTCTCAACATCCCAGCCGCTAGATGACAAAGCACCTGCTATCTGCTTGGCGACCGCATCATGACGTAAAATGCGGCCCCCATGAGTCCGAGGACATTGCTGCACTACATGATACAGATGTTCATTTCCACTCCGACAGGCGCGGCAAAGGGGTAGAGTTGTCCCACGACTACCCCTCGAACACCGTACCGCAGTTGGCAGAGTTGCCATGCGGACGGCGTGGAAGTGTCGGTAGTCGCAGGCCCCAATGCCCTCCGAAGCCCAATCTACCCATTGGGAAGAGACAGGGCTTTCGGAGCACTGTCGGAGTTCTTTACCATCTACTGACTCATGCAGCGCAGCAGCGAACTCAGCAGACAAACTGGGTTTTGGAGCAGATGGTGTTGCTCGGTCGCACCATGCTAACTGCTGCCTGACAAAATCAAGATCAGCAGCCGCACGGGCGACCTCCCAGCTCGACCCTTGAAGGGCTAGCAGGCGCTGGCGGCGCAATGAAGGGATACATGCCGAGAGAGACACAATGCCAAGCCCACCGGATTTGACCGGTGCGTGAACATAGGCACTTGGGACACCAGGTGGGAACCTCAGCCAAGAGCGCACAGCAGAGCGAACTTGTCGATCTAACTCTTGCAGCCTCCCCGCCGTAAGCCTGCCAAAGACTAACCCATAGGTCAGCTTTGGCAGTAAGTACGTGCGGAGGAGGCGCAGCTTCTGCTGTGGCTTCAATGGAGCCTTGGTAACGCGAGCTAGCGCTCTACCAAGGTCCACACGGCTGGCACTAATGGTGGCCACCCCCATGAAGTCGACTCCAAGGTACCGCCAAACCTCCAACACGGATCGAGATGGGATGGGGGATTGTCCTATCACAAAACCCCCATCCACAACTTTCACCTTATGTTGGCGACCCGACGGGACCAAGGAGACCGACCCACACTTATCGGGGTTAACCACAAGTCCACACCTGGCTAGCTGCCTAGCAAATGCATTGAGGGCGATCTGCAAGCCCTCACGGGTTTCTGCGAGTAGGATAACGTCATCGGCAAAAGCCAATGCTCCTACTCGCACCCCAGGGGCGAGATCAAACCCTACTTCTGTCGGCAGCTTACCCAAGGCCGTGTTCACGACCAGGTTGAAGAGGAGTGGTGATAGGGGATCCCCCTGGCGTACCCCACGCCCGATCCGTACATCCCCTGACACCTCACCTCCTGCCTCCAGGACCGTCACGCCTTCCTGGTACAGACAGGCCACATACTCGATTAACCGAGATGGGGCCCCGACACCATGAAGGCAATCGGTCAGGGCAAGGTGACTGACTGTATCAAAGGCCTTAGCGACGTCCAGAGCAGCCAGATGGAGTTGGCGGCGCTTCATACGGGCCAGCGAGATGACAGTTTGGAGAACTGTAAGGTTCTCCGCCGTGCCATCTGCTGGCCGAAACGCTCTCTGGACGTCACCAATGATACCAGCCACCTGGAGGCGAGATGCCAGTACTTTCTGCAAGTGGCGGAAGACTACCGAGGACACAGAGATCGGTTGATAGCCTCCAGGCCCACTTCCCCCTTTCTTTGGGATGAACACCGTTCGGGCTCGGGTTAATGCTTTCGGGGGTCTTCCCGCAAGGAGTAGGTTGAGGATGAGCAGCTTAATCGTCTTAGGTGCTTTATTCCAGCGACGGGCGGAAATACCATCAGGTCCAGCGGAAGTGGAGTTCTTGACACGGCACTTATGTGCCTCGTCAGACAGCACCGGCGCACACATGATGCTGCGCAAGGAATCCCTGGTAGAGACTGGGGGAACCACACGCTCTCCAGGGTCGTGACTGGGAGCACTCAGAAGTGGCTCCCAGAAATCCACAAACTCCTGGAGAGGGGGTTGAACTTGATTTTCCCCAGGCTCCTCCAGTACCTCCGCAGCCACACGCGCCGGATGCTTCCTCCACAAACTCTGAACCCGGTGGTACTCCCGCCGTCTTGCTTGTTTGGCTGCTCTGCGACCTCCACGCAACACCACTCCAGGAGGAGGTCCCCCCTGGTGCTGCGTCACGGTCGCGTCCCCAACCCGTGGGAAGATTCTCCCTAAATAGGCTGCCACCTCATTTTCCAGGTTATCCAGCCCTTCAGCAGCCCGCCTCGCCAGATCCTGCAGGTAGGTGCTTTCATAGCCTTCAATACGACCTACCTGCCCCCCGAGCCTCAAGACTTCGGTCTTCAGATCGGCAAGAAGACCGGAGGTCCCGGGGGAGGGATACTGAATGGCAGGCTGCTGCTCCACGTCAGCAATAGGAGATGCGGGAGAAGCCCCACTGCTATTTGCCAGGATCGCTTCCTGGACAAGCTGCTTATAGTGGGGCTTCAGGCGGATGTTCTTGATGGCAATGACTGTGCGCATGGGAAAACGCTCGCTTAAATAGACATTGATATTGCGTACCCCATCGCGCACAGCCACCACCTCATCTGCCGCCATCCTGCGCAATTCCTTGGAAGCATACCTGTGCTGTACTCGTTCAATATCAATAGCAGCATTAGCAGCAACAGGATGCTTCCGTCTGACGTGGAGACCAAGGCCAGACCTGGTAGTGAAAGCTCGCTCACAATGGGCACACTGGTGGTTCAAAGAGGCAGTGGAAGAGGAAGAGGGTAGGGATGATGAGGAAGAGGAGGAAGGTGAGGATGGCCGACGCCCCTGCCTGGGGCGCCTCTGAGCGCCTCCCCTAGAACTTGGGTAAGGATAAGAAGGGCTCCAAGGAGATAAAAACACCCTCTATTACCCTACCCCAGCAACCCAATTCACGTTTGTGCATGCACAGTAGCTACCAACAGGCAATCATTTTTATAGGGAATCATCTACACGCTAATCGTCACAATCCCTGAAAATGTAGAAGAAGAATGGGGTACCTATCTGGATACCAGTGATCTCAACGCACTCTACCGAGAGATTCTTTTCCCCAGGTGACATCAGAGTTGTTACTGGCTTTCCCGCCAACACTAGGGATGGGTATCGATACTCGATATTTCAAAATATCGATACTTTCGAACCGATGCTCGATATTTTAGTATCGGTACTGCACTTTCCGTTATTTGTGGATATCGACACTTTGGATCCTATATTTCTAAAAAACGAATAACGATACAGTTCTCGCAGAAAATTCAACATAATGGCTAAAAAATCAAGAAGGTAGAGAGGCTTTTGGGTCATTACTCTTTGGTTGCACAAATAACGTTTAAATCATGGGTACAATCACTCTGCTTGGACTCTTGATAGTGAAAAATGAATAAACATTATTGAAAAAATTATTTTTCTTGAGAATATTGGATAATATTGATAGTTTGTGACACTAAAGTATCGATACTCGATATTTTAAAATACCGATACTCATGCCCAACAATACTTGGGATATCGATACTCGGATTCGATACAGTATCGATACCCATCCCTAGGCAACACATGTGAGGATGGTGTTTCCTTACGAAAATAAACTAAAACGTCTGCCAAGTGGGTGTGGCACATAGCTTCCTCGTATCCATAACCCGATTGTATAGATGATCCGATGCGTAGTAGTTAATCTCAAAACACCAATCTCTGAGTAGGTACCTTTCACTACCCTCATAGGGGACCATCTATACGCTAATCTGGACAATCCTAGAAAATTTCATCAAATTCGGATGAAAAATTAAGTGAGTAGATGTATGTGATTGGATCAAAAAAATTCTTAGCCTCGGCTGGGATTCGAACCCACGATCCCTGGGAGCACAAATCAAGACTCTGTCCTCTGAGCTATTGAAGCCTTGTCATGTATAAGATTTGAGATTCTCACAGGAGACCATCCCTCTATGAATAAATCCCTCTATGAAAAACAATTCTCTATGATTTTCATAGGGGACCATCTAAACACTACTCTGTAACATCCCTGAAAATTTCATTGAAATCGGATGGAAAATGTAGAAGTTATGGCCGTTACAAGGAATTCACGTTTGCGCATGCGCAGTCGCTTGTATCAGTCCGAGGATGATGATTTTCATAGGGGACCGTCTACACACCAACCCGCACAATCCCTGAAAATTTCATCGAAATCGGACAATAACTTCGTATAGTTATGCGCGTTACAAGGAATTCATGACAGACGGAGAGACACACAGACAGACAGATACGGAACCAAAATTGTTCAGAAAGGTCTAAAACGCAAAACGCGAGGGAAAATTTTGATTTTGGAGAACTTTTTTTTTGTCCTTGAAAAGTGAAAACAAAGCTTCCGCTACCTTGGTAGACTCGGAAGCAATTCGAGCTGAAAACTGGCGTAGGAACGCTTTCAAGTGCGATAAATGTCAGTCTGACGTCGAAAATATGAAATTCCGACAAAAGCAACTACCCCGTTATCAAAGTGCTTATGAGAATTATGAAAATTTACCTTTTTTGGGATAAATCTGAAGAAGGGGTGATGTGCCGACTACTAGACCAAGCCCATTTATAATGTCCGTTAAATTAATAATCCTGGGTAACGTCACAGCCTCCATTCCATGATCACTCAAAAACACCACATTCACGTCAGTCAAATCGTTCACTTCTAGAGCTTGCAAAATCGAAGCCACAGTGTCGTCTGTGCGCCTGATCTGAGCATCGGTCTGTGCAGAGTTGGGGCCGTAGATGTGCTCCTCGAGATCAGGCGATTCGAAATAAACCATGACTAGATTGGCGGGGTTCTGTGGGTGCTTGAACCAGGAAATGGAAGTGTTGATGCGCTGGTTCCACGTCATCGACTCGTTGTATTTCACATCGTAGGTATTTCTAATTCCTTGGTAATCCATGCCACATCCCGGCCACATCATGCAGCCGCTGTGGTGAGATCCGTTTGACATTTCATTCAATGTCTGAAAACATTAAGAAAACAACCACATTAATATGTTGGCAATAATTTGTCTGAACACCTACACCAGGAGTGAAGACATAGGAAAAACTTTCTAGGGGACTTAATCAGAATATAAGGTGACGGTGAAAGCCAAATCAATGGGACATTGGCCGAAGTATGAACTTGCATGAAACTAGCAACCCTACTTGCATGACCTCAATAGAAGAGTCATCAGTGTTCATATGGCTTTTCCGTTGATATTAACTACCCACTATATTGCTATGAAAAGTTATCAATCAGTTTCAATTCGACAGGAAATACCCACCAGCAATAACATTGTTATCTGAAGGCTGTGGTTCTTCATAGTTAAAGAAGCCCAACTGAGTGACATGACATTCTATTACAAAAAACGAAATAAAATCTCATTTGATCAGCTGAAACGTAGCCTACTTTTAGCATGGAACATGCTTTAGCCTTCTGTCTGGACCGTTGTCCCTCGTTGCAATGAGGACCCCCGTCCGTGGGGCACCGACTCGCTTTTTGGTTTATTATTTTCAATAATGAACCTTTGGAATCGACCAAGAAAAAAAAATTTTTAACACCCCCTCAAAATTTGATGGTTTACGTTTCAAGGTACGTAGAATCCAAAAATCGAATAAAAATTTGGCCGTCCGTCCGCCGTACGCGGCACTTTTGCCACTTAGCATTGACCGATTTTGATGAAATTTGGTATGTAGGCTCCATTTGGGGTCTAGTTGTGCCCCGAAGCTTTTGGTTGATGTAGGTCACTTCTAAGGGTTCCAAAATCAATTTTGAAATTTTGAAAACGCCCAAACTCAAAAAATTTTGATATAAAGGTATTGTTTTTCCTTCAATTTAAGATTCTATAGAATTTTTAGAATTTTTTGAGACCACGCGGAGCTCTGTAGGACAAACCGTTCGCTCCCTACGAAAATTTAAGGGTTTATATTGAAATATATATATACATAAATCAAAACACGAGTGTGAATCGCAAAAGAGGCCTAATTTCCGTTCAAATTAGAGCTGACCGAAATGCAATCGATGGTGGTGATTTTTATT
>CM019181.2:67198570-67353921 GCA_009739505.2 Apolygus lucorum | reverse complement strand
CTGATCAGTGACCACTCAGGCGCCTTCAGCATTCTCCATTGACCCTGCCTCCGTAACGCTTTAAAGGGATCTGTTGGATGACGATACCTATTTTCCCCTCACGATCATGTTGACATCTCATTTGTTACTCACATCAAATTCGTATGTTAGTAAACATGCGCATAATTCAGCTTTCCGTACAGGTGCATTCATATTAGGGACCGTGTACCATGTTTAATAAATTGAGAGCTTTCCAATGAGTGGTGAACGATTTTTGTGGGGTGGAAAATGAGGAAGTTAGTTTTCCCTAGGAACGATTGGTTGTACGTGAAAATCATCAGAAAATTTCCGCGTGACGCTCCCCTCGTGACGATTTTTCATTTATGTGCCATAGTAAAGACATAAAATGTCAAAAATAGAAAAAGGAAGATGGGGAAAATTAGGTTTCCCCTGTTTTTGTTTGATAACTTTCCTCTTAGATAACACGATTTCGTCGTACCATCAGGCAACACTGGGGGGAGCCCGATCGGAACAGCCAATCAGCGAGCGTTCCCGCTTCACGTTGAAGAGGTCCGTTTTCCCGGTTATTTTTTGATATCATAAATTTTGATTGTCTCCCAAAAATAACAGGAGACTTATTTTCGAAATCAACCCGATTTTCATCTATCTCACACAATCAACTATTCTGGAAAAATCCAAACAGAATTCGGTGAAATTCCTCTAAGTATTCAGACCACTTTTAGTAATTGTATTGAATTTTCCATTCAACAAAGTTCTTTGAAGTCTACAGGATAGGAAACTGCTCTATCGTTTGATTTTGCTTCCGAGTCTACCAAGGTAGCGGAAGCGTTTGTTTTCACTTTTCAAGGTTGAAAAAAAAGTTCTCCAAAATCGAAATTTCCACTCGCGTTTTAGGTTCGTAATTTTGGTTTCGTGTCTGTGAGTGATGAAATCCTTGTAACAAGCAAAACTCTAGGAAGCTATTGTCCGATTTCGATGAAATTTTCAGGGATTGTGCGGGTTGGCGTGTAAATGGTTCCCTATGAAAATTATCGCACCCGGACTGGTAGTAGCCGCCTCTCATGCGTACACGTGAAATCCTTGCCACAGCCATAACTTTTACATAACCCATCCGAGATCAACGAATTTGTCAGGAATTGTTCAGATTGGCGTGTAAATGGTTCCTTATAAATATCATTGCCGCTGTAGTAGCCACTGCGCATGCGCAAATGTGTATTCCTTGTAACAGTCATAAATTGCGCATTTTCGATCCGAAATCGAAATTTTTAGGGATTATGCGGATTGGGGTGTGTATTTTCGACTACTAGGATAGCGCAAAGTAGGTACTTAGAGATTGATGTTTTGGGATTATCTACAATCAATCGGATCATCTATACAATCGGGTTATGGACACGAGGAAGCTATGTGCCTCACCCACTTGGCAGACGTTTTTAAATCCTTTTAA
Source organism: Apolygus lucorum (assembly GCA_009739505.2). Classification (NCBI taxonomy): domain Eukaryota; kingdom Metazoa; phylum Arthropoda; class Insecta; order Hemiptera; family Miridae; genus Apolygus; species Apolygus lucorum. The sequence continues at coordinate 67,352,477 of CM019181.2, read as the reverse complement.
AACTGATGGTTGTACGGTAGACCTTTGTACCAAATGCATAAATTAGTATTAAATTATTATGCAGTTTCACATAGTTTTTACATCCTTTTACTCAACTGTCTCAATGTTCCCCAGCGGTTTCTCACTCTACCCCATATGTGGGGAAGAGTGAGACAAATAACATATTTTGACGTGATAACGTCTTATAAATTGGTTTACCGGGAGACACTTCAAGAAACTGCGTTACGCTCCGCTCATGGAGGGGGTGCAGCTCGGCGCTCCCTAAAGCGCCCCCCCCCCCCCGCGCACCCCCTCCCGTCCTCCCCTTCCCCGGCGCTCACAAAAGCGGGAGCGCCCCGCCCCCCTTCCCTGGCACTCACTCCCCCCCCACCCATGGGAAATACCTACTACCTACGGAAAATACCTACTCTGTGCAACTTGACAAAGAATTTTATTTTATCCATCTTCCTACTATACGAATGAATATTAACATTAAAATTATTTTACTACTCAAAGTCGTTGTCACGTAAAACTTTCGCCCGTATACCGACTTTACAGGCAACAACACAGGGTTTTTTTTCAAAGCTTTATAACAACCTTTTGGATTTGTATGAACTCTTTTACTGGATAATTTCAAAAAGGGGAATAGTTCCTGAAAATTTCAGCTTGTGATATGCAATCTTGGTTGCTTTTTGCCGACTCAAACAGAAAGTGTCTCACTGTTCCCAACTCTCCCCTACAAGGTATTTCTCAAGGTCACCCAACTCGTCCGCGGTAGACCAAAAATGAAAGAGGCCTGACGGAAATCTAAGTGGACAAAGAAAGGGCGAGTGACAACTGGTGAAGTGAAGACGTATGTTGAGAAAATGGCACTTTCAAAAATCGGACTATAACTTCGTATAGTTTGGTCCGTTACAAGGATTTTATGACAGACACGGAACCAAAATTGTTCAGGAAGGTCTAAAACATAAAACTCGAGTGGGAATTTTGATTTTGGAGAACATTTTTCATTTCAACAATCATCGCCCAGAACTGGTATTAGCCACTGCGCATGCGCAAATGTGAATCCCTTGTAACAGCCATAACTCCCTAATTTTCCATCCGATTTCGAAGAAATATTCAGAGATTGTGCGGGTTGACGTGAAGATGGTCCCCTATGAGGGTAGTTGTAGGTACTTGGAGATTAATGTTATGAGGTTAGCAACTGTGCATTGGATCCACAGAGTGCTGGAGACAAGTTAACAGAGGAGAAAGCTAATGTTAAAATGGCGTGCAAGCATTTTTGAGGCTGCCTCAGTTGCGCTATCTACTTTCAGCTGAAGAACTACTATGTAAACTGAAGTGGTGGGGGGAGGCCACACTCTCTTGATGCCGCTTCTTTTCAAATCCTTACGAATGACCAGAAATTGATAACTTCTCATTTCATCGTCAGTTAGATTTGCAAGACTTACTTGGAAAAACCAATCGAGGCAAAAGTATTTTCAAAGTTGCCCTTACAATTATTGTTGTCCCTATTGCCAGTAGTTCAAATGTTCAATCTACAACTGACACCCATAGAAACTTTTGAAACCCAGTGCATTATTGAAAATCGCTCGATTTTTTCATACATATCGAGAATATAACTAAATGTTATCAAATTAATTACTTAGAAGCGGCCGGTGACGCCCCAAAGAGGAAAATATGTGTTAAACAAGGTGACTTCTTGTGATGAGGTTGGGAACAAGCAATCATGAACGCAATCTGTTGCACTCATCTGGAACTACATCCTGGAGCTCCACCAATCAGAACGCTTCTAGGGCTCCCAGCTTCAGCTTTCAGCCCAGTGATCGGATCACCTATACAGTCGGGTTATGGATACGAGGAAGCTATGTGCCACATACACTTGGCAGACTTTGTTGAACTTCGAGTGGTTGGGGCGGGCTTTTGGCTTTCCGATGTGCGATCCAAACAATTAGATTCGATGCTTACTGTGAATGGGTTTTGGACCCATCAGGCAACTCGAGAACGGCGAATCTGACAACTGCTTACAGTACCGTGGAAAACTAACTGAAATCCAAATTAAACTCAATCAGTTGCCACAGAAACATCAATTCAGAATAAGGTATTGTTTAGTCAACGTCAATTTATTGCTACCGAGTCTACCAAGGTAGCGGAAGCTTTGTTTTCACTTTTCAAGGTTGAAGATAAATTTTTCTCCAAAATCAAAATTTCCACTCGCGTTTTACGTTTCAGACCTTCCTGAACAATTTTGGTTCCTTGCCTGTCTGTCTGTCATGAAATCCTTGCCACAGCCATAACTTCTACAGTTCTCGTCCAATTTCAATGACATTTTCAGGGATTGTGCGGGTTGGCGTGTACTAGATGATCTTCTATGAAAATAATCAGCCCCGTACTAATAGTAGCGCATGCGCATGCGCAAACGAGTATTTCCTTGTTACAGCCGTAACTTCTACATTTCCCATATGATTATGGGGTGGAGATGGTCCCCTATGAAAATCATAGCCCCCAAATTGAAAGTATATTGTGCGCATGCGCAAACAGCCATAACTTCTACATTTTCCAAAAATATCCAGAGATTGTGCTGGTTGACGTGTGGAGTACCCTATGAGGGTAGTGGAAGATACTTATGTTATGAGATTAACTATTATTCATCGGTTCAACTATGCAATCGGGTTACGGATACAAAGAAGCTACATTCACTTGGCAAAACCATTGATTTATTCCACGGTTAACATGGTGAACGCTTGGATTCTCAGTTCTTTACTTCAATTACCTACAATTTTGAACTATTAGTTTTAGTTTTCTTTCCGTTTCATTACTATCGAAGAAGGAACGTTTGAAAGGAAAGTAACTAACTTCTGAAAGATGCGACTTTGGTAAGATAAGAACGATTCATTTGAATTTGCCAAATGAGATGTAAGAAAGATAAAGTTGCAAACTGGGGAAAAAACCTGTTGCAAAGGTGCTCACATATTTTAGTATGAGACTTACTTTGAACAACCTGAAGGTCGAGGTTAAAGCGAAAGTTCTTGGCGTTCACAACTGTTGCAAGGCACTTGATGAAACTGTCTTGAGCAGCGATCCTGGAATTGAGTTCTTCAAGGTACCCAATGTTGTTCACGGTTTCTTGAAAGGAGGAGACGGCTGGAATCTGACACACCTCTTCGGAGAGTTGAACCCGCGCTCTCACCAAATAAAGTCCTCCGTAATTTGTTAAAGCCAGAACGTGCGCTTCACTTTCATGGAAAAGGCAAAAGTTTATCACGCCTGTGAACAAATGGGGTTTCACGTCCGTCAGGATATGTAGTTAGCAACAAACAGTACATATATTTTTACAACGAACGTAAAGGGGGTCTCATCAGTGAATAAACGGAGTTTCCCCTTTTGGTTTATTATTTTCAATAATGAACCTTTGGACTCGACCAAGAAAAAAAAATTTTTAACACCCCCTCAAAATTTGATGGTTTACGTTTCAAGGTATACGTAGAATCCAAAAATCGAATAAAAATTTGGCCGTCCGTCCGCCGTACGCGGCACTTTCCCCACTTAGCATTGACCGATTTTGATGAAATTTGGTATGTAGGCTCCATTTGGGGTCTAGTAGTGACCCGAAGATTTTGGTTGATGTAGGTCACTTCTGAGGGTTCAAAAATGAATTTTGAAATTTTGAAAACGCCCTAACTCAAAAAAAATTGATATAAAGGTATCGTTTTTCCTTCAATTTAAGATTCTATATAATTTTTTGAGACCATGCGGAGCTCTGTAGGACAAACCGTTCGCTCCCTACGAGAATTTAAGGGTTGGACGTACGATAAATCAGAAACACGAGTGTGAATCGCAAAAGAGGCCTAATCTCCGTTCAAATTTTAGTTGACCGAAATGCGATTGATGTTTTTCTTCATGTTGGATGGTTGGTGGCTTTGCAGACGAGTGATCAATATAGAAAACGTCTGCCAAGTGGGTGTGGCACATAGCTTTCTCGTATCCATAACCCGATCATCTATATATGTATATCTAGTAACTACTATGCATCGGATCATCTATATTTTGAGAATAACTGTTATTCTCAAAACACCAATCTCTAAGTACCTTTCATTACCCTCATAGGGGACCAGTAAGAGAGAAGTAGTAAAGTAAGCAACCATTTCAGGTTGAATTTTCGTCCGACTGCCATTCTTGGCGTCGCGGACGTCATCAGCTGTCTCCCTAAGGGGAGATCAGAATTTGTTCTGATGATTTCGCTCATGGCTTCCCAAACATCACCCTGGGTTGGAACGAGAGATTGCCGATCGTCTAACAGACAGAAAACTTTCTGCGACGACCAGACTCGAACGCGCGTCCCCGCTAGATGGTTCTCATCTTATCACCGCAGTCGGGTACACTGTCCACCAGACCACCGACGCCCACTCAAATCATCAGGTCCTCATAGGGGACCATCTACACGCTAATCTGGACAATCCTAGAAAATATCATCAAATTCGGATGAAACATTAAGTGAGTAGATGTAAGTAGTATGTGATTGGATCAAAAAAATACTCAGCCTCGGCTGGGATTCGAACCCGGGACCCCTGGGGGATAATTCTATGCACTATGGGTATTTTATGTAGTTTTACTGGGGTAGTTCCCCCGAACATAACAGCAAGAAGTCTCCAAGTAGTGAAATAGGGTCAGGTGGGGTAATTGTAAACAAAATCTCTATGTTTTGGATCAAAATTCTCCTCAACTCTTTATAAAACTCCGAATGTGCGAACTAATTTTTTCTCGTGAAATTGTAGCATCTGCTGAGTTAGGAGGCACCAAAATTTTTGATCTAATAGCATTTGGGACAAATCCAGAGCCAGTTTACATTTACCCCATAGGTTAAGGGGTAATTGTAAACAAGCATCTTCCAACGAAGTTCACCTAGGTCAAAAGCGTGGCAGACACAGTCATATGGAGACTAGTAGAAGCTCCAAGAAACATTTGTGAGAGAGAAGAACGATGTTTACAATTACCCCAATCCGCTGTTTACATTTCCCCCAAGTACATTTTTCAATCAAGTTCCACTGACTAAATTCTCAAATTTCCGGGATGGACGGTGCTGAATGAATTAATGAACTCAAATCGTAAATAGTAGGTATATTTCAATAAACTCCCAGTAAATAATCAAAGCAGCCTATGGAAACAGGCATATTAAAATTAGCAACTGGGCTCATCACTCTAGACAAAACCTACCTACCACATACTACTTCACATTCAAGTTTATTAGGAAATGCTTGCATACGAGTCTGCAACACATTGGGACATTTTCATGTCAACCACTACACAACAAGGTAGTGAAGTAAGGTTGTTAGTTCATGTACCTAAGCATCAAAATAAGAAACCAGTTGATTGTTCTCTACGCAACACAGTGAGTCTATTTTATTTATTGGTCGCGTGAGCAAGACTTGCTTAGTTTTCGTGACGATTTTTCAGTTTATGTGCCAAAGCAAAGACATGAAAATGTCAAAATTCGTACTTACTACAATGGTAGACTTAATAACACAGTCTTGAATCACAATCAACTAGCAGTACGCATGAATTGAGTATCATAGTATTAGTTTATCAGTCCTTCAAACTCAGTCTTAAATTGGTGACTTGAAAGTTAAGTCTTCATTTCAATTACGTTGACAGTTTCTGAAAATTTATAAATTTCCTTGCGCCCATCCTTTTCAATCTGAGGGGTAGGAAGAATGGCTTTTATCTGATCCCATTCAACTGAAAATTGATCATTTTCGACCAATTTGAATTTGGATTTCCCAGAGTTGACACTTTTCAACCCCGTGACCTCCAACTCATTCGAAACCTTGTCAACCCTACTTAAATAACAGTACTTGGTTTTGCCTCTTTTTCCTCCCATTATTTCAACCAGCACAAATGTATTTGGCAGAATGTTTACGCCTCGAGGTTCTATGTAGGTGACTTCTTCCAGTTGACACCAACTCTATATGAATATTAAACAGTTATTGTTTTGTGAATATTATTAAACGTTATTATTAAAACTTATTGTTTTGTGAATGAATATTAAACAGTTAAACTGTAATTGTTTTGTACGGCGGGAGTGGCTTCTTTTTGACGTATGAACGAGGCATCCTGGAACAGAAAAACCAAATGTGGATATTATAGAAACAGAGGCAATCGAAACAAGCGAAATTTCTACATTTAATTGATCAGAAATCATTAAATAAGCGTGGAAAATATTTGGTTACAATTGTTGAATCATCAAAAATTAACTTCCCGCGACCGGGGATCGATCTCCTATCGTCTCGATTCTAAATCAGAGCTCCTACCACTTGAGCCAAGGAAGTGGATGGACAGAAATGCGAAGAGGTCGCTGATCACAACATCTCCCCCCCCCCCATTAGGAAATCTGAGGTACTCCGTTACCTAGTCAGGGAGGTGAGGGCAGCTTTGGCCGGCGTTTTCCAACCCAGTGAGAACGCGCTATTTTTGACTGGCTTCGGAGTTTTTGTTATTCTTCCTTATTGACGGGGCGGGGGATCTGCTGACCTCAACGTTTGTCCGAATAGGCGGTGGCTCGACTCGTGTCTCGAGAGGGAGTTGTTTTGATGACCCAATCTTTTAAATGAATTAATGTTTCTCTGAGAAATGCTGAGGAGACGTTTCGTGTCCGGTGCGACTGCGCCACAATGTTGAATCATCAAAAATTAACTTCCCGCGACTGGGGATCGATCTCCTATCGTCTCGATTCTAAATCGGAGCTCCTACCACTTGAGCCAAGGAAGTGGATGGACAGAAATGCGAAGAGGTCGCTGATCACAACATCTCCCCCCCCCATTAGGAAATCTCAGGTACTCCGTTACCTACGTCAGGGAGGTGAGGGGCAGCTTTGGCCGGCGTTTTCCAACCCAGTGAGAACGCGCTATTTTTGACTGGCTTCGGAGTTTTTGTTATTCTTCCTTATTGACGGGGCGGGGGATCTGCTGACCTCAACGTTTGTCCGAATAGGCGGTGGCTCGACTCGTGTCTCGAGAGGGAGTTGTTTTGATGACCCAATCTATTAAATGAATTAATGTTTCTCTGAGAAATGCTGAGGAGACGTTTCGTGTCCGGTGCGACTGCGCCACATTGTTGAATCATCAAAAATTAACTTCCCGCGACTGGGGATCGATCTCCTATCGTCTCGATTCTAAATCGGAGCTCCTACCACTTGAGCCAAGGAAGTGGATGGACAGAAATGCGAAGAGGTCGCTGATCACAACATCTCCCCCCCCCCATTAGGAAATCTTAGGTACTCCGTTACCTTAGTCAGGGAGGTGAGGGCAGCTTTGGCCGGCGTTTTCCAACCCAGTGAGAACGCGCTATTTTTGACTGGCTTCAGAGTTTTTGTTATTCTTCCTTATTGACGGGGCGGGGGATCTGCTGACCTCAACGTTTGTCCGAATAGGCGGTGGCTCGACTCGTGTCTCGAGAGGGAGTTGTTTTGATGACCCAATCTTTTAAATGAATTAATGTTTCTCTGAGAAATGCTGAGGAGACGTTTCGTGTCCGGTGCGACTGCGCCACAATGTTGAATCATCAAAAATTAACTTCCCGCGACCGGGGATCGATCTCCTATCGTCTCGATTCTAAATCGGAGCTCCTACCACTTGAGCCAAGGAAGCGGATGGACAGAAATGCGAAGAGGTCGCTGATCACAACATCTCCCCCCCCATTAGGAAATCTGAGGTACTCCGTTACCTACGTCAGGGAGGTGAGGGGCAGCTTTGACCGGCGTTTTCCAACCCAGTGAGAACGCGCTATTTTTGACTGGCTTCGGAGTTTTTGTTATTCTTCCTTATTGACGGGGCGGGGGATCTGCTGACCTCAACGTTTGTCCGAATAGGCGGTGGCTCGACTCGTGTCTCGAGAGGGAGTTGTTTTGATGACCCAATCTTTTAAATGAATTAATGTTTCTCTGAGAAATGCTGAGGAGACGTTTCGTGTCCGGTGCGACTGCGCCACAATGTTGAATCATCAAAAATTAACTTCCCGCGACTGGGGATCGATCTCCTATCGTCTCGATTCTAAATCGGAGCTCCTACCACTTGAGCCAAGGAAGTGGATGGACAGAAATGCGAAGAGGTCGCTGATCACAACACAATTACCCCATAGGTAAAAAAAGTATGGGGTAATTGTAAACACGTCATAGCCCAGCAGGAAAAAGAGGAACAACGAAAATCGTCCATGCATAAGCAAGCTAACATTCTATATGATGGATAAAAATAGTTGGAATCACTTACTTGCTGTTTGGAGCAGGCCAGATGAACAAAACCTGAGCACTAAAATGTTCGACAATCAAAGTTTTCGGCAGAGCTGTAATCAATTTCTTATCAAGTGAAGATTAGCTGACGAGAATGAGCGGCAACTTCTTCAGTACAATCCACGTGCTCCATAGAGAAGGTTTACCATTAATTTCAGTTCTTCAGTTCACCACGTTGGCGGCAATGTCACTTGTTTACATTTACCCCATGTTTACAATTACCCCACCTGACCCTACGATGTTGGAAGGTCTCAGGTAAACCAAAGTCGTAATGTGAAAAGGGGTGGCCAGAGAGGTAGCTTGGAGGGTTTAGGTAGTACCTGCACCCTTCGAGGAGGGAAGCCACTCATTCTTATCCCCTCAATAAATTGATTTCACGTTAACCTTATCAAGACAATTTTATATTTCATCAGCCGTCGCCAATAATGGTTTTATTGGTGATGGTTTGAAAATGATACATAATTATGGGCTGAACATGATTTACCTCATAACACGTAATAATAAAGAGATACAAAAATTTCATCGAAATTGAAGTGGAATATCAAAACATATTGTTTAGTAATGCATGCATTCCAGGGGACGTCCCATTGGATAAGTATTGGATCAGTTTAACCAGTTGGTAAGCGATAAAACTGTTTCACTCGATGTAATTTATTTATTACCTTTGACAAGAAATAGTGGTTCTTCCCCCGTCCCCCCTTCACCATTATCCACTAAAACATTTCTAGCGGCGTGGGAGCCTAGAATCTGAAGGGCATTTTAAAATCCATGATCTACGATACCCAACATGCGAATGAGGAATTTCACCGAATTCTGTTTGCATTTTTCCTGAATAGTTAATGGTGTGGGATAGATGAAAATCGGGCTGATTTCGGAAAATAAGTCTCCTGTTATTTTTGGGAGACAATCAAAATTGTTGATTTCAAAACTAACCGGGAAAACAGACGTGAAGCGGGAACACTCGCTGATTGGGCTGTTTGTATCGCTGTCTCCTCCCAGTGTTGCCCATTAGGACGACGAAATCGTGTTTTCTAAGAGAAAAGTTATCAAACAAAAACAGGGGAAACCTAATTTTCCCCATCTTGCTTTTTCTATTTTTTTCTTCAGTTTTTCGATTTCGAACTTTACTGTTTCGTGAAATTTTGCATCTGGGGACTATGGATTTCTCAATCTCAGCGCTTCAAGCGGCCATAAATGAACTATTCCAGGATGACGTCATTTTCCCGGTTTTTTTAAACATTCGTATTTTCCACACTGTTTTGTCTATTCGTAAATTAGGAAGTTCGGGCTGAAAGTTTGCCTTAGGAGGTTTTTTCGAGGTGCTGAATCCGATTTTGGGGTAAAAAATAGGAAATTCCGACATGGTGAAATTCCTCATTCGAGTTCACCCCCCCACTCCTCCAATGGTGCCAGTCTGACATCAAAGCGGAAACACGTCTAAACATTAGAGAGTTCCTAAACTGCATCTTGCTTAACAGCGAACGTTACAGGCATCGCCGTTATGAATCTGTCTAGGGCGAGTCAAATCGGATGCTAACCCTAGATGAACGTTAGCGAAAATAACGGCGATGTTGAACAATTTTACGGCGATGACAAAAGTGACGCGAAAGTTAAAGAGACAGGAATTTCTGGCTTCGCCGTTAGATCCTCAGTTCTCTACTGTTGACTGCCTTCGTTTTTCAAGTTCGTTGTTCGCTATTTCAAGTACATCTTGTCAAGGTGTTTGTTCGAGATGGATCATTTTATGAATTTGTACGTTGCGGGTCTACTTTCCGCTGAAGATATGATCACCGTGCTAGAGACGAACGTCGAAAATGTTCCACAAAGACGGCGGCTCTCGGAGTACGGGCGTTTCTCACTGCCAAGTCTATCTTACTACAAGGTAAGGAATCGTATTGTTATTTACTGTGATAGGTACTCACACATAGCCTACCGACTTATTGGTATTTTCAACTACTTTGAGTGAGAAGAGAATAGCAAAATCCCTAATTGTGTGCGGTATAAATTTTGTTCCAGATTCCGGGAAACGAGTACCTACCTACTAACGAACATTTTGGAGTTCCCGATGTCTTTTCAGAACAAAATATATTTATTTCACTCAACCCAATATCTATTCAAAATTGATGAATCGCTATTTTACTCATGTAAAGTTTCATGTACCTAACTTAAAAGACTGAATGAACATTATAATATTATTGTATTCAATAAAACGTAAGATTTAATATAACCTAAGTTATTTCTACCTTCACATTCATATTTCAATATCAAGTCAATTTCATGTTACAATTTTCATCTATCTCGTCATACGTCATCTAACTATGTCGATTACGGATATTAAAAGAATCATAAATTCGTGGTAAATAGTTTTTCAGGTAAAAGAAGGTAAGTTGATATAAAATACAACTATCAGCGTGATTATTTGAGCAAAAATGATCAATTTTAGGGTTTTTCTTAATTTTTGGAAGTTTTTATGCAGATAGGTACACATTTTATAGAATAATTAAAAATTAACTACCTATTTTTTATCTCAACTATTTTAATTTTAAGGTACCTAACAATTTCCGAAAATGACGATATAATTATTTTTTATTGTTTTAATCTCACTTACTGTCACATGGACATCATCATTCAATATTGATATAAAAAATTCTGTTGATAATTTGCTGGGTTGTCAAAAACTCAATTCCATTGGAAATACTTTCTAGACTAGGTTTAATAAAGTGCTACGTAGTTATATTAATTAATATTAATAATAATATCAATTAATATAATTAATTAATAAAAAATCAGTTCGAAAAATAATAAAACGTCAAAAAACCACTCATTATGACGATCGGATATGATTTTTTAAATATTTACCAGAAATTATATACGTATGTATCAATTTTATTCTCACAATCATTTAATTAACAAAACTAATAACCCACAATACGGAAAAAATGCACACAGCTACTCGGAAACTGAAATATGACTTCGGATAGGTTAGAAAATAAAGAGCGTTTTTTTCATAAAGACAAGCTACCAAGGTACGTTTAATTTCACACCTAACTCCCCACTGACATGCATCATCAGATTCTGTTAACAGAGTACAAAAATATCTAAAATTTACTTGTAATTTTACTAACAATGAATGTTGTCGTTGTTACTCGCTTTGATCTGACTTACAATCGGGAACATGAGGTGAGGTGAGGCTTTGTTTTGAAATTGATGTTGTTGGTTGCAAAACTGTTTCCGGCATGTCAGGTTCACTCTGCTCTAACGGCGGCCGTTAGTCACATCGACGTTAGCAAGATCGCCGTAAGTTAGCGGCCAGAACGTTCGCCGTTATGTGCTCGGACGTTATTTGATCGCCGTAATTTTCTGCGCATGCGCAGAAGGTGATCTACGGTCGCCGTTAGCTTCGCCGTTATGCCAAAATCATCTTTAGGAACTCTCTAATACTTCGTAACGTCCAACTTTCATCTATTCGTTTTGGTAGGCAGTCCGTCAAAGTTCATTTCCGTATTCAAAGTGAAACAAAAAAATAATAATAAATAAAACCCACGAAATATGCGGTTTATGGTGTCCTGGCACCACGGTGGCACCGCTACTAGTTCCATGGTGGTACAGAGAATAATTCATGAAAACCCGGAGGTATAATGAGAATTTTTCCTCAATTTCAAAGCTTGGGTACAATTAGTAAGCAGTAAAGGAACCGAAATATTGAAAATTCGGATATTTTGTGAATATTATCAACCCACTCACCCCCTCCCCTTGCGAATTTTAGTACTCTGGTGAAATCATGTACAACTCGGAAGTTATTTGAGTCAAACAAAAAAAGAAACACGCAAATCGGTTGGAAATTGAGGCCTGGGCAGATTTTACAAGATTACGCCCGCAAACGCACGTTTTTTAAGCATTAACCCCCCCTCCCTTAAAACGCAAAATTCAAAATTCCGGCGACGTAGTGCACAACTAGATAGTTTTCCGCGTCGAACAAAAAAAGAACCGAAAGAAGAGAAAAGAAAGAAGAAAGTCGGTTGAGAACTATGGCTGGGCAGACGACACAAGACTTTGTCACACACACATACACACACACACGGACTTTTTTTTCGCGAATTTGGATTCAGAATGGTCTAAAACGGATTACTGTGCGGTTATTTTTTTTTTCTGTCGAGTGTTGTCCAACTTTAACCCAGATCGATCGCATAAGGACGTCCGGGACGATCGAGGACGTGTAGTCGGGAGGATCGTGTGGGACGTCCTAAAAATTACCATTACAGCTTCCTTCATTTATAAATTCCGAGAACATTTGCGTTTTCCAGTTGAAAAAAAGTTCATAACTTTCAGAATGAAATCTTTAAAACTTTTGACCCCGCCACCAACGCCATCTATTTTCTAAGATTTACACTAAGGGCCGGTGCAAAAAAAAAATGTAACCCCAAGGTTGAAGTTTACCACAAGGTGTCATAAACCTGGTAGGAAAAATTGTGTTCAAAAGAGTTGTAGAACCAATTGTTTTTCAAGGCAATCGAAAAGTTTACTTTTCATTCCCGTTAATGAAGAATGTATGACATTCGAATTACATTTCAACGAACCAGATCGCGAAAGTGAGAATCCCTTTGTTTACCTTTTGCGATTATTCCATTCAATAGGAATGAAAATGGCTTCGGAGCTCACTCAGCTGATCAGTCATCTGAAGAGTGAAGAAGATCTTCTCGAATGCTGGAGACGCCTGGAAGAGCACTGATCAGCTGAGTGAGCTCCGAAGCCATTTGCAATCCTATTGAACGCAGGAAGCTGAAATTTGAGAGGGAAGGTCGAGGGAGAATACAGATGGTGGTAGGTGCTATTGATGGAGAACCAGTGATCTATACAGATGGGTGATCTATACAGGGTGTCTACACTTTCGATGGGCATAACTTCAGGGTTCGATTCTACAAGGTATTTCCAACAAAAAATGTCTCTTAGCAATTTTCTTTTAACCCACTCAAAATTCCTTTTTTTTCACTTTAAAGTTTTTCTTCGCGTTTTCGACCTTACGGCACTGATATGGTCATAACTCCCTTATTTCTCCTGAAAATTCAAATCTGACTACAGCGTTAGAAAGAGCGTTAAATTCCTAAGCTACCCAGTGCAAAATCAAAATATTTCAGCAATAATATAGTTTCAAAAAATCAAGTCAAAAAGCCAACTTTAAAAAATTTTCGAAACTTGACTTTCTTCGACAAAAAGTTTTCACTCTAAATCCCTGCCCATTTCGATGGGCGCTCTTCGGAGAAAACATGCTCAAAATGTCAGCTTTCTAACGGTCTATCAATTTTTCTTTTTAACATTCAAATTGGAAGAGTAAATTAAGTTTGAATGCCAGAAAACGTGTGTTTTACAAGCAAATCCAGTGTTTTAATCGGTTTTTATGGCCCCCCTCGACCTCAAGATGGCTTGACGATTTTGGAATCATTTCCTATGTAATTTTTTACGCTGAATCAAATAGTGATACTTCCGAATGGTTCCGACTGCTAGAAAGTGGATTTTTTGAAGAAAATCATCGTTTTTCGTACATAAAATACGCATTATTCTTAAATGTGGTAGTGAGCATGAAGTAACACCTTTGAACTCAACAAAAACTTCAATAAGCTAGAAATTCGGTGTTTTTGTTGAGTTCAAAGGTGTTACTTCATGCTCACTACCACATTTAAGAATAATGCGTATTTTATGTACGAAAAACGATGGTTTTCTTCAAAAAATCCACTTTCTAGCAGTCGGAACCATTCGGAAGTATCACTATTTGATTCAGCGTAAAAAATTACATAGGAAATGATACCAAAATCGTCAAGCCATCTTGAGGTCGAGGGGGGTCATAAAAACCGATTAAAACACTGGATTTGCTTGTAAAACACACGTTTTCTGGCATTCAAACTTAATTTACTCTTCCAATTTGAATGTTAAAAAGAAAAATTGATAGACCGTTGAAAAGCTGACAATTTGAGCATGTTTTCTCCGAAGAGCGCCCATCGAAATGGGCAGGGATTTAGAGTGAAAACTTTGGTCGAAGAAAGTCAAGTTTCAAAAAAATTTTAAAGTTGGCTTTTTGACTTGATTTTTTGAAACTATCTTATTGCTGAAATATTTTGATTTTGCACTTGGTAGCTTAAGAATTTAACGCTCTTTCTAACGGTGTAGTCAGTTTTGAATTTTCAGGAGAAATAAGGGAGTTATGACCATATCAGTGCCGTAAGGTCGAAAACGCGAAGAAAAACTTTAAAGTGAAAAAAAAGGAATTTTGAGTGGGTTAAAAGAAAATTGCAAAGAGACATTTTTTGTTGGAAATTCCTTGTAGAATCGAACCCTGAAGTTATGCCCATCGAAAGTGTAGACACCCTGTATAGAAAATAATAAACCTTTGAGCAATGATTTGCAGCGTTTTTTACCTACCAACTATTGGTACCTACCACACCATACTGGCTTCACACCTTCAAAATCAAGTTTATTAGAAAGAACTAAACGCTTCACACTCGATTCGAAAAATAGAAAGCTTCATATGGAAATTTGATTACTGGTTACTCAGAAGGCAAAACTGAATACAAATCGAAGAAATGAACAGCGATCGCATTTTAGTCAGATAAAATTTGAATGGAGATTAGACCTCTTTTGCGATTCACACTCATGATTCTGTTTTATCGAAGGAAAACCTTCAAGTACTCGTAGGGACCGAACGATTTGTCCTACAGAGCTCCGGGTGGTCTCAAAAATTTTCAAAAATTCAATACTATTTAAAATTGGTGAAAAAACAATACCTTTATTTCGAGAGTTTTCGAGCTAGGGCACTCTTGAAAATTTCAACCCTTAATTTTCACCCCTTAGAAGTGACTGACATCAACCAAGGTTTCGCGGCACAACTAGACCCCAAATTTGAACCAAATCAGTCCAGTGTTGCTAAGAAAAGTGCCGCGTACGGCGGACGGAATTTGTTTATTCGATTTTCGGATTCTACGTACCTTGAAACGTAAAACATCAAATTGTGAAGGGGGTTAAATATATTTTTCTTGCTTGATTCCAAAGGCTTATTATTGAAAATAATAAACCAAAAATTGTCATTTTTAGATGTAAAATGTAATGGAACACCATGGAACTCTCTGATTGTTAAGTATCCTAATCAAAACGAACTTAAGAGCGTCAGTTTCCATGGCAACCATGAAGTTCATCAAGGTTAAATGAATAATCGATTCTATTAAGGTAAACCAACCCCGAAATTCAATTATTATCTACGTACCGTATTGGAGAATCCGTCGTAACCTGTTTTTTTTTTTTTGGTTAAATGATTATTTTATTTTATTATTTTATAAAATAATCATTTAACAAAAAAAAATTAAGTTAGGAATACATATAGATATAAGTTAATAATTTTATCAATAATTTAGTTATGTAAGCTAGTTTATAATATATTCATAATTTAGAATAGAAGACCACGTGGTTACCATGTGGTCACCATGTGGTGAATGTACAATTAGCTAATAGGCAGGGGCGTGGGGTGACCTCCGAAAGCGGTGGGGCACCAAACCAGAAACTACAAGAACTTGGACCCTAGGATCACACAAACATACTTTTGCTTCAAACAGAGGACCCACTGGGGAACAATGACATCTCAACTAATTCATTCCAGTTAATGATGGAAAGAAATTCATTTTTGGAACTCGAAAAGATTAAAAAATGTTAATTTGTTGCTAAAACAAAAAATGTTCATTTTTTTTAACGAAAAGCACATAATTTCTTCATTATAAAGACGAGATCATAGAAAAAGTGTCTTTAAAAATTCTACATTTCAGTCGATATGTCTCTTGATCGCTTTTCCAGGGTCATATTCCCTTTGATGACTTTTAATGGTCTTTAGCAACGCCTCTGTACCATATTAAGAAAAGTTGTGGTACTGACAAGCACCTGGCTGCCTATTGTATTTCCCCATGATGAAATGTAGAATAGAAACGAAAAAATACGAAAAGTAGGTAAGTAGTAATCAGTGGTCAACTCCATCACGATCGTATTGCAACAAAACACACCAAGACGACTTGAAATGAAGTAAAATGGACTGGAAAACCCAAAATGGTGACAGGACCAGGAACATAACAATTCGGAGGCACAATCCCTAGCATTTTGAAGATAAAAACTTCAATAATATTTTAAAACTTAGTTCAATCGTTGTAACTTACTTTCATACATGTGAAAAAATCTCTCTCGCAAACGCCATTCACAACAATGATAACACGAAAAATCATAATTTTGCTGTCAATCAGTTTCATGTAACCCGTCCCCAATCAAAAGAGGTAAAACACATAATCATGCAGTCTGGGCAACGGACTGTGAAAATCTGTTCAAGTGTT
Organism: Apolygus lucorum; assembly: GCA_009739505.2. Classification (NCBI taxonomy): domain Eukaryota; kingdom Metazoa; phylum Arthropoda; class Insecta; order Hemiptera; family Miridae; genus Apolygus; species Apolygus lucorum. The sequence goes on along the minus strand of CM019181.2, from coordinate 67,335,860 downwards.
ATTTTTTAAATCCCATCCATAACTGATTTCTCTGAAGTTGAAATCCATCCTTTCATGGATCATGAGCGAGTATTGAGGAAAAAACTTTCTGCTTGGGAATTTTTTCTACTTCAGAGAGAACACTTTTTGAAGGGAATTTTTTCAACTTTGGGATAAAAATCTAGCTTACAGAGAGAGAAATTTTGCCGGGGCTGGACCCAAAGTGGCCTTATGGACGCCAGCCCCTGCTAATAGGATTAGTTTTATCTCTCCCTTTCACTTGACATGACAGACAAACAACCTTTCACCACGTGGTCTCGTTACTATGTGGTCCCCTTTCCTTTCTAATCCTTTTACCTACCTCCCTTTCACCCATACTATATAAACAGAACGACGGACTGACAAACTTTAGTACTCTCTCGACGGCCTGAAGATGATGTCTTTACATCGAAAGCGCTCGCCTCCTGTACTCGACTTGCTGGTTACGACGGATTCTCCAATACGGTACGTAGATAATAATTGTATTCTTATAACTAGCGGAACTAACCCCATTCATTTAACCCCGAAATTGTTTTTTGAACGCTCATCTTTTAAACCCCAAGGTTGAACCAATCTCGATTTTCACAATAGGGTTACGTAGCTATCAAGGCAACATTGTAACAAGGTAACAGGGGGATGAGCTAGCATTGTCGATTGGGTCCTCTCCTAAAAATAATTTCAGCAACCGCCAGTCACAATAAATACATAAGTCACTCACTCACTCACTGCTTGGGGTTGCCATTGGAAAAGAGTTTCAGGCTCTGATGGCTTATACTCTCCCTCTTTCGAGGCCCCTTTATGTTAAAAGAGGATTCCGCCGGCTACCCCACTTCAGAGTTTGTAAATCTTTTGCTGAGATCAGCAAATTTCTTTATGCGTTTCCACGAAATTAGACGCAAAGATGCGCGCTCCACTATGTGGTGACCAAATGCTTCTGTTCTGGATCTCCAGAATTGGTCACATCTGCACAAGAAGTGTTCAGCTGTGTCTTCTTCTTGTTCGCATGGACACATTGATGAAATACGACTGTCCATGATATTCAGCATTCTTCGGAAGTCGTAATGTCCCGTTAGAATGCCTATCATTAGCCTGATGGTGTTTCGACTTTTTGAGGTCAACCATAGGGCCTGTTTTGCGTCATACGAGGTGATGAGCATTCTGGTCTGTCTGTATCTATCAGTTTCTTTAGACCATAGTATATTAAGGTCTTGGGATTCCCATTTTTTAACCTTTTCTTTACAAGCATTCTTCGAAATGCCGATCACTGGTGAGGGTCCAATGAAATTATTTCTTGAACCCTTTTTGGCAAGGTTGTCGGCATATTCATTTCCGGGCTGATTGGAATGTCCGGGTATCCATTTTATAGAAATTTTATTATTTCCTAAAAACAGATTATTTGTTTGCCTTTTCGTTTCCCATACCAGTTTTGAGGTAGTAATGGGATTTTGAAGGGCTTTTATACTTGCCTGGCTGTCGGTAAAGATGTTAATTTTCTTGTTGTTGACACCAAGTTGTATTAGTGTTGTGATGCATTCTTTAATAGCGAGTATTTCTGTCTGAAATACTGTTGCGTACTTGTCAAGGCTATACCAGTTCGCCACTTCAAGGCTGGGTATGTAGACACCCGCCCCAGAATTGGTTTCCTGAGGTCCGTCAATTTTGGATCCATCTGTATAGCAATTAATGGTGTCTGCCGTGTCAACAGGGTTTTGTTGGTGGTTCCATTCATCTCTACTTTTTATCTCAAAAGTAGTCCTAAGATTCCAGAAGTATCTCTTTCCCATCTCATCCGATGGCATGAGAGTTTCTGGGACATATGCGTTAACCGCCTTTTTAATGAGTGTATGACCCACTTGGGAGTAGTGTGTTAGGTGACTAGTGTCGTGTATCCACTCGCCCAGTGAGTTTAGTCTTATGGCAGCTTGCATAGAGTATACCATTATTAATGTCTCTATGGGAGCCAGTCCCAGGATTATTTGTATGCTTCTTGTTGGAGTTGTGCGAAAAGCGCCACTAATGAGCATACATGAAAGTCTTTCTACTTTTTGTAGATGCCTATTTTTGTCTGATCCTGGCCACCAGCCAACCACCCCAAAGAGTAATCTCGGAAGTATGATGGCCTTATATATCCATATTGCAATTTTGGGAGTGATACCCCATTTTTTCCCAATAGCTTTCCTCGCACAGAATAGGCTATTGGTGATTTTTTTGGATTTCCATTCTATGTGTGATTTCCAATTAAGTTTGGAATCGAACATAATGCCTAGGTATTTGACTTTGTTTACCGGTATGAGTACGTTGTTAAGGTAGGTCATTCCGGTTAATTGTGGACCTCTACGTTTCCTAGTAAATGTGATAATTTCTATTTTGTAAGGGTTAATAAAGAGTCCTTTGTTCCTACACCATTCTTCTAAAAGTCTGAGTATAGTGTTAGCTAATACATAAGTAGTTACTTATCAACCGTTTTCGATAAGTGAATGCATGAATGCTCACCTTTGATGGGTAGAATGGAAGAAGAGGCATCCACGGAATCAATGGAAGTCAACAGACAGTCGGTGTAATCACTTGAAACGATCAAACTTCCGCAATACGAGACACATTTGGTTTCTTTCAACGTGAAGTGAAGAATTTTACCTCCACTGGCGCTCAACCCTACGACTGCGCCGTCTTCAAAGGTCAAAAGCATCAGATTTCTTTTCAATTCTCCATCTATGAAAAGAAGGGAAAATATATTATATTTGTGGTGGGAACAGTCACGTAATATTCATGTATTCATAAAGACAAATACTGACAATCAAGTTGGGTGGGCAGCAGAGCTTACTCTTAATGAACAACAAAAACACTTAGATCATGTCGAATCGAACATTATAGCTTTCATGAGATTAATAGGTACTTAAAACAAGCTAACTGCTCCAATTCTTCATGTGGAATATTATCTACTTTTTTCTAATGAAAAAAGAAATCTACTTTGCGCCAGTTCGAAAATGAATTAATTTTTTGTTGGGAAAAAGTAGTGTTTTTAATGTGGAGCGAAGATTCGTGTTCTACCATTCAAATACTCATCATTAAGGGGGTCTCAGTCGGTCGCCATTCGTTCCTCGTTCCGGGTTAGTATTTCCCTAAATTACCGGTTCACAAACTTTAAAAATTGTACCTAATTTGACATTTTCGAGGAGTTTCGAAATTCTATGTGCATCAGTCTAGGGAATTGAAAAACTGAAATATTGCCGCTGGAATCGTCAAAATCGAACAACTGCCGGCGAAAAACGCTGAAAACTATTACATAAAGGTTTATTATTTGTCTATACATATTATGTATAGATCACACGCCAGCAAAGTTTGTCCTACAGGGCTCCGCGTGGTCTCAAAAAATTCTAGAAATTCAACACTATCTTAAATTGATGGAAAAACAATACCTTTATATCAAAATTCTTTGAGTTAGGGCGTTTTCAAAACTTCAACCCTTAGAAGTGACTACCAAATCTTCGGGGTACAATAGGGTGTGCGCCTGGGTAGGAAAAACAGTTTATTGTTATTTTTAATCTAAAGTAGACCTCAGTTTGAGAATTTTGGTACCAACCGCGACCTTCTAGCGCGTTTAAATCTTTTCCTATGAATTTTTAAAGTTTCGACCGTTTATGACGTCACAGTGGGCTGGGGGTCCCGCCCAGGCGAAAGGGGCGCGTGACGTCATAAACGGTCGAAACTTTAAAAATTCATAGAATTAGATCTTCTCACGCTAGAAGGTCGCGGTTGGTGCCAAAATTCACTGGATGTAGTCTACTTTCGATTGAAAATCTAAAAAAAAATCAAGGCACATCCCCCATTAGAACCCAAATGGAGCTCATATACCAAATTTCATCAAAATCGGTCAATGCTAACTGAGAAAAGTGCCGCATACGGCGGGCCAAATTTTTATTCGAATTTTTGGATTCTACGTACCATGAAAAGTAAACCAACAAATTTTGAGGGGGTTCAACTTTTTTTTCTTGTTCGATTCCAAAGGTTCATTATTGAAAATAATAAACCAAAATAGGAAAAACGTTTATTCAGTTAGGTATTTCCCATTTTTTGTCGGCAATTTATGTTTGATTTTGATGATTCCAGCGGCAATATTTTAGTTTTACAATTCCCTAGGGCCGTGCACTAATAAATTTCAAATTCCTTGAAAATTTCAATTTTCGGTACAACTTTTAAAGTTTGAGCGCCGGTAACTTGGGGAAATACTAACCCGGAATGCTGAATCTTCTGAGACCCCATTAATAAATTACCAGTAGTGAACGGATAGAATGCGAAGAGGAAGCTGATCACAACACCTCTCCAATGTCAAGGAAATCTTAGGTACTCTGTCAGGGATAAATGGGCTTTAACCGGGGTTTAATATTTAAGCTTAACATCCCAGGGAGAAGGCTCTATTTTCGACTGGCTTCAGAGTTTTCTTTTTATTCCTTCTTGAACGGGGCGGGGGATCTGCTGACCTCAACGTTTGTCCGATTAGGCAGTGGCTCTACTAGTGTCTTGGGGGAGTAGTTTTGATGACACAAAACTAATTATTGTCCTCAGAAAATGCCGAGAAGCCCTTTTGGATCCGTACAGACTGCACCACTTTGTTGTATCATTCAAAGTAAAAAATTAAGGTACTCACATTAAGGATCGATCCTCGACGAAATAAAAATACCGCTGATGCCAGTACAGTCAATTGGGGTAACTTTGAACCACTTTTCAATGATTTTAGCTTCGCATTGTGTTAAAATTCAATTTTTCCGGCCTTTTATGTCGAAAACGGGAAGTGATTGGCCCAAATGTTGCACAATAAAAGATTTAAAAAAAAAACTTTCTGTTAAATACTCGAAATTCTTGTTTTTAGGGTGGTTCAAAGTTAACCAGGCATTCAGGGTAACTTTGAACCACCTCTGGTTTTTGTCTGTATACCTACTGCTAAATTTCGGATGCTTCATTGATATTTAGGCAAAAACACCTTACATCAGTAGAGAGTAGATTAAATTTGGCTTACATTGAGTATGACTCTGAAGATGTAGGGTGGTTTCCTATAACTCGACAATTGAAAAATAATCTCGGCTTGATTCCGAGTCCAGAAAGAGCCTGGACGATTTCCTATTAAAACACCAATTTCCCTTACATATTATTCTTTTTTTTTCATCAACAAAATACTAGACTGTCTACTTCGATATTCACAAAAAAACCGTTTAGATCATCAAAAAAATAAATGTGGCTACCCCTACACTAGGGATGGGTATCGATACTCGATATTTCAAAATATCGATACTTTGAACCGATACTCGATATTTTAGTATCGATATTGCTCTATCCGATATTTTTTAATATCGATACTTTGGATCCGATATTTCTAAATATCGAATATCGATTCTGTTCTCGCGGAAAATTCAACATAATTCAACATAATGGCTGAAAAATGAAGAAAGTAGAGAGGCTTTTGGGTCATTACTCTTTGGTTAAACAAATAACGTTTATATCATGGAGAAAATCACCCTGCTTAGACTTTTGATAGTAAAAAATGATTAAAAATTGTCGAAAAAATTATTTTTCTTGAGAATATTTGATAATATTGATAGTTTGTGACACTAAAGTATCGATACTCGATATTTTAAAATATCGATACTCATGCCCAACGATACTCAGGATATCGATACTCTGATACGATACAGTATCGATACAAAATATCGATACTTTTATAACGATACCCATCCCTACCCTACACAAGAAAGTCACATGTCAACTTCAGCAATATTGTTCCACCTGGTGCAATGTTGGACCTGAGGTTTGATTTCATAGAAGAAAAAGTGAATGTGATTTATGCGCCTCCACGTCCTTAACATAAATGGCCAACTTTGCACCGGCTCAAAGTTGCCCTGATTTTACCTAACTTTGGAGGTGGCTTCAAAGTTTCGTGATTAGTTCGCTTGGAAAATGAAAATGAGATCTACTCGCAAGTAATCCCAAAACTAGAAATACAAATACCTAGTAACCATGGAATCAAAATGTTACACACACCTTAGGAACAGATATTCAGGAGCGAAACTACGGTAAAATGTGTCAACGATGTACCGAGCTGTCATCACATCGGCCGATACGTGTGATAAGTGTGATAACTAGAGCTCGGAAAATATGCACGAAAATTTCCCGAAAATATGCACCGGGAACTGGAAAAATATGCAAAATATGCATTTGCCCTTAAAACTGCATACGACTTTGGAATTTCAGTATTTTAAGAAAGGATGTTCCATATTATTACATTTTTTTAGCCCTTTTTTCTCCTAGAAAAAAGTTATGAAGCATCAGGTAAAGTAAACAAGCAATTCAAAAAAATCAGTTATACATTTTTTATTTACTTTTACACATTTATACGAACTAGGTATAAAATGTAAAGATGAACTACATATTATATTGGACAACAATTACACGCTCCAAATTATCAGGTGTAAAACAGTGTCTCCTGTCACTTAAAATTTCTTTCAATGCAGAAAACGATCTCTCCACACCGCAAGATACAGTAGGCAAAAATTTTAAACTGGAAATCTCTTTTGGAGAGTAGGGAGAGAGTCCCATGAGCTGTCTTCTCCTTTGAGAATTTTCGCGATTTGAACCACTGAAGACCACCCTGGATTTTTCGATAGGACCCCCTCCAGTTTATCCTTGGCTTTTCCAGTTGTTCTATGCCAGTGGGAGCTTTTTTCGAGCAGGTCGGAAACAGCACCTACGGCAGAGCAGAGATCCATCCCCCTGGTCTCCAGGTGGTTTATCAAATGGGGTATGGTACTAAAGTTGGCATTTGTAAAGGCCAAACGATGGGCGATCTGCCTGTCCTCCTCAAATATTGTCAACTTCCAGCACTGACTTAAAAAAAATAATCCAGAATACGCAAAAAAAAACTGGTAAAATATGCTGCAAAAATCCCCAAAATGACCAAAAAATGCAAAAATTCCCCAAAATGACCAAAATATGCAAAAATATGCAATTTCAATTTCAATTTAAACCACCGCATACCCTTCAGAAACCTCCAAAACGTTCAAATACAAAGATATACCGCATAATAAAAGATATGCAAAATATGCAAATTCCGAGCTCTAGTGATAACATAGGTTTTGAGTTCCGGAAGGTTCATCTAATCGTCGCCAGGCAGCGCTGATGCCGTTTCATCACCCTCACATCCTAGATGCTCCTACAGATATTCCTAATAACGAAACGAAAACTGGTTATCAAAACTGGGCACTGATAATCACTTGGAAAGATGGATGTTCGTACGCGGCGCACGTTTTCTCCTTTCCAGATGTTTTGCTCATTTTGCTTATAATAATTCAGCTGAGGAACTACACATTTTTATAAAATTGTAAGCGTTAAATGAAGTGAAATAAGTAAAGAGGTTCAAAGTTACACCCCATGGTTCAAAGTTACCCCAATTGACTGTAATTCAGTCGAGTGCGTAAACCACTACACCAGTAATAATCATCGTTCCTCAAATACCAAGGGGCTCACACCATCCTCTCAGTCTTTTGTTCTGTGAGGTTTAAATTTCATTAAGGGGGTCTCAGTCGGTCGCGGTTCGTTCCTCGTTCCGGGTTAGTATTTCCCTAAATTGTAGGGGCAAAAACTTCAAAAGTTGTAGATAAATTTGAAATTTTCAGGGATTTTTGAAATTCAGTGGTGCATCTGCCTACAGAATTAAACATAATATGTTTAAAACAATATTATTGTTTAGTAATGCATGCATTCCAGGGGACGTCCCATTGGATACGCATTAGATCAGTTTGACCAGTTGGTAAGCGATAAAACTGTTTCACTCGATGTAATTTATCAAGTATTTTAGGCACCACAACACCCCCCCCCCTCACCCTTATCCACCACGGCGTGGGAGCCTCGAATTTGAAGAGCATTTTGAAATCCTTGATATACAACATCCAACATGGGAACTCGAGTTTCAAAGCTTGGGTGCAATTAGTAAGCTATGAAGGAACCCAAATATTGAAAAATCGGATATTTTCTCAATATTATCGCGTCCGCTCGCCCCCTCCACAAGCCAATTTTGATACTCTTGTGGAATAGTGTGCAATTTGGAAGATTTCTGAGTCGAACAAAAGAAGAAACACTCAAATCGGTTGGAAATTGAGGCCTGGGCAAATTTTACAAGATTATCCCCGCAAACGCACGTTTTAAAAGCTTTAACCCCCCTTTCTCCCCCTTAAAAGGCCAAATTCGAAATTCCGGTGACGTAGTACACAACTAGATAGTTTTCCGCGACGAACAAAAAAATAACCAGGAAACTCGGTTGAGAACTAAGGCCTGGGCAGACGACACAAGATTTTGTCACACACACACACACACACACAAACACACAGACATTCACCTATGGTTTTTTTCGCGTATTTGGATTCAGAATGATCTAAAACGGATTACTGTGTGGTTATTTTTTTTCTGTTGAGTGTTGTCCTCCTTCACCCCAGATCGATCGCATAAGGACGCCCAAGTCTTACGGTGGGACGTCCTAAAAAAACTGACAGATTGCCGCTGGAATCATCAAAATTGAACAATAATTGCCAGAGAAAAACAAAGATTTTTTTAAATCTAGATCACTTGTCTGCAGAGAACACGGCCTTGTCATTGTCACCACCTACCAACCATAGATACTACCTACCACTTACCTACAGCGATCGCATTTTGGTCAGCTAAAACTTGAACGGAGATTAGACCTCTTTGGTGATCACACTGAAAGTGAAACTAAAGGGAAGGGAAACTAAAAATTCAATACTATATTGAATTGGTGAAAAAACAATACCTTTATTTCGATTTTTCGAGGTAGGGCACTCTTGAAAATTTCAACCCTTATTTTTCACCCTTTAGAAGTAACTGACATCAACCAAAAGCTTCGGGGCACGACTAGACCCCAAATGGAGCCCATATACCAAATTTCAACCAAATCGGTCCATGGTAACTAAGGAAAGTACCGCGTACGGCGGACGGCCGAAAAAATTTTTTATTCGATTTTCGGATTCTACGTAGCTTGAAACGTAAACCAACAAATTTTGAGGGGGGGTTGAAAAAAAAATTTCTTGGTCGATTCCAAAGGTTCATTATTGAAAATAATAAACTGAAAATGGGCAAGAACAAAACGTAATAAACTTTTTCCCCAATTTTTCTCTAGCAATTACTGTTAGATTTTGATGATTCCAGCAGCATTTTTTCAGTTTTTCAATTCCCTCGGACTAATAAATAAATTTAAATACTAATTAACTACTAATTAAACACTAATAAATTTCTAAAATCATTAAAAATGTCAAATTTAGTTACAATTTTTCAAGTTTTTGCCTCTACAACTTAGGGAAATACTGCCCCGGAACAAGGAACGAACGGCGACCGACTGACTCCCTTAATGTTTGATTTCTTGGGACAGCCCCATAACTTGTCTCCAGTACTCAGTGATTGAATCCTATAGGTTTACAAAGGCCGAAGGATCTGCCTATGCTTATACTCGTATATTAGCAGTTTATTGCGGAGAGAGAGACGAGAGTTTCTTTCCTATCAACCAATACGTCCTTCTGAATTTGATTTTCGTTTCCTAGTTTTTCTTCTCTATGCGTTTAATTCCAGTTTAATTTAAAGTCGAGGGTCGCACCCAAGTATTTAACTGCATCAATATGGGGAATTTTATTTGAATTGATCTCAACTCCCATGACTGGAATTTTTCGGTTTGTAAAGTTGGTGTGAACTTATTTTGATTCGTTCAACTTTATTCTCCACATCTTGGTCCACTTAGAGACCTCATTATTGACGTCTGTACTTTACTAGTTGCAGCTTCGATGTCACCGCTGACAGAGAGAATAGCCGTATCATCCGCAAAGGTGGCAATAGTTGTACCTTCTCGTTGGGGTAAGACCCGCGGGTACAGAAGGTAAAGGACTGGCCTCAAAACACTCCTTTGCTGGACCCCTGCTTGTATTGGCTTCAAGCTTGTTTATTGACCATCTTGCTTCACCCTGAAATGTCTGTTTTCAAGATACCTACATGAAGTCGAGAAAACTTGCATTGACTTCTATTGAAGCAGATATTTTACCTTCCATAACAGGGCGACGAAAGCATGAAGACACACACGGAGAAGGCCAACTGAAGAAGAAGCCAACGTTCAAGGTTTCCAGTCCTAGCTGAACACAACAGGCGGATTCCTCGCAGTTGAAAATGAAGAGGTACCCTCTAGAAGGCTCTGCGTAGTTGAAATGTGGAAACCAACCGGAGAGAAATTCCTTTTCTACGTCGTTAGGGTCCACGTACTCCACAAACATTCTGCAACAACACAGACACGGTGAATTCTGACGTCTAAGTGAATCTGTAAACCCACTGGGAGCTCACCCGGGCTAGCCTGAAATGGGGAATTTCCCTCACATTTTTTTATTTATTTATTTTCGAAAGAGGGGTTTACTGATATGGAAGAAAACCATAGTGCGCTGCTCGAAAAAGCATCCAAAAAAAAAAACGTCTGCCAAGTTGGGTGGGCAGTATAGCTTCCTCACTCATTGTAACATGGACGTATAGAATCAGTTGGCGAAAAACAGGAGAGGAAATGGCCTTGGAGCTCACTCAGCTGATCAGTGACCACTCAGGCACCTTCAGCATTCTCCATTGACCCTGCCTCTCAAATTTCAGCTTCCTGCGTTCAACAGGAGAGAAAATGGCCTTGGAGCTCACTCAGCTGATCCGAAGGTGCTGAAATTGATAGGGGACCGTCTAGGACCTAACCCGCACAATCCCTGAAAATTTCATCAAAATCGGACCACAGGTTAGTATAGTTTTGCCCGGGACAAGGATTGACCACAGACAGACAGACAGACTGACAGACAGACACGGAACCAAAATTGTTCGGGAAGCTCTAAAACGCAAAAAGCAAGTGGAAATTTTGATTTTGGAGGACATTTTTTTTTTTTCACTTCTTTCACGAATACAAAGCTTCCCTACCTTCGGTAGTGAGGAAGCAAAATTTAGAGAATTTAAGGAAGATGGAAATTTTAAAAGAAGCGGCAATCTGTTCATGGGGGAATCGGGTTGCAACTTTACGGATTTTCTAACCAGTCTGACTTCATAGGAGGAGCTGTGCCCCTCTGAGGTAGCGCTACCTCTGGAAATGCAAATGAAACTGCAGCTTACATGATCGAACACAGGAGTGCGCGACTGGGGAACAGAAAAAACCCAGACGTGCAAGTGACCAAAAGAAGCAATTTTACTCACTCTTTTTACAATCCGATTCTACTTATTAGTTTATCAAGCATTATTATTAGTTTCTATATTAAGGGCACAAGGAAATTTTTTCGAGTAAAAATTCGATTTTTTAAAAATAATTTTTTGTTAATGTGCATAATATGATTATATTATAATCACGGACCAATTAAAAAAAAATCATGAAAAATTTTGAACGAGAAGTGGGTCAAATAAATACGCAAACCGACCTGTGTCAGGGTTTGCGCTAGTAGAGTCCGGCGCTATACGCTGGACCGTCCGCATTTTCAAGACGATTCAGCACAGCACAAAACGAACGGATTTCACGGCACAAAACGGGACATAAACATAGAAAAAGACGAGTAAACAACGAAACAAGTGATTTAGCTTCTTCTTCTTCTTTGTTTTCATCAAATCGAGTCACCTTGGAGCAAGTTGGAAGCGTTAGGAAACCGTATGATGACGTCATGAGATGAACATTGTTTAATTTCAGAAAATCGTGTTTCCTGAAAAATCGCGTTTTCTAGCACTCGTGTTCCTTTTTGTTGAGTTATACTGGACTTATCTCCTTGTTCTTTTTTTTTTTACTTGTACGTCAGTATCTTATACACCAACTGTGCATAGGGATTGGCGTATTTTTCCCGATAACAAGATAAAAATGTGGTCCGTTTTGGTAGGTTAGAGCCCTAATTTTGATGGTTTTTTCAAAAATCCGCCTTTCTTTCCTCAAGCGTTGTACGAAATTATCCTTTGCACCAGTTATAGAGCATAAGATGCTCGACAATATTTGAAAAAAATCAAGGTGATCGGTTGATTACAACCCGAGAAAACGGTACATACGTTTTACGGGAAATTGTACTCTCGGGGAAAATTTCCTTGTACCCTTAAGTTAGTTTCGTTATTTGAATCACATTATTTGAGTGTTCATTTGACTGGATCGTTTTGTGTGGTCGCGCTTAGAACTCAGAAGGGCGTTTACAACTCCACCTGTTGTCGTTCTGCGGTACTATCTGGAATTCTACGCCAGACTACTCAACATGTGAACCCGATCACTTCGCCTCGTTTTTTTTTCGTGTGACGTGAACGATACTCCTCGACTTTCGAGGTGTTTTTTGACAGAGGCTTCGCTTGTCAGGTATTTTTTTCTATGGTAATTTTTTTTCCTTGGGTACTCCTGGTGTTTAACGTTATTCTAGGGCCCTTTTATAGAATTTGACTTGAAATTCCAGAATCTAAAATTGAGGCAAATTTCCCATTATCAACAGGACGACTCTTCCAAAACGGACGTACGTTTACGATTTTAGTTAGAGAAGATATAATTACGAGGTAAACATAGTAGTGTTGTAACAGGCTAAAAACAAGGGAACTGTTTAGTTTGCCTACCAATCACTCGGTATGCCTTTGAGAAAGTTATACGCACAGCAGTCTTCCAGTTCCTGTTAGGCCAGTTGGAAATCACCCGAACTAAGAAACCAAATGAAAAAAGAATCGCCATGGAAGAAAAGAAGAGGTGGATCCAGCAGCCCTGAGTTTTGGATTAGAAGCCAGCATGGCCTAGATTTGCTGGAACCCTATGGGTCTGTTCAGAGAGGCAGTCCAGAACCAGTTCGGAACCAAACAGGAACTGAAAAGGGGAGGGGATAGAGGCGAATGGACTCCTCCGAACCGTTCAGGACTGCCTCTCCGAACAGACCATATAAAATATTATATTTGACGTTTGAAGTAACTGCCTCGGTTTTCGACTAAAATGGAGAAAATTGTCGATTTTTACTTTATTTTCTGAACGAATAATAAAGTTGTGGTAGTCGTTGGATGCAAAATTTAATCCTCTGCAGTTAATTGGTAATTTTGGTTTATTATTTTCAATAATGAACCTTTAGAATCGACCAAGAAAAATTTTTTTTAACCCCACTCAAAATTTATTGGTTTAGTTTTCAAGGTACGTAGAATCCGAATATCGAATTAAAAATGTTCCGCCCGTCCGCCGTCTACGGCATTTTTCTTAGTTCCCATGGACCGATTTGGTTGAAATTTGGAATGTGGACTCCATTCAGGGTCTAATTGTGCCGCACAGCTTTTGGTTGAAGTCAGTCACTTCTAAGGGTTGAAATTTTCAAAAGTACCCTAGCTCGGAAACTTTTTAAATAAAGGTATTGTTTTTTCATCGATTGAAACTGTATTGAATTTTTAGAGACCACCTGGAGCTCTTTAGGACAAACCGTTCGCTCCCTACGAGAACGAAAGAGTTGGACTTACGATAAATCAGAAATACGAGTGTGAATGACCAAAGAGTTCAATCTCCGTTTCTCCGTTGAATTTTTAGCGAAACAGCGATCGCATTTTTGGTTTAGCAAACGAAAATTGCGATCGCTGTTTGTTTCGCCGAGTTGTAATCAGATTTGCGTCCTTAGAACCAGCAATCAAATTTCCTAATAATTAGGGCAACCTCAACTCCCTGTTTCTTTGAACTGAGTGTGAAGCAAAGTGTGCGAGTTATAGGCAAAACCCAAAAAAGTGCCAAAATTTCGAGATTTTCTTACGGTTTTCGAGGAGGCAAACTTGGATTCAATAAAAACATTCCATCTCTGAACGAATGAAAAACGAAAATCCTTACCCCAAATTTTTTCGGACGGGAATCCCCTATCGACAGGACTACCGTATGGATCCCCTCAGAACTGAAGAAAACCTCCAGGACGCCACTAGATGCCAAATACCAAATTTCATCAAAATCGGTCATCGGGAACTGGGCTAAGTGCCGAGTGCGGCGGACAGACGGAAAAATTTTATTAGATTTTTGGATTTTACGTACCTTGAAACGTAAACCATAAAATTTTGAGGGGGGTTACATTTTTTGACCGACTTCAATCGCGGCAGAGGTATACAGTTCGGTGTGTCATGGGACGACGATTTTTTTGACGTGATAACGTCTTATAAATTGGTTTACTGGGAGACACTTCAAGAAACTGCGTTACGCTCCGCTCACGGAGGGGGTGCAGCTCGGCGCTCCCTAAAGGCGGGCGGCCCCTCCCCTTCCCCGGCGCTCACAAAAGCGGGAGCGCCCCACCCCCCTTCCCTGGCACTCACTCCCCCCCCACCCATGGGAAATACCTACTACCTACGGGAAATACCTACTCTGTGCAACTTGACAAAGAATTTTATTTTATCCTTCTTCCTACTATACGAATGAATATTAACATTAAAATTATTTTACCACTCAAAGTCGTTGTCACGTAAAACTTTCGCCCATATACCGACTTTACAGGCAACAACACAGGGTTTTTTTTTGCATGTTTGTACCACTAGCATTTTGTTTTTCGGCCACCAATCTGCCTGATTCTTTTTGAAAAGTGTTCTACAAGTATCCATAGTGGTCCCGTTTCAATCGGATTTCATTTTGCTTTGTTAAAAGTATCGAAATTTTGTGAAAATAGTTCAAAAAACGTAGTTTTTGTTGACTCCGGGAAGATTGTCCCCCCCCCTCCCGACTCCTCGAAGCCACCCTCCCCCCCCCGCCCACCCACTCGTCCCCACCGGCATATTCTCGGACGCCTACCGCCCCTCAGCAAATTCCTGGGGGACCACCCTCTCATTCATTGGGGACCATCCTCTCTATTTAGAGTGAAACGCTCATTTCTTCAAGATAAACTTGATAGTGAAGAAAAAATTTAATTTCAAAAAATGATATTGAACTCAATTTTGAAATTAACTTTAACAAATAAAAAAATTTCAAATTTGAAAAAAATTGAGATTTTAAAATTAATTGAAAGACGAGTTTTCCGACTGATTAATTGACGGACCGTTTGTGTACATTCAAATTTAAGGTTCGATCTTAAGCTTTACAAAAATGAGATGCTTACCAGCAAATTCCGGTACACTACCAAGTGGGTCTAGCACATAGCCTTCTCGTCATCCAAAACATGTTGCAGAGGGCTAAACTATGAAGTTCTTGTCCGATTTCGATGAAATTTTCAGAGATTGTACGAGTTGGCGTGGGGATTCAAGCTTACTGCCACTCTCTCATCCTCCTTCATACGACAGCAGTGACGTACAACCTAATAGTTTTGGAACACATGGATTACTTCAATGATAGGCACCCACTCTCATTCCTGTTTTGAATTGCACTCGACCCATGTTGTAATACTAACCAGATGGAAGTGGAATCTACTTGTGTATGTTTGTCTCTGCAGATGGGCACGGCGGCAACTTCAATGCGTACCTACCTACCTACCTATCTGAATAAGTTGTCATAATTATTTTTTCCTTTTTAGTGGGATGCCATCATCAGTTTTGAGGTCGGTCCGTTTTTTTGTTAAAAAGATTTTTTTAACAAAAGGTCAATCGATTCAAAAGGTTCAATATTGAAAACAATAAACTAATACCAATTTGAACTTTTGGCAACTCATTTTGAACTTTCGGCAAATCCATTACGTTTCGACAACTACTGGAGTCCTTGTTCACCTTTATTCCTTCTACAATGTTCAATAAAGTGTTTTTATCTCTCTATTTAGAAGTGGTTTTGACCTTACAATCAAAATAAACTGTAATCGTAAAAGAAAATCGTAAACGTTATTGGAAATCAAGTCCAAGGGAAACCCTAATTACTCTATTCAAGCTTACGTTTGATTCAATACTAGCATAAAAGCCTGTGTAGCTTCTAACCCTTGCTAGCAGTCCTTCTTGACTGAATATGTTCAATGTTTCAGAAAATTAAGTCAATTCGCTATGATGTAAGGATTAGCAACATAAGTATACTTACTTGTCGGGCTTACTCATCAAATTTCGGTACACGACAAAAGTTTGCAATGTTTCTGTAGTATCCAAACAGTGAAGAGCAGCACAGAGATCCAAACTTTCTTTAGAGTAACTTAATTCAACCAGGAAACCTGGAGGGATGAAGGCTGCAGCCACGACGTCTTTGTTCGACAACTGACTAACTTTTTTTATGGAACCAACTCGTTCATCTGAAGGAGGGTCATCAAAGAGATCTACCGAGTCTGCGTCACTGAAACAACCAGGAAAAATTGACAATTTAGTAAGTTTACTTTACAAATTCCGCTTAGAATTTAAATTTATAATTGTAACAATTTTTGAGCTCGGAAATCCGACTCGTTTCAGCAAAAACACGCTGCAAATTATTACACAAAGGTTTATCATTTTTCTACATAGATCACTCGTCTGCAAAGAACACAGCTTTGCCATTGTCACCATCTACCAACCTACCACTTAGCTACTTTACAATCAAGTTTATTTGGAAGAAATGAACGCTTCACACGCGGTTCCTTCATATGGAAATTCGATTACTGACTTGTGGTTCCTAAGCACGCAAAACTGAGTACAACTCGAAGAAACAAACAGCGATTGCATTTTGGTCAGCTACATTTGAACGGAGATTTTTTTTTGGCGATTCACACTCGTGTTTCAGCTTCCTGCGTTCAATAGGATTGAAAATGGCTTCGGAGCTCACACAGCTGATCAGTGGTCTGAAGAGTGAAAAAGATCTTCTCGAATGCTGAAGACGCCTGGAAGAGCACTGATCAGCTGAGTGAGCTCCGAAGCCATTTGCAATCCTATTGAACGCAGGAAGCTGAAATTTGAGAGGGAAGGTCAAGGGATGGATTGAAGGGGTTGCTATTGATGGAGAACCAGTGATCTATACAGAAGGGTGATCTATACAGAAAATAATAAACCTTTGGGCAATGATTTGCAGCGTTTTAAATTCGATTTTCGGATTCTACGTACCTTGAAAAGAAAGCCAACAAATTTTGGTGGTGGTGGGGGGGGGGGGGACTATCTAGAATTTCGGGCACATAGAAGGTAGGTGAGTTTGTGAATGAAAGACGATTTCACGATTCAGCACTTCCCAGGTTATATTTTTCACGATTATGGGAAAAACTATCTAGAATTTTTGGCGTTTTTGTACGTATCTTGGCCCTCTGTAGCTCTCTATTAACCCCCCCTTAAAACACAAATTTCGAAATTCTGGCGACGTAGTGCTCAACTAGATAGTTTTCCGCGTCGAACAAAAAAGAATCACGAAAATCGGTTGAGAACTAAGGCCACGATTTTGTCACGCACACACATAATATGGTTTAATATGGTAATATGGATTAATAATCCTTAATATGGTAATATGGATTAATATGGTAATATATTATATGGTTTTTTTTCGCGGATTTGGATTCAGAATGGTCTAAATGGTGTTTGGTTATTTTTTTCTTCTGTTGAGTGTTGTTCCCCTGCACCCCAGATCTATCGCATAAGGACGCGTCTTACAGTGGGACGTCCTAAAAAGTGCCATTCATTTAGCATGCGTTAATGACCGAATTTCAAAGCAACCGTTTCAACCGACTATTCTCCATGTTCTAAGTATGAGCATTTACCTTAAAAATTCTCTAAATCACAATGGCATCACAGTGGCATTTTTACTGCTTCGGATTTTCGGATTTACTTCTTCGGAAAGCTGGGTCCTGGCAGAGGCTTGGGGGAAAACTTAGTAATCACTTTGCAAACGCAGAGGTTAGCGTAGTCAAAGGACTTTCGTCAAACGACGATTCGTCAACTCTGTTTAACTCAACTTTGTCCTAAGCTGGCACTCAGCCTGAAAAGGCTAGTTTGCGCACGCTTAGCTGAAGAGATCCGATAGATCGAAACGAAGAACCAAACAAAACGATCACCACTGACTACCAGTCGTGTGACAAACAGTCTTTTGACACAATGTCTTTCTTCAAACTCTCTTCGGTAACAAGCTTTTTAGCAGAGGTTAAGACTAGGGATCCATTTATGAAATCAATTTCAGGGTATCCGTTGGTGGTCAGCTAAAATCTTATAACGTAAAAGACTTGGCATTTCAAGAAACGTTACTACACTCAAGAAAATCACTTACACTGAACTATAGCAAATTTGATGTAGAGCACCTTCACAATCCAATATGGTGTACTTGTCGATCCACTTGAAAACTGATATTATCCTAGCACCAACAGTGAGCTCCTGCAATAAATTAATGAAATGTTTTAGTTTGAGAACAAAAATTTCTTAATATTAATAAAAGTCTGAAGGTAATATCCAAAAATGAGGATAAGGTCACGAGGGTATGAGGAGGAGTGCGGAGGAGGTCATTGGAACGTTGCGTCCACAGAAAATCATACATGAGATGATTAAGAACAAGTCGAGCTGGGACGCAATGGCAGTGTTTGTCACCGCAGTCCTCAAAGCAAAAAAGCTGGGTGGAAGATGGGAGGAAGAAGATGAGGAATAGAATTGAAGGAGAGACCAGAAGTAGGAGCAGCTTTTTGGCACAAAAAAAGGGCTCACCCTGAAGTAATACTGCACAAATGGTTTCGGGGTGAGTCCTAAGCAGAGGGAGTGGGGTTTTAGTTGGTAGGTCCAATGCTGGGGAGTCCAACACTGTTGGGGTGAGCTTCCCTTTCGCTCTTAACTGCACCAGCTATCATATATGATATGGAACTTTAAACGAGGCTCAAGAGCATTCAGGTGGTCTTCTCGAGCTCTTTGTGGTATTTTTACTTTAGTCAACTACCGCTAGATCTCATAAGAATCAAAGAATATCCATAACCCCTCCTGTAAGGTTATAACCTCTTTCAAATCAGCAGAAATCACGAGTTGACAACACGCGTGAGAACTGTTGTTTTGCTGTGCCTCTTACAACAACATTTTTGAAGATTTTCGGCTGAAAAAATACTACATGCTGTCTCAAGATATGTAGAAATGAAATATGAAAAGAACTAATCGATCAAGTTTCCAGTGTTTATGGAAACTGCGCTTTTGCTTTGATATCTCATATGATAGAACGTGAAGGAGGAGGACCTCGGTGAATTTCATATATGATAGAACGTGGACTTCTCTACTGCATTACCATCTCGTTCAAACGTGATACAAGCCACTTGCTGCACATGATGTTTTTTAAATATAATTTTATTTTATGTTTTTGATGACTTTATAAATTTTATTTGACGTCAGCATAAATTTCACATTAGGTATCCCTACTATATTTCAGAAATGGTTCCTAACCACTTCACTTATGTGGACAGAGATGGAACCAAAAGAATCTAATTACATAAAACCCCAACCGTATGTACATGCATGTATGTATGCATGTCGCCGATCGCGAGGAGTTAGAGTGGTCGTGGGAGTAGGGAGAGTCTGAGGAATCGGAGGGAGTGGGTGGCGGGGAGAGTCGGAGTAATCGTTTTTGCCTGCTTTTAGTAGGCTTTTCAGCTAGTATGGCATAACGATGAACTACAACAATTCCTTGAAATACCAATTGGAAGAGAAGATGATTTATTAGATTTGGATGAATTGGATTATGATAATGTTGAGTTAGACCAGCCTGATGACTTTTTGACAACCTATTCATTATGGACCCTTCTCTGCCAAATGAATTTCAACAAATCGTCATGGGGCTGTCAGAAGAAGTGGAGATGTCACATGAAGCCGAAGCCACCTTGTCAAAAATTGTCTACTTATTGTTTAGTCTTCAACTTTTCTTGTCTATAGTCTGGCCAATGATAAGAGGAAAATTTATTGCTGCCTGCAGGCCTTTTTTAAATTTACATACGTACAAATTATCATAATAAATGCTTTGAAAAAAGTCTTATGTATAATATATCACTAGATTTTTGTCCATAATCCTACTAAGTTTCTAAATAGGTGATAGAAACTCCAAATGAGCATTTATGCTTTCTTATAGCATTATAAATGTGATTTTTAAATAGCATTATGCGAGAAAACCTATTTGGTCATACGTATTTCTTTCAACCATTTTGCTCGCATTATATCACATATGAAATCATCGTCTCGGCTGCTTAACCACGTTCTATCATACATGATAAGGGCATAAATTAGGGATTATCGGTCAAACTATGTAATTTAGGGACTTTTCCTTGTCACTTTCGTTTTCAGGGGGCCAAAATACATGAAATTCTTTTTTTTTCAAGAAAATCGGAAATTGTGTGCAGTTAAGGGTTAAGGGTTAAAGAGTTTCCCCACTCCCGTAACAAAAAAAAAGAAAAAGGTCACCAGTAACTGACAAGGGGCCAAAATACACAGTTTTAAGAGGGAAAAACTTGTGCTAGTGTTTAAGAGGCAGTGGTGTACGGTTATAAACAACCACCATGAGATCTATGATGCAGCAGATGACTGCTTAGGATTAAAAGGCAAAGATTTTCAACCATTATCCTCCATTACAGAATTTTGACATGAGGGCAAGCTGAAGTTATCTTTCTCAATGTTTCCTCTAATGAGGAATTTCACCGAATTCTGTTTACATTTTTCCTGAATAGTTAATGGTGTGGGATAGATGAAAAATCGGGCTCATTTCGGAAAATAAATCTCCTGTTATTTTTGGGAGACAATCAAAATTTTTGATTTCAAAACTAACCGGGAAAACAGACCTCTTCAACGTGAAGTGGGAACGCTCGCTGATTGGGCTGTTTGGATCGCCGTCTCCTCCCAGTGTTGCCCATTGGGACGACAAAATCGTGTTTTCTAAGAGAAAAGTTATCAAACAAAAACAGGGGGAACCTAATTTTCCCCATCTTGCTTTTTCTATCTTTTTCTTCAGTTTTTCGATTTCGAACTTTACTGTTTCGTGAAATTTTGCATCTGGAGACTATAGATTTCTCGATCTCAGCGCTTCAAGCGGCCATAAATGAACTATTCCAGGATGACGTAATTTTCCCGGTTTTATTAAACATTCGTATTTTCTACACTGTTTTGTTTATTCGTAAATTAGGAAGTTCGGGCAGAAAGTTTGCCTTAGGAGGTTTTTCGAGGTGCTGAATCCTTTTTTGGGGTCAAAAATAGGAAATTCCGACATGGTGAAATTCCTCATTGCTTTTTGTTACTCAACTTATTAGCCATGAGCGAAATCATCTGAACAAATTCTGATCTTCCCATTGGAAGACCGCTGATGACGTCAGCGACGCCAGGAATGGCAGCCGGACGAAAATCAAACTTGAAATGGTTGTTTACTTACTTGCTTTACTTTATTACAGAGGATCATCAGGTTTTCGGTGTCTGTTGAACCTCTTTTCATAATTGAGTGGTTTAAAGATAGACTTAACTAATTTCGAGGTTCCGGAAGCAACCAAACGTTTGGTAAACTCTGAAGTCATTAGGTACAGAGCTCATAAAGGTTAGTTACCGTAAAACCATCAAACTTTACCCCACCAGGGGTAACTTTACCCCAAAAAGTGAGAATCTTCAATTGTGACGTAAGCGTGGTAGAACTTAGATAAAAGTTAGCTATTGTGTTTTCGTTATTCTCCACATCCTAGAGAATCGATGCGGCTTGCGATGGCACCTTTATCCATGTTATCAGCTGTTATCAGTCATAGTTTCCTGTTCAGCTGTTTTTGTCCCGTTTCTCGTGCTCCAAAATTTCTTCCATATCAGGTGTTTGGAGTGGATTTACCAGGCAAGCCCTCATCATATCACTTTCAATATCTTATCGCAGTGTTGAATGTAAGGTTTCTAG
Organism: Apolygus lucorum; assembly: GCA_009739505.2. Classification (NCBI taxonomy): domain Eukaryota; kingdom Metazoa; phylum Arthropoda; class Insecta; order Hemiptera; family Miridae; genus Apolygus; species Apolygus lucorum. The sequence continues at coordinate 67,314,106 of CM019181.2, read as the reverse complement.
TGTATCTCATGTCAGAAGTTAGAGATGGGGAGAAGAAATGAGAAAAAGCTTGGTACAAGCCCCTACCGTAACTTTACAACTGAACAGCTGCATTATGTTATGAGCATAAACGTGCTTTGGTCTCATAAGTTGTGATTTACCATATTATTTACTCGTGGGTTAACTTTGAAATTTACCATTGCAATTCATTTGAAAGTTATCGAATGTGAAACAGACTTTTTCCGTGATTTTGTTAAGTCATTCGTTTATCGTTTATTGTCCTTTAATATTTCTTTACTTGTAGAAAGTTTTGCTCGATTACCTACATAAGTCTGTCTAAACTGGAAGACTGAAATTGTGATCTCTTAACCAGAAATATTTCATTTCAAGCAAATTCGTTGAAATAAATGATGAATAAATGATCATTCTAATTTATATTTTTCTTAGGTATAACTTGTATTTTTCAAGCTAAAAAGTTCAATTTTTCAGAATGTATTTTATAATAATACTATAAATACTTGATATTATCAAGCATTTCTGGGGTAATGAATTCAATCCCGACTAGTAACATTGCACCACTGCCCGTTTCTGTAGCGATAACCGTGAGTTTTTCAGAGTGGAGTAAAGATACACTCGTAGGTAACTATACTCCAACATTTAAACAATTAAATAGGGGGGTTAAAATTATCTGATCAATGAGCTCAACCACTCAAAATGTTCAGGAAGCCCTGAAGATCAATTCACTTATCAAAAAAAATCAATTTAACCCATTTCGAGTGGGAGAAATTGTATTTGGAACTGTTTTGGAGTAAATCTTGGGGTAAAGTTTGACGGTTTTACGGTAGCTTGAAAGTGACGTATTGAGCATATCAGTGGCTGGCGACGTTACCCTATTGATCAGAACTGACAACACAGTCTATTAAAAGGAAATCGATCATTTCAAACTAACAAAGACTCTCCAAAAATGTTCAACACTATCAAGAATTCAATACGCGTTTGCAGTAAGGATAAATAAATATCAATGGTTCACGCTGTTAGATTGAGACAAGAATGTCTTTCATACTGAGTAGATTTTGCGGCATCATTTCAGTTAAAATATTACAAAGCGAATTGTCCGATTCACCTCACAATTACCCCAGGCTACTACACTGGATATCAAAGCTCACTATATATAAGACGCTCCTCCGTCCTGTCCAAGTTTATGGAGCGGAAACATGGGTAATGACCAAACAGTCGGAGAATAGGATCAGAGCCTTTGAAAGGAAGATTTTGCGTAGGATCCTCGGCCCAGTCTGTGACCACGGGAGTTGGAGGCGGAGAACGAATGAGGAAGTATACCAGCAGTACGACGATATTGATGTGGTCCATTTTGCAAAGCCTCAGGTGGGCTGGGCATGTTGCAAGACTCCCAGACGATGATCCAGCAAAGAAACTCTTCAAAGCGCAGCCACTTGGGAGCAGAGGAAGGGGACGACCTAAACAGAGATGGGTCGACAATGTGGAGGAGGACGTTGCCAGGGCTGGATGCCGGGATTGGAGGAACGCGGCAAGGGATAGAGTGAAATGGAAAGCCGTCTTGAAGGAGGCCAAGGCCCACCCGGGGCTGTAGAGCCAAGAAAAGAAGAAGAAGACTACACTGGATACTAGAAAAAAAAACTTTAAAAAATAATAGAGAATGTTCGAAGGAAAATAAATTTATGTCGAAACCACGTAACTAGGGAATTGTTACTCAATCGGTTTTCCACCTACAACAATTGTTGTTATCAGCTCGTTCGAAAGCTCTAGATTTGAGCCGAAATTTGAAATAACAAAGAACAAAACGTCTGCCAAGTGGGAGTGGCACATAGCTTCCTCGTATCCTTAACCCGATTATATGTATAATATTCATACCTGAGAGTTGCATTGCTTCGGAGCTCTCTCTACTTCTCCCAGTTCGTTTAGTAGTTTGACAGTGAAGATAGAACCCTCGTGAAACCCTACAAGGTTGAGATCGCCATTCTCTTTGTACAGTTGCAAAGTGGATGCTGGTGGAACTCCCTTCAAAACCTGGATGCAAGGACCTGCCATCACATGAGCCTGGTATCCTAAGAAAAAGAAGCACTTACAATTAAATAATTATCACGTGATTAATTTCTGGGGGTAGGGGGTGTCCCTTGGTGACAAGGTTCCATCTAAGATGAGGCGATGGGGAGTATGAACTTCACTGGAGCCTTATCGAAAAGGCAAGGTATAATTATAAGGACAACCAAGGGAAAGAGACAATGTACTAAACTGAAGGGGTATTCAATAAGGGTTCGCCAGTTCACTCAATTCTCACCACCTGTAGTCCAACTCTTACAACTAGTGGGATCAGTAGTGAATTGGGTGACAGCTTGTGCCTCCTTGTCGAGCGCTGTAATTCCTCATCCGATTTCGATAAAAATGCTTGCAAAATTGGATTGTTAGGATCAATTTCATCAAGATTCCAATCAATCAACCATTATGTGTTAGAATGCGTTTATAAAGGATTATTATTGGTAGGTGTATAGATTGGTAGGACATTGTAGATAGGTACCTACAACCAAACCAATTTAAAGTCAGTAAATGAAATGACGAGGACTTTACCTGTATAATGCGCTTACATTCATACTTCTTGTAATCACATTTTCCACCTCTCACTTACGCGGTGATTCTTCCAATGCTTGCTTATTTCGACCGGAATTTACACCACATATTTTTTATAGGCACACGCTTGGCGGGACAACAGGTTCTTTCTTCTTCTTCTTCTTCTTCTTCTTATCTCTTCTTCTAGTCATGAAGAGTTCTTTGGGTAGTCATTGGTAAGTTTCCAGTCAATAATGGTCTTTGCCAGTCTTGAAGAGGTTTAAAAGTCGTTTTACGGAATTTGATTGAGTAATGGCAACAAAATTTTCAGGTAAATCGAACAATGGAAAATCACATGATAGTGTAAGCCGCTGCTTTTACTTGACTTGACAAACGGGATGCCAGTGTTGAGGACAATTTTCAACGCTGTCACCAATTTGTAAGCCTACTTGTCTAGGTAAAGTTGACAAAAGAATTTAGATACCTAGCCCAAGTAGCAACTGAGTAGGTTCCTGAAGGGAAACTACTTTGTGTTTAACTGTGAAATGGGGGGAGTCGAGAAAATACCGAAACAACTTAAATCTACGTTAATTTTAGGATAATAAATTGTATTTACCTGTGAAGTATGGTAGCTCTTCGAAGGTGTTGACTTCTGGGTTGTTTGAATACTAAATATAATGCTGTTAAACCTGAAGGGTGTTTTGTTTTACCTCAGACCTCTAAATGTGTCCTGTGCCAGAAGGGCGTGTCCTTCGTGTCTTTTGTGTCTCTTGTGTCTTTTGTGTCTAAAACACAAGTGACCCAACCAACCACGAGGATGTGTTCTTTTGCGAAGTGTGTCCTAAGGATTATTTATTTACCCCTAAATACCTCAGCTGATGTGATGCAGGTTGAACTCAGAGAGAACACAAGATATGGAGTAAAATACCAGGTAAATAGGTTTATTCAAAGACACAAGTGTGTTGGTAACAAACTAGGACAAGCCTGAAGGGTGAATACTAAAATTGACAAGAAATACGAATGAGATCGTTATATAGTTTAAGACTAGAATTTAACAAGGATTCCAAAATCGACAATACTTTCCAAATTCCTTTTCCAATACAATTTCCAAGCTGTGTCTTCAACGTGTTCTAGTGTGTCTTTTATAGTTCGTGTCTTTTCTCTATTACAAAATTACAATCTTTTCTCTATCAATTTACTACTACTCTTTAGAACTTTATTCACTGTTTTACGTTTCACCTGCCTAACTATTTTTGGCCAAAAATGAGTTAGATACTTAGTTTGTGCACTCACGTGTTGGGCCCGAAGGTATCCTCGACGATCTTGATGCAGTTGATAGAAGTTCTCCAGTCGGATGAAGGGGATTTCCGAATAGAGAGAGATTTGGGGACTACGACTCGCCAAGTTCAGGGGGTTAGTACTCTCGCGCTGACTTCTTGAGAAGGGGGACAGGGAATGACTTTCTGCCGGAACGTACTCGTCGCGCAGTTGGGGAAAAACGTTCAGCCGGGACTTACTAGTTTGAGCTCTGGGGAAGGTGTGATGGCCGCCGCAGGCCGCTGGATCTCGAGGGTTTCCCCTTCCCATTTGTGACGTCATCCACGGCCTTCCTTTCCAAAATCAGGCTGTCATTCGGGTTCGGCTGAAGCCCTGCTGCTATGGCGGACATTGGTGGTTTGTTTCACCCCCGGCTTGTTTGTTTCATTCATGGTTGAAGTAGTGTTCAGACGCCTATGGTGGAGTTCGGCGTCCTTATCGTAGGGGGGCGGACCACGCCCCTGTAGAGCTGGCCCAGATAACCCCTCCACAGTCCTTCACCGCAGGTGGCTCTGTGGGGGCGGCATCTTGGGGTTCAGGAAGGGAGGTGTCAACCTACCCCAGCCCCGTCACCTTGTTGGTTCCAGTGAGCCCCTGCTCACTGATAACACCAAGGTGACGGGGATGGGGTAGATCAACACCCCCCTTCCTGAACCCCAAGATGCCGCCCCCACAGAGCCACCTGAGGCGAAGGACTGTGGAGGGGTAATCTGGGCCAGCTCTACGGGGGCGTGGTCCGCCCCCTTACGATGAGGACGCCGAACAACACCAGAGGCGTCCGAGCCCTACTTCAACCACGAGTGCCGGGGGTGGAACATACCACCTATGTCTACCGCAGTAGCAGAGCTTCAGCCGAACCCGAATGGCAGCCTGGATGGTCAGGAAGGCCGTGGATGACTACATGAATGGGAGGGGGAAACCCTAGAGATCCAGGGGCCTGCGGCAGCCATCACACCTTCCCCAACTGCTTAACGAGTACGTTCCGGCCGAAAATTCCCTGCCAGCTAGAGTAGTAAGTCCCGGCTGAACCTCATTCCCCGTCCCCCTTCTCGAAATAGTCAGCGCGAGAGTAGAAAACCCCCTGAACTAAATTAGAGTCGTATCCCTCATCTTCCATCTCGGTTATCCACGAAGACACCGACTGGAGGATCTTTCATCTCAACTGCAGATCGTCGAGGTTACCTACGGGCCCAACACGTGAGTGCACAAACAAATTGTACTAATTCATTTTGACCAAAATAATTAGGCAGGTGAAAACAAACAGTGTAGATGTAAAATTGAACTGTAGATGAGAGAAATGAGAAAATGAGCAAATGAGAATTTGGTAGAGATCTGAGCATTGTAAAATTGATAAGAGTAGAACACAAATCATACAAGTCAAAACACGAAGAACACGGTGAAGACACGACATTGAAATTGTATTGAGAAAGAACGTTGAAGGTATTGTTTGCAAAGAGAACTGTTTTCTGACTATTTTTATTGTCATCTTGAATATCAATTTTGAATTTAACTTGTCTCAACTGTAATTTGCGCCCTTCAGGCTTGTACCTTTCCAGTCAACCACACCATACTGCATCTCTTGTAATAAACCTTCTTACCTGGTATTTTACTCCATTTCTGTCGTTATCTTTGAGTTCACCCTGCATCAGATCAGCTTCAGTAATTAGGGGTAAAAATAAAACAACTCAAGTTCAATATATTCTTTAATTCATTTCAGACCCATCAGGTCGTGTCCTTAGGACACATTTTCCTAAAAGAACACATCCTCGTGGTCGTTTGGGTTACTTGTGTCTTAGACACAAAAGACACAAGGGACACAGAGGACACAAAGGACACGCCCTTCTGGCACAGGACACACTTGGAGGTCCGAGGTAAAACGAAACACCCTTCAGGTTTAACAGCATTACATTTATTATTCAAACAACCCAGGAGTCAACACCTTCGAAGAGCTACCATACTTCATAGGTAAATACAATTTATTATCCTAAAATTAACGTAGATGTAAGCCGCTGTGCTTTACTTGGCTTGACAAATGGGATGCCAGTATTGAGTACAAGTCCCAACACTGCCACCAATTTGTAAGCCCGCTTGTCCAGGTAAAGTTGACAAATGAAGTTAGTTACCTGGCCCAAGCAGCAACTGAGTAGATTCCTGAAGGGAATCCACCCTGTGTTTGACTGTGAAATGGGGGGAGTCGAAAAAGACCGAAACAACTTAAATCTACGTTAATTTTAGGATAATATAGGGTAATTACCTGTGAAGTATGGTAGCTCTTCGAAGGTGTTGACTCCTGGGTTGATGAAAATAATAATAAATGATGCTTTGAAACCTGAAGGGTGTTTTATTCTACCTCGGACCTCCAAGCGTGTCCCGTGCCAGAAGGGCGTGTCCTCTGTGTCACTTGTGTCTTCGTGTCTGAGACACGAGTAACCCAGCTGACCACGAGGTTGTGTTCTTCTCCGAAATTATGTCCTAAGGACACGACCTGATGGGTCTGAAACGCAATAAAGAGATTATGAAATTTGACTTAGTTATTTTACCCCTAGTTGCTGATACTGATCTGATGCAGGGTGAACTCAGAGATAACCACAGAAATGGAGTAAAATACCAGATAAGAAATTTATTATACAAGTATGGAATGTTTTGGTTGAACTCAACAAAGATATACAAGCCTGAAGGGCGCAGTTTCTGACGTTACAAGTAATTAAAACAATTGACAATTTCACAATGAAAATAAAATGGTTTAAATGATCAACTTTCTTACAAGCAATACCTTCAGTGTCCTTTCTCTTTACAGTTTTCAATGCCGTGTCTTTACCGTGTCTCCGTGTCTTATCAATATTACAATTTGAATCTTTCTCGTTTTCCGTTTTACAAAGCTTTACTGTACCAAATTTTCCAATATAATCAACTCTAATTACTACACTGTTTTCGTCACCTGCCTAATTATTTTGGCCAAAATAGATTAGGATATATTTGTCTGTGCACTCACGTGTTGGGCCCGAAGGTATCCTCGACGGTCTTGATGCGGATGATTTTGTGGGGGATGATGTCTCGATAGTCCAGGGGGATTTACTACCACTGACTTTAGAGAACAAGGGATGGGGGTGACTTTCAGCCGGAACTTAGTCGTCGCGCTTTTGGGGGAAGAACGTTCGGCCGGGACCTACTTGTTCGAGCTCTCAGGACGGTGTGATGGCCGACGTGGGCCGCCCGGTCTAGAACGCTTCCCCCTCCTCTCAGTCACGTGATCCACGGCCTCCTGTAGTCCTCAGGCTGCCATCCGGCTTCGGTCGAGGCTCCTTGTTGCCGCTGCGGACACAAGCTGTTGGTGTCTTCCTTTGGCTTCGTGGTTGAATCAGGGCTCGGACGCCTCAGATGGTGTTCGGCGTCCTTATTGTAGGGGGGCGGACCACGCCCCCGTAGAGCTGGCCCGGATTACCCCTCCACAGTCCTTCGCCGCAGGTGGCTCTGTGGGGGCGGCATCTTGGGGTTCAGGAAGGGGGGTGTTGTTGCTTTACCCCAGCCCCGTCACATTGGTCTCATTCGTGAGCAGGGGCTCACATCCCTCGCCCCCCCGGGAGCCAGGGTCATCAAAGATGACACTGGGTACCGGCAGTGGGTCTGAGGGATGCGCCTTCCTGAAGGCCAGCTCGTAGGCGTGGCGCCTGCAGCCCCGACAGTTGGCAGGGTCGCTTTTCAGTCGGTGGTCGGAGTCGCAGATGGGCAGCTCTTTGCCCTGGCGATGCAAAGTCTTCAGCCTCTGCCAGAATTCCTTGCATGCCTGGCAGCGGAAGGTGAAAAGGCGTGCCGTCACCTTCCCGCATACCAGACATGCCAACGTCCGTTTCTTAATTTTCCGTGTGAGGCGGACCATCAGGCTGTGTCGGGTTACCATGGAGCTAGTGTCGCTCAGCAACCGCTGAGGCCCCGGGCACGGTTCCGGAAACCACTCAGCATCTTCCTCGCCGTTCGACTTTGGTGACTCGGAGCGGGACGGTGGTGTGGCGGATCGGGGCCGCGTGGTCTTTGATGGCTTCATCGGACTCGGGGATACAGTCCCTAGAGTGGCTGGTCGATCACCGGACGGGGTGATGGGTGAAAAGGCTGGTCCGAGGGGGGACGACATCGACTCCGGAGCAACTGCGTCGGTGGTCCTCGCCGCGGGTGGCTCCACGGCAGGCTGCTCCGTAGGCACAGGGTTTGTGGTCTGCGCCGCGGGTGACTCCGACGGCCCCTGTGCCGTGATGTCGTTCAGCGCATCCCAGGCAGCTTGCCTATCGCTGTCCAAAGCCTCTCGCTCGTCATGCCAGTCGGACTGGCGTTCCAGAAGGGCGTCGCGCTCCTCAGCGATTCGCTGGTAAATCGGGATCCACTGGGCCAACTCGAGGATTCCCTTTAGTGCGGCTTGGCCACTCGCCAACCGGACCGCCGGCAACTCCGAGCATGTGGCGTATCGTAGTAGACTGGCCACCTCCTCTAATCTTTCCAACGGGTTTCCCGCAGGCAAGGCCGTATTTCCCTGTCCATCCGGCAGGGATCGAAGCTGTTCTGCGGTTCTCTCCGCTCTCTCCCGCACCTGTCGACTTAAGGGATCCGGGACCAATGGACCGTCCTTCCACTCCTTCTGCCGCCCTGACATCCTACAACAAACATAAACACCCTATGTGTCATCCTGACTGGGAACTGCTCGAGAATCATTTACTTCATTTACTTTACTTATTTGCTGTATTTTTGTGGGCCATGTACAATCGGGCAGGTAACTATAAACTCCAATTCGGCTTGACCAACCAATGTATGTCAAGTCGAATTAATAGTCAAACTTAAAATTTTGTAACCTGAGGGGTTCATTGAAATTTTGTGACTTGATGAGTCCTACTGAAATTTGTTGACCTGAAGGGTCGGATTTGTTTCTGTCTGATGACACAGGTCAATCCTCAGCGTGTCTGAGGCGTGTCCCGTGTCACCGTGTGTCTCGCGTGTCTCGTGTGTCAATCTTTTCCCAAGGTTAATCCCCTAGGTGCTGGGCACGACGCGCGCTTTTTCACGGAGCTTTGAGGAAGACGGGCCGTGGGTCTCTTGCGCAGCCGCGACAAGATGCTGTCTGGTGACTCCAATTCCGAGGATTCAATAGTTAGCCGACGGAATGTTTCACTTCGGACCTCCTCCTCTTGACTCTTCTTTGGGATGTTACTCTTATCCGCTTCAATCAACGGAGTATCTTGGTGTTCAGGACTCGTTCCTTCCTGCAGTCGTGTTCCTGTGTCATTGAAACATGGAGGACACGACGTGTCTCGTGTTCCCTTTGGCGTGTTACTCGTACTAATTTTGTGTTGTTGTGTTTCAGGTTCTTCTACGAGCTTCGGCGTCGACGGTGAGATCCTCAACGACTTCGACGACGGACGTGCAATATCACTCAGGAACTTTTCCATTTGCATAATTTGCGTATGAAATTTATGCAGCAGTTTTTGAGTGGCTTTCTTCTCTCGATGGTACCTGTTTTTACGAACTTTTGACAACGTGGGTTCGCGCTGGTGAACAGCGGCTAGTCTGGGTGGTTCGATTTGGATTCGGGTTTCATCGAGTGCGATGGTTACTGAAGTACTTCCTCGGGAAGGACTGCCTGACATCACCATGTCCTCCTCGTCACTATCGTCCGAAGTTTCGTTTGGCGTATTAAATGATGTGCCACTTGACGACGTACACGGAGTACTACCTGGAGTCCCATACAGTGTTCCGCTTCTAGTGGACCTCGTGTCTTGGTGTGTCTCCATCGGCAAGTCTGATCCTGCATTTTCCTGCGTCCGTGGTGGTTCGTTCATGCTCCTCCGAGGCACGTTCCACCCGTGTCCCTCCGAATCGGATTCGTCGTCCATATTGGGTTCAATGGTAAACGGTTTTGTCCATTCTTCAAGGGTCCAACACCATTGAGTATTGCTGTCATCGTCCTTTCTTGGGGTGACGTAGTCTCCTCCTGGGTCTCCTACTTGCGGTCGGGGCGGAGCCCACTCTGCGTTGGGGGGCGTGTCCTCCCGCCGCGCTGTGCCTGTGTCTTCGAGTGCTTCGGCGCTCGTCAAAATGGGCGGGGCGCTCAGTTCGTCCGTAGGCGTGTCCCGTCACTCCATTTGATGTTCCTTTAGGTGTAGTAGGGGGCGTTCTGGAAGGGGCGTGTCTCTCGCCTCGTGGTGTTCCTCTTCTTGTGTCTTTGGCACGACGTTTCTGGGCGTGTCCTCGATACTCCTTACCAACATACATGCTGGGAAGCTGGCTGTTGATAACACAGGGGTGCTAGGGAGGAGGGGACCTGTGCCATATTCATGGTCATCATCATCAGGTTCGCTCAACTTCCTCCCCTGGGCCCTCAACACCATGCCTCCATGGTGATGTCGTTTCCGCGCCTCCGAAGAGTTCGCGTGTGTCCTGTCACCTTTCGAAAGTTGGAATCCCATGGTTGGTCCTGTCATGAGAGTTATCGGTATTTTACGCAGGACATCCAGCCCTAGAAGATCTAGGGTAGCACTTCTTCTTGCGAAGACAAGGAACGTGTGGTCGAAAGTATGTCCGTCAATCTGTGCTCGGATATTTTGTTGACCTGCGAAGCACAAAGCTGATCCATCCGCTCCCCATGCTACGGCATCAGTCGGGTGCAATGGTATGCCAGATACTGGTCGAGCCAAAACTGAAAGGGCTGCTCCGGTATCCACCACCATTTCGCGCTCTTCCATCCCCAATTTAACAGTGATGCGCATCGTTCTTGACAAGGGTGCCTCGACAGCAGGGATGTGCGGTTCTACAGGGGGTTGTTTGTACCGCGCGACCTCCATTACGTGCGTCGGTTCCTGGGTTGGTTGTGACACGGGTAAGAGTTTTTTCTTCCGGAAGCAGTCCACCTCGAGATGTTCTCTCTCTCCGCAAAAATTACAGTAGATCGTCTTTTGTGGACTCATTGGGCAATCCACTGGGAAATGGGTTCTGTCCGCGCAGAACAAGCAAGGGAAACGAGGGGTTGGTTTCTCCTCCCTCCTACGTTCCTCGGGAAGGTAGTTTCGTTGTCCCTCCTCCGCGTGTCTCTCGTACTTCCTTGGTGGTTTGTCCTTTCGGGGACACCGTGCCGCAAAATGCTCAAAACTGCCACAGTTGTAACAGTGATTTCCGTTATTAATCGCGGCTAAGTCCCATCTTTCTTCCACTTCCACCGTGTCTCCAAGTGTCTCCTCCAGGTCCTCAGCTCTCTGGAGTGCTTCGTTGATGTTAATTGGTCGGTTGGAGATGAGATGAACGCTGATGTTCTTTCCGACTCCTCGAACGAATGCGTCGAGCGTTTTTCTTTCCACCCATGCGCTCCTCTCGTGTCTTCTGAGACGGTCTCCTTCCTCTCGTACCACACAACGTGCCAGGCCGCGCGCTCTGTCGGCAAACTGCCTCAGCGTTTCGGACGGATTACGTTTGATTGTCCATAGTTGAGCTGCGGCTTTCACAACGGTATAGACATTGTCAGTGTCTAGCGTGTCATCGCGATCGATCAAGTACTGCTTGGCCGTGCCTCGTGTCTTGGTCCTCAACAGCCGATATTTCTGCTGTTCCGTCAGATTTGCTGTGATAAGGTCGAAATTCGCGAAAAATGAAACGACACTTAACGCGCCTACCACATCTGGGTCCCAAGGCTCGATTTCCGCCATAACAGCTCGCGGTAAATCATTCTGTTCATTTGTGTGAGAGGTGGTCGTGAATCTTTGTAAGAGAAGATTCATTTCTCTCATGGTCTGGGTCATGGTTTCCACGACTTCTAGTCCCACCGTAGGTTTTGCCTGTGGTGCCTCGACATCAGTGTCGCTGACATCCACGTCATCGATCGGAATTGTATGATCGTGTTTGCGTGTCCTTGGTGAAAAGACGTTAGTCAGTGTTTTTGTCATGTCTTTGTGTGTAAACATTGCAATTTAGACAAGAAATATGTATGAAACGGGAAAAAATGCCCACGTTTCGTCAACATGCAATAAAAATGAAATATAGACAAAATATAGAAATTTCTCGAAGCTTTTCCCAGATTTACAATAGTCGGATGCACATCCTACCTATTAGTTCACCTGATCAGCTTTTGGAAATTTAATTGTTGTTCGGTTGAATTTAATTTCACAGTAAACACGTGGCTAACGAATAATATTTTATTTGTGTGAGTTCGTCGCAAGGCTAACTCGCGATCAATCCCACTTGCTGCCACCAATTTGTAAGCCGCTGTGCTTTACTTGGCTTGACAAATGGGATGCCAGTATTGAGTACAAGTCCCAACACTGCCACCAATTTGTAAGCCCGCTTGTCCAGGTAAAGTTGACAAATGAAGTTAGTTACCTGGCCCAAGCAGCAACTGAGTAGATTCCTGAAGGGAATCCACCCTGTGTTTGACTGTGAAATGGGGGGAGTCGAAAAAGACCGAAACAACTTAAATCTACGTTAATTTTAGGATAATATAGGGTAATTACCTGTGAAGTATGGTAGCTCTTCGAAGGTGTTGACTCCTGGGTTGATGAAAATAATCTAATAATATAAAACGCCAACCGTACGTACGTACGTACGTATGCACGGAGGGGTTGGGAGACGGGAGGAGTTGGGGGCGGGAGAAGTTGGGGGGCGGGAGGAGACGGGAGGAGCTGGGGGCGGAGGAGTCGGGGCGGGAGGAGCCGGAGGGAGTGGGTGGAGGAATGAGTCGGAGGAATCGTTTTTGCCTACTTTTAGCAGGCTTTTCAGCTAGTAATAAATGATGCTTTGAAACCTGAAGGGTGTTTTATTCTACCTCGGACCTCCAAGCGTGTCCCGTGCCAGAAGGGCGTGTCCTGCGTGTCCTCTGTGTCACTTGTGTCTTCGTGTCTGAGACACGAGTAACCCAGCTGACCACGAGGTTGTGTTCTTCTCCGAAATTGTGTCCTAAGGACACGACCTGATGGGTCTGAAACGCAATAAAGAGATTATGAAATTTGACTTAGTTATTTTACCCCTAGTTGCTGATACTGATCTGATGCAGGGTGAACTCAGAGATAACCACAGAAATGGAGTAAAATACCAGATAAGAAATTTATTATACAAGTATGGAATGTTTTGGTTGAACTCAACAAAGATATACAAGCCTGAAGGGCCCAGTTTCTGACGTTACAAGTAATTAAAACAATTGACAATTTCACAATGAAAATAAAATGGTTTAAATGATCAACTTTCTTACAAGCAATACCTTCAGTGTCCTTTCTCTTTACAGTTTTCAATGCCGTGTCTTTACCGTGTCTCCGTGTCTTATCAATATTACAATTTGAATCTTTCTCGTTTTCCGTTTTACAAAGCTTTACTGTACCAAATTTTCCAATATAATCAACTCTAATTACTACACTGTTTTCGTCACCTGCCTAATTATTTTGGCCAAAATAGATTAGGATATATTTGTCTGTGCACTCACGTGTTGGGCCCGAAGGTATCCTCGACGGTCTTGATGCGGATGATTTTGTGGGGATGATGTCTCGATAGTCCAGGGGGATTTACTACCACTGACTTTAGAGAACAAGGGATGGGGGTGACTTTCAGCCGGAACTTAGTCGTCGCGCTTTTGGGGGAAGAACGTTCGGCCGGGACCTACTTGTTCGAGCTCTCAGGACGGTGTGATGGCCGACGTGGGCCGCCTGGTCTAGAACGCTTCTCCCTCCTCTCAGTCACGTGATCCACGGCCTCCTGTAGTCCTCAGGCTGCCATCCGGCTTCGGTCGAGGCTCCTTGTTGCCGCTGCGGACACAAGCTGTTGGTGTCTTCCTTTGGCTTTGTGGTTGAATCAGGGCTCGGACGCCTCAGATGGTGTTCGGCGTCCTTATTGTAGGGGGGCGGACCACGCCCCCGTAGAGCTGGCCCGGATTACCCCTCCACAGTCCTTCGCCGCAGGTGGCTCTGTGGGGGCGGCATCTTGGGGTTCAGGAAGGGGGGTGTTGTTGCTTTACCCCAGCCCCGTCACATTGGTCTCATTCGTGAGCAGGGGCTCACATAGATTTAAGTTGTTTCGGTATTTTCTCGACTCCCCCCATTTCACAGTTAAACACAAAGTAGTTTCCCTTCAGGAACCTACTCAGTTGCTACTTGGGCTAGGTATCTAAATTCTTTTGTCAACTTTACCTAGACAAGTAGGCTTACAAATTGGTGGCAGTGTTGACACTTGTTCTCAGCACTGGCATCCGGTTTGTCAAGTCAAGTAAAGGCCCAGGCTCACAATAGATTGCTGTACAGGATGTTTCAGTTAAGGTCGACGACTTTTTTTAACCGACTTTTTTCACTTATTTATAAGTGAAAAAAGTCGGTTAAAAAAAGTCGTCGACCTTAACTGAAACACCCTGAAACACTTATAAATGTTTTTCGTATTTTCGACTTTACGCCATTAAAACAGCCATAACTCCCTTTTTCAGTTAAAATTAACATGTAAATATGCAATATGCATGTAAATTTTCTCTATCTCCCTAGTGCCAAATAAAACAGGTGTTTCGGAAGGCCTTGCTGGCTCCTGCACCACCCGCCCGCTCCTTCCATCGTATTTTTAGTCCAATTTACTTGACAAATCGTTCATTCCTCGTTTTGTTAACGCTATAGACTTTTTTTTCTTTTTTTAAGGATCCTAACACTAAAGATGTCATGGATCAAGATAACACCAACCTAGCCAAGTCTTAAGCAATTGAATCAACACTCTGATTTCCTAATACACAGCAACGGCTATGGATTCACTGAAAGCGTACTTTCTCGAATGTTCGAGGGGCCTGTCATTCCATGGCCTATGGCTAATTGATTCAAGAATGGAAGTGGGTAGTTCAATTAGTTCTATTATGGAAGATGAATAATTTCCTTCTGTGTTCCTCCACCTCCTGCTGATTGAGTTGGGATTGATCTGCGTCAGTCATGGACCCGGGATACTAGATCCATGGTCCATGGCGTCAGTTAAAATCAAAAGAGAAGAAGAAGAAGGGATTGGGAAGTTGGGATGTGTTTGACACTTTGATAGACGTCGTTGATTTCGTTCAGAATTTGGCGATTTCAGTTTGCTCGCGGTTTCACTTTATTTTGACGGTACGCCGTAATCCGGTCTACAATCCGACGTAAATAATGGGTGGTTTTATTAGTTATCAAAACTGTGGGTTGGAGACGTCAAAGCATCGGACTGTTGGCTGTTCAAGTTGTGTCCTTCAAATTGTCCTTCTCTGAAGTAACCTACCTTGTTTGGTCTCAGTTACATAGAGGTATAGATACATTTTAATTTATTTATCAAGACGAAAAACCCATAAGGGTTGGTAGTTCTTTTCTGAACCGATGTCGTCGGTACATCACAGCCTAGGTTTGATGTCTTAACAGCCTCAGTTTCGTCTCCTACTGCCATGGAGGTGATAAAAGTTTGCTTTTGGATCACCTGTATTTCTCAGCTTGGATACTGCATACCTCAGAGGGATAGCAAGCTCTTAGTAGTGTCTTTTGATGGTTTTCGAAACGATTATTTTAACCGCTCCCTCACCCCAAATCTTCGAAAGCTGATTGAAACCTCAGTGTTCACTTCGAGGCTTCTAAACGTATTTCCTACGAAGACATTTCCTAATCATTTTTCCATCGCTACTGGTCTGTACGTTGAAGATCATGGAGCCATCGACAGTGAGACGATGGACGTTGAAACCGGGACTGTCCTCACCTATGGATACGAATTATTCCATTACAACAAAAATGTTACTCCTATTTGGGTAAGTACAGTGCAGCAACATTAGCTGTATCAATTCTAACACTGCTAAAACGAAAATCATGACTACAGCTCCCTACTGAACTCCTTCATTAACATGAAATTGTTTCTAAACGTCATCAGAACTATGTTGGTAGATTAATATAACGAAAATTTTGAGAACCTGACCACCATGGGTGGACTTCAGCATGCGGCACTGAATTAATGAACACTCTGTGAAACGTGAAGTAAACGGATCCAGCTACATTCAAGGTTGAAGTGGAGACTGTACATTAACACTAATGTTCAAAAACTTGATATTATAAAAGAAATAATGAAAACTGTAACTGTTCATTTCTTATGGTACCAACTAATAAATAAGATTAAAGGAGGGTCAAAGTCTTGGAATTCACATTCGTTGCAACGTAAAAGAAAGATAGGTAACGAAGGGTTACCACCTACGGGTTCTTGACCTTGAGATCTCACTGGTTTGAGGTAAAACGAGGAAAAGGCATCGAGAGTGTTAAACAGCAGTAGTTGTGTTACGTCATTAGAAATTAACTTCCCTCGACCGGGGATGAATTTCCAGAATTCCGACTATACTAAAAATCCTGTGCCGAGCCAAGGAAGTGGTTGGACAGAAATTCGAAGATCACCTCAGTAGTCGACTCTTATATGCCGATGTTTGGTTTTGAACTTGTCGTTGAAATGAAGTGATTAGCGATGTCAAGAGATGGTGGTTGACCCTTCCCTTACCTACTATCTCTGGATGAAAATAACCACCTGATTCCAATAGCGTTGGAAAGAGTCAAACAAAACTTACCTAGAGGTCAGGAATAGTGACAAATGGTTTACTAGTGTCTTTAGTCTGGGCCAGGGGTTGAACTTTTCAAAACGCCCTTGCTAACATCCAGTGTAAAGGTCTGGATTTTTCTTCATTTCAAAATAGGATTGCCCTTCCAGAATCGAATGAGACCACCCAGAGTACTGTAGGACCAACCATTCGCACCCTGTTAGGGGTTAAGAGTTGGAGAAGTAATAAATCAGAAACATTAGTGTGAATTTTCTCTGAAAAACTCGGCCCTTTGGGCGTTGCCTTACTGCTTAGAGCCTTTGGCTACAATTCAAGAAACATGGAACATGCTTCAGCCGCGCTTTTCGGTGGAGTAGGGATGGGTGGACCCCCGCGTGACACTCGCCTTTCATCCTCTCTGCGTCACCCCTCCCACGTAACGTTTTCGGGTGGTGAGTCCAAGACTAAAGCATGTTCCATGCTAAAAGTAGGCTACATTTCAGCTGATCAAATGAGATTTTATTTCGTTTCTTCTAATAGAATGTCATGTCACTCAGTTGAGCTTCTTTAACTATGAAGAACCACAGCCTTCAGATAAAAATGTTATTGCTGGTGGGTATTTCCTGTCGAATTGAAACTGATTGATAACTTTTCATAGCAATACAGGGTGTAAGCCTAACTGGTCTGCCATACGGTATCAGTCGATTCTACAACTAATTTGCAACAAAAAATGTCCCATAGCGATTTTTTTAAACTTTTCGTTTTCGAGTTATTTCAATTTTAAACTTTTTTTTCGTGATTTTGACCTTATGTCATTAAATCGGTCATAACTCCGTTAATTAGCTGTGTAAATTACAATTTGAGGATACCGTTGGAAAGAACATTAAATTTCCTATCGGATAGATGCCTTAACTTTTTTTTGAGTCAAGGTATGAGACATGAAAACGTCCTCTAAAAAGAGAATTTCACGTAATTTTGGAAACCTCGCATTTTTTCAATCTCAAATTTAACTACGAGGATCAACATTTTTTCAAGATGCAAGAACAGTGAAAACTGTGCCAGAATCTCAGCTTTCCAATGGTATAATCAAAACATATTTTACAACCGAAGTTAGGAGAGAATTTTCTGTTTGAACGCGGAAAAACGTGCATTTCTTCAACGAAATCAGCGCTCCGCCTATTCGATCTGAGGGGTCGGACGATAGCAGTGGGTGGGTCGGCGCCGCAGTAGACCGCGAGGCCTCCGGAAACAGGAGGCCAGAGCGCTAATTTCGTTGAAAAAATGCACGTTTTTCCGCGTTCAAACACGAATTTCTCCCCTAAATTCGGTTGTAGAATATGTTTTGATTATACCATTGGAAAGCTGAGATTCTGGCACAGTTTTCACTGTTCTTGCATCTTGAAAAAATGTTGATCCTCGTAGTTCAATTTGCGATTGAAAAAATGCGAGGTTTACAAAATTACGTAAAATTCTCTTTTTAGAGGACGTTTTCATGTCTCAAGCCTTGACTCAAAAAAAGTTGAGGCATCTATCCGATAGGAAATTTAATGCCCTATCCAACGGTATCCTCAAATTGTAATTTACACAGCTAATTAACGGAGTTATGACCAATTTAATGACATAAGGTCAAAATCACGAAAAAAAAGTTTAAAGTTAAAATAACTCGAAAACGAAGGGTTAAAAAAAATTGCTAAGGGACATTTTTTGTTGCAAATTAGTTGTAGAATCGACTGGTACCGTATGGCAGACCAGTTAGGCTTACACCCTGTATAGTGGGTAGTTAATATCAATGGAAAAACCATATGGACACTGATGACTCTATTGAGGTCATGCAAGTAGGGTTGCTAGTTTCATGCAAATTCATAGTTCGGCCAATGTCCCATTGGTTTGGCTTTCACCGTCACCTTATATTCTGATTAAGTCCCCTAGAAAGTTTTTCCTTTGTCTTCACTCCTGATGTAGGTGTTCAGACAAATTATTGCCAACATATTAAGTAAGTTTGTTTTCTTAATGTTTTCAGACATTGAATGAAATGTCAAACGGATCTCACCACAGCGGCTGCATGATGTGGCCGGGATGTGGCATGGATTACCAAGGAATTAGAAATACCTACGATGTGAAATACAACGAGTCGATGACGTGGAACCAGCGCATCAACACTTCCATTTCCTGGTTCAAGCACCCACAGAACCCCGCCAATCTAGTCATGGTTTATTTCGAATCGCCTGATCTCGAGGAGCACATCTACGGCCCCAACTCTGCACAGACCGATGCTCAGATCAGGCGCACAGACGACACTGTGGCTTCGATTTTGCAAGCTCTAGAAGTGAACGATTTGACTGACGTGAATGTGGTGTTTTTGAGTGATCATGGAATGGAGGCTGTGACGTTACCCAGGATTATTAATTTAACGGACATTATAAATGGGCTTGGTCTAGTAGTCGGCACATCACCCCTTCTTCAGATTTATCCCAAAAAAGGTAAATTTTCATCATTCTCATAAGCACTTTGATAACGGGGTAGTTGCTTTTGTCGGAATTTCATATTTTCGACGTCAGACTGACATTTATCGCACTTGAAAGCGTTCCTACGCCAGTTTTCAGCTCGAATTGCTTCCGAGTCTACCAAGGTAGCGGAAGCTTTGTTTTCACTTTTCAAGGACGAAAAAAAAAGTTCTCCAAAATCAAAATTTTCACTCGCGTTTTGCGTTTTAGACCTTCCTGAACAATTTTGGTTCCGTGTCTGTCTGTCTGTGTGTCTGTCCGTCTGTCATCAATTCCTTGTAACGCGCATAACTATACGAAGTTATTGTCCGATTTCGATGAAATTTTCAGGGATTGTGCGGGTTGGTGTGTAGACAGTCCCCTATGAAAATCATCATCCTCGGACTGATACAAGCGACTGCGCATGCGCAAACGTGAATTCCTTGTAACGGCCATAACTTCTACGTTTTCCATCCGATTTCAATGAAATTTTCAGGGATGTTACAGAGTAGTGTTTAGATGGTCCCCTATGAAAATCATAGAGAATTGTTTTTCATAGAGGGATTTATTCATAGAGGGATGGTCTCCTGTGAGAATCTCAAATCTTATACATGACAAGGCTTCAATAGCTCAGAGGACAGAGTCTTGATTTGTGCTCCAGGGATCGCGGGTTCGAATCCCAGCCGAGGCTAAGAATTTTTTTGATCCAATCACATACATCTACTCACTTAATTTTTCATCCGAATTTGATGAAATTTTCTAGGATTGTCCAGATTAGCGTGTAGATGGTCCCCTATGAGGGTAGTGAAAGGTACCTACTCAGAGATTGGTGTTTTGAGATTAACTACTACGCATCGGATCATCTATACAATTGGGTTATGGATACGAGGAAGCTATGTGCCACACCCACTTGGCAGACGTTTTAGTTTATTTTCGTAAGGAAATACCATCCTCACATGTGTTGCCTAGGGATGGGTATCGTTACAAAAGTATCGATACTGTATCGAATCCGAGTATCGATATCCCAAGTATTGTTGGGCATGAGTATCAGTATTTTAAAATATCGAGTATCGATACTTTAGTGTCACAAACTATCAATATTATCCAATAATCTCAAGAAAAATAATTTTTTCAATAATGTTTATTCATTTTTCACTATCAAGAGTCCAAGCAGAGTGATTGTACCCATGATTTAAACGTTATTTGTGCAACCAAAGAGTAATGACCCAAAAGTCTCTCTATCTTCTTCATTTTTTAGCCATTATGTTGAATTTTCCGCAAGAACTGTATCGTTATTCGATATTTAGTAATATCGGATCCAAAGTGTCGATATCCACAAATAACGGATAGTGCAGTACCCATACTAAAATATCGAGCATCGGTTCGAAAGTATCGATACCCATCCCTAGTGTTGGCGGGAAAGCCAGTAACAACTCTGATGTCACCTGGGGAAAAGAATCTCTAGATAGAGTGCGTTGAGATCACTGGTATCCAGATACCACATTCTTCTTCTACATTTTCAGGGATTGTGACGATTAGCGTGTAGATGATTCCCTATAAATGCCAATTTAAAAGTATCTACACTGCATGCAGATACATCTGTACATGGATATGTCTTATGATGGCAATTTAAATGATGAGCTCACTCAGCTGATCGGTGATGACTCAGGCGCCTTCAGCATTCTCTATTGACCCTGCCTCTCAAATTTCAGCTTCCTGCGTTCAACAGGAGAGAAAATGGCCTCGGAGCTCACTCAGCTGATCAGTGACCACTCAGGCGCCTTCAGCATTCTCTATTGACCCTGCCTCCGTAACGCTTCAAAGGGATCTGTTGGATGACGATACCTATTTTCCTCTCACCATCATGTTGACATCTCATTTGTTACTCACGATCATAATATGATGACGAACATATTATGTTAGTAAACATGCGCATAATTCAGCTTTCCGTTCAGGTACATTCATATTAGGGACCATGTACCATGTTTAATAAATTGAGAGCTTTCCAATGAGTGGTGAACGATTTTTGTGGGGTGGAAAATGAGGAAGTTAGTTCCTGCGTTCAACAGGAGAGGAAATGGCCTTGGAGCTCACTCAGCTGATCAGTGACCACTCAGGCGCCTTCAGCATTCTCTATTGACCCTGCCTCCGTAACGCTTCAAAGGGATCTGTTGGATGAAGATACCTATTTTCCTCTCACGATCATGTTGACATCTCATTTGTTACTCACGATCATATGATGACGAACATATTATGTTAGTAAACATGCGCATAATTCAGCTTTCCGTACAGGTACATTCATATTAGGGACCATGTACCATGTTTGGGAGGAGCTTTCCAATGAGTGGTGAACGATTTTTGTGGGGTGGAAAATGAGGAAGTTAGTTCCTGCGTTCAACAGGAGAGGAAATAGCTCACTCAGTTGATCAGTGATCATCAACTTTGATGATGTATAGAAGTAAGTATCTATTGACCCTGCCTCTCAAATTTCAGCTTCCTACGTTCAACAGCATCAGAAAAAAAACGTTGCATTGTTTGTGTGTCGAAAATTTTGGAATGACCCCCAGAACTAAGACATAATTATTCATGTCAAAAATGATTGCCCGGAACTGATGGTAGCTACTGTACATGCACAAACGTGAATTTCATTGTAACAGCCGTAATTTCTACATTTTCCTTCCGATTTTGATGAAATTTTCAGGGATTATGCGTTTGGAGTGTAGATGATACCTTATGACAATCACCAACCTCGGACTGATAGTAGCTTCTGTGCTTGCGCAAATGTGAATTCCTTGTAACATCCATAACGTCTACATTCTCCACCCAAATTCCATGAAATTCACGTTTTTCCCCGTTTAAATGCCAAGTTCTCCCCTAAACTGTAGAACATGTTACGATTATACCGTTTGAAACCTGAGATTTTGGGCAATATTTTTTGTATCGCGTAGGTTCGGGTTTCTTTCATTTTGTTTGAGTACAACGCGTTAAAACAACATTGAAAACAGTAATTTCAAAAAATGAGAATTTTTTGCCTACTTGACCTTCTGAAAAAAATCCAAGATAGATAGATAGATATGTTTATTTTCGCCATTTTGTACACTTTTACAATAAGATAAATGCATGAAGGGATGCAATTTCCAACCCGACGTTAGGCTTGGCCCGTGTTGTAGGGTAGGATCTTTGCAAAATCGCTCCATATCGGTAAATAAATTGATGTCTACTATACAATTACAGTAATAAGTAAATTAATAAACAATACATGATTGGACAGAATTAAGGACGCATTTGATAATCTCCAACATATACTAACTTACTTTAATATTCTCTAACTTTAATAATCTCTAAACTTAAATAGTCTCCTATACATATATGCTGTTTAATAGCCTTTCGCATCTAAAGCCCCCTTCTGTAACTAACCAACTTAACACTTGCTTTTTGAAATTTTGGTCTAGTGAACTTCTGGGGACTTTTCATGCTACAAACAATTTGCCTATTTTAATTATTATTATTATTAAAAGCTTTTATTTAGTTTCACTTGTCCCGTTGTCTGTCAGTCTGTCATTAATCACATCTTGCAAGTTGATTTTGATCCACTTCCCGGTATCCGATTGAGCTGAAATTTTGCATGCATGTTAAAATCGAATGACAGTGCTTTATATTAACTTTCTGAGACCAACTTCCAATTCATAGGGGATCATCTTCCATCTTATACATAAAACCCCAACCTCACGTGAACGTGGAGGAGTCGGAGATGGGAAGAGTCAGAGTCCGTGTAATATCCCCCCCCCCATCTTTTCTTTTTAGTCAAAGATTAAAAATGAAAGAAGAACATATTTTTTAAACAAGCTTTTATTTTTTTGTTAATTAAATGAACTAAAAAGTTAAAAATAAATTACCTCTAACAAGAAAGATAACACTTTATCTCAGTCCCAATGTTATGAATAAAAGCGTGTTACATTGTGATAGCGAGAGGAAAAACGCTCCAAATTATTACTTAATGGTTTACTATTTTTCTATATTGATCACTCGTCTGCAAAGCCACCAACCATCCAACATGACGAAAAACATCGATCGCATTTCGGTCAGCTATAATTTGAACGGAGATTAGGCCTCTTTTGCGATTCACACTCGTGTTTCTGATTTATCGTACGTCCAACCCTTAAATTTTCGTAGGGAGCGAACGGTTTGTTCTACAGAGCTCCGCGTGGTCTCAAAAAATTCAAAAAATTCTATAGAATCTTAAATTGAAAGAAAAACAATACCTTTATATCAAAATGTTTTGAGTTGAGGCGTTTTCAAAATTTCAAAATTCATTTTTGAACCTCTAGAAGTGACCTACATCAACCAAAA
This sequence comes from Apolygus lucorum, assembly GCA_009739505.2. Taxonomy (NCBI): domain Eukaryota; kingdom Metazoa; phylum Arthropoda; class Insecta; order Hemiptera; family Miridae; genus Apolygus; species Apolygus lucorum. The sequence goes on along the minus strand of CM019181.2, from coordinate 67,290,886 downwards.
TCTTCGAGGCACAACTAGACCCCAAATGGAGCCTACATACCAAATTTCATCAAAATCGGTCAATGCTAAGTGGGGAAAGTGCCGCGGACGGACGGCCAAATTTTTATTCGATTTTCGGATTCTACGTACCTTGAAACGTAAACCATCAAATTTTGAGGGGGTGTTAAACTTTTTTTTTCTTGGTCAATTCCAAAGGGTCATTATTGAAAATAATAAACCAAAAGGAAATGCTAAATGTAACACGCTTTTATTCATAACTAGCTGAAAAGCCTACTAAAAGTAGGCAAAAACGATTCCTCCGACTCCTCCCGCCCCAAACTCCTCCCGTCACGATTCCGCCGACTCTCCCCACTCCCACGACCCCTCCGTGCATCTTGTAAGTAGGGTTGGCGTTTTATGTATATAAATATTGAGACTGAGATAAATTTCTTATCAGAGGTAATTTATTTTTAACTTTTTAGTTCAATTAGTTAACAAAAAATAAAAGCTTGTTTTTAAAAAAGTTTTTTTTCTTTGATTTTTTAAAGTTTACATTGTAAATTATTGAAGTTATGGTCATTTTAGTGTTTTAAGGTCGAAAAACTGGGGGAAAAAATCTGAAAACAAGGGTTTAAATAATTTGGAAGGAGGAATTTTTTGTTTGAAATCTGTTGTGGAATCGACCCCTAGAGGGTCAACAGTCTTAAGTGTGAATACCCTGTAGGTAGAAACCCAAAAGTAAAATCATCCACACTTATCTAGACTTCTCAAGTTTGTGTTTCTGACTTGCGAGTTAACAATTTTTTGAAACATGGAAGCTAAATTGCAAACATCTTGTGACCGCTTCATCTTATTTGCTTCTCAGGTTTGTGTTTTAACATGTTTAATGTTTTAGGGCTGGGGGTCATTCTGTGAATTCCGACACGCAGATCTGCAACGCTTTTTTTTCTTAGTTACCACGGACAGATTTCTTAGTTACCACGTTATATCGGCTCCATTTGGGGTCTAGTTGTACCAAGATGGTCACTGATCAGCTGAGTGAGCTCCAAGGCCATTTTCTCTCCTGTTGAACGCAGGAAGCTGAAATTTGAGAAGCAGGGTCAATGGAGAATGCTGAAGGCGCCTGAGTGGTCACTGATCAGCTGAGTGATCGGCAATCTAATTTCTCCCTTGCGAGGGAAAAACATTAAACATGATTTAATGTTTTTCCCTCGCAAGGGAGAAATTGAACATTTTTTTTTCATATTCTTCATCATTTTGAATCTCATTTATGTTTCGTACTCTTGATATTGGTCTATAGTTAAGAACCAAAAAGCAAAACCTTCCTAATCAAATGCCTATCTTTCCAAGTCTATTTCAAGTTTGCTAGGGTAGTAACCATCTCTTACCGAGAACCATAATTATTAATGCCCTTTTTTTCTAGGCAAGCTCGAAGAGTTGTACTCGAAACTTCATCAGTATTCCCAGAAAAACGGAAATTTCGATGTTTACAAGAAGCAGGACATACCAGAGCGCTACCATTACAAGAACTGCAAACGCGCGCCTCCCATCTTAGCCGTCGCCAAACCAAAATATGGTTTCCAAGACTTGTACGCGTATATTGAAGATGTGAAGGCTAAGTACAATGGTAATTAAACTTTAATTAACTGGGGATAACCACATTGATGGTTCTCAGCTCGATAGAGAAGGATAAGCAACGGCCGTGGAATACATACCTAGTTTAAAGTATAAGGATGTTTTTCAATAAAAATATGACATTTTTATGAGGAAAGGAACTCGCTTGAAAACTTTTACAGACCATTGAGAAGAAGGGAACCAACCCCGAAAACCTAACTTCGAGCAGCCTGGCGTCAAAGCCATCAATTTCACGTTTGCAAATCAGGTGATGGTAGATTAGTGGGGGCTGTTGTGACGTCCTGCAGTCGGATCACCGATCTCATATTACAGATGACTTTATTTGTTAAGTGTGCATTTTATCAGATCTGTCAATCAATCATGTTATGGATGACTAGGGAGCTATGTGCCACGACCACTGGTCCCGAATGGGGAATTTGCCTCAATTTTAGATTCTGGAATTTCAAGTCAAATCCTATAATAGGGCCCTAGAATATCGTTTAACACTAGGAATAACCAAGGGGAAAAAATTACCGTAGGAGAAAATGACTAAACAAGTGGAGCCTCTGTTACAAAACACCGCAAAAATCGAGGAATATTGTTGACGTCATACGAAAAAAAAAACGACGCGAAAACAACTCCGACAACAGACAGAGTTCTAGCACCGCCACACAAAACGATCCAGTGAAATGGCTACTCGAATAATGTGATTCAAATCTTGAAACTAAGGGCCGGTTTCACCACAGTGGATTAACTAGAGTTGATCCACGACAGATATTTAAATCCCGGATTTCGAGAAAGGACTGTTTCACGAACGCGTTATCACGATTTAACTTGATCCACCCCGGAGGGTGGTTTAACTCTTCTGATCCGTGGATCTTTACGAAAAAGGCGCCGCCATATTGTTTTTTGTTTACAAATTCAAATTCTGTTTACAAATTGCCGTCTTCCTACCCGTCTTGTGTTAATTTCGTTTTGATATCATTTCGTTTTCATTTTGTTTAAATGAATCGACTATTCCCTATATTTTCGTCATCCTCGTCGTCTTTTGAGTCCGACGAGGACTTCCAACAACTATTGGAAGTCGTGGTGCCGAGACGGCGTATTGTGCGGGAGAGAGTCCGACTGATTTTTGTTTCAGACTGATTAACATTTTTATGAAATATATTTACCTACTATTGCGTTTGTGGTTTTATTCGTGGTAGGTACCTAGATTGATTTGACGTGAAGAAATGTGGTTGAACATCAAAAAATGATCATTTTCAGGTAAAATGATGCAGACGGGGGTAAGTTAAGCTTGGTTCACATAGGTGCGTAATGTCCGTAATCCGTAGTGCGTAATTGGATGCTATTGGCTGAGCCGATTGAGGGGCCAATAGCAAATAGCCCCTCAATCGGCTCAGCCAATAGCATCCAATTACGCACTACGGATTACGGACATTACGCACCTATGTGAACCAAGCTTAACTCCCCAATACTTCCTAAATTCTATAAAAACCACAAGCTAATGCATTTGGTAAGGTAAAAAATATTATTTACGCCAAGAAAACGCAGGAGTCAAAATGACTCCGAATTCTTCCAATGAAGGGGGTAAACGTTATTCTTCCATTCCAGGGTTAACATCAAAACAACACCGTTGATGGCAAAAAATTTAACACGAAATTATGCCCGACTATTGAAAAAAGTAAACAAAACTAGAGTTGTCATCTCTCACTTATTTGTCAAAACACAAACAACGGCGGACAAGACGTAAGCATCCACGGACAAAATATTATAGTTCCATGCTATTACTTCTTCCATGCTCCTTCATCGCGAGCGTTATCGTGCTGGGGATAGCAATTTCGATGCTAACTAAATAAACTAGGATTAACCTTGATCCATGGATGAAACTCTTTCGTGAAACGGTCAAGATCCTGATCCATGGATCTATTTTGAATCATGGCTTAAGATGATAGGAGGTTCATCCACAGTGGTGAAACTGGCCCTAAATAAGAGAAGATGAAGACTAATAATGCTTGATAAACTAGTAGGTAGAATCGTATTGTAAAAAAGTGAGTAATATTGTTTCTTTTGGTCACTTTTGTGTCTGGGTTCTTCCTGCCAGTTCGCGGCGCACTCTTGTGCGCACTACTTGGAAGCTAAAAGTTCGTGTATGTTCCGCTTCTGTGGTAAGCGCCACAGAACCTCCTTTGAAGTCAGATTGGTAGAATATCCGTTACGTTTCAAACATGGCTGCCTCTTACACATTGCCACCACATTTAAAATTTCCATCTTCCTTAAATTCTCTAAATTTTTTGGATGCGTTTTCGAGCAGCTCACTATGGTTTTATTCCATAAAAATAAACGCTCATTCGAAAAAAAAAATGTGAGGCAAATTCCCCATTGTAGGGCGGTGGTCGTGTATGCAAGGAGAGTCATGGATGAGCGAATGGGTGCAAGACTAAGGGGGGTTACGGCAGGGATGATGGAAAACGAGCATGTTTGAACATGACTGTGGCTGAACATTTTTAAGCGACTGGTGATATGTTCTAATATTTTGTTCAGAAAACTATTCTGATCCATTGAAGAAAAATGACGGCTCTCGCGGGAAAAATCATTAATTTTACAAATATTTGCAGTTGAACTGGTTTTTTTCTATCCCTTCACCCGCCTCCATCTGACTAATAGTCCAGTTTTGAAGTTTAACATCCAGTGTACTGGTACAAGTTTGGATCAATTCAAATGCACGGAGCTGAGAAAAATCGCCTAGCAAAAAATTGTGAACAGAGCCTTCAGAGTTGCCGCCCAACATATTTACAGTATAGAACTAAAGACACGTTGCTCTCTCAAGCAGGAATCGGTAGATAAATCCGTATTACACTGCAAAACAAGTGTTGGGTCTTTTCTGCTGAATTAAGAAACGCCTTGATCTATTCGATGAGTAGCAATGATAGTTCCATTCTGGATAACGAAAGGGTTTCATTGATATTTTCTATACAAAATTCGAGGGAAAACGTCCCTATAGGTTCGTTCGGAGAAGCAGTCCTGAACGGTTTGGAGGAGTCCAGGCGCCTCTATCCCCTCCCCTTTTCTGTTCCAGTTTGGTTCGGGACTGCTTCTCCGAACTGACCGTATAACGACTATTCCTCTTAGCTGAAATGAGATACCGGCTTGGCCTGTCCCAAGAATTCTTAAATTCGCCATTTTCGGGGTTGTTCCTCTCTATTTCTTGGCGACCGAGTATGCGCACAAAGTGGCAAGTACGAGTAACAAAAATCAAAAAATTGTTTATAGACTGGGATTGGACCAAGAACCTTCCAGGAGTGAGACAAGCGCAGAGTTGGGCATTAGCTAACTAATTTATTAGCTAGTTAATTTTTCAACTAATAGCTAAATTAGCTTATAGCTTTTTTTAATAGTTGAAAGATAAATTTAGCTATTAGCTGTCGAGGAACAGCTAAAATTTCCAGCTAAATTAGCTATTAGTCGAAAACTTATAGCTAACAGATTTAGCTGCAGTGATTAAGCTGTTCCTCGACAGGTAATAGCTAATAGCTTTAGCTGACAACTAATAGCTAACACTGAAAAAAAAAATTTCTCCACACGAACAGCTAGTAGCTAATCTAACCATTTCAGTTTTAGCTGGCATCATAATTAGCTTTGAAACATTCTATCGAATGAATTCCACTGATATTACCACAAACCCAATTTGACCTTTTCTCTTCTCTGGCCACTTAAAAACCAAATCTTGCAAAAAGTCGGGTAAATTGTAATTGAAATATAACGTGTTTTTTTTTTCGTTAGATATTACTTTTATGGGTGACCACTATTCTGGGTCACCTTGCGAGAAGTTTTGTTAAATTCAGTATGTTTTAAATTTTTAATTCATTGTTTTAATTTTGATTTATTCGATCCGTGTGTGTCAAACATGTTTTGAACTACTATAAACAGGTAACAGGTCACAAAACAACTAAAAATCTTACTAAAAATATTTTTTTAGGATCAAATAAATCAAAATTCAAACTATGAATTAAAAATTTTAAACATACTGATTTTTAACAAAACTTCTCTCAAGGTGATCGAGAATGGGGTCACCCATAAAAGTAATACCTAACAAAAAATAGTAATAAATGAAATAATATTTCAGATTTGGGTTTTAAGTGGCCAGAGAAGAGAAAAGGTCAAATTGGGTTTGTGGTAATATCAGTGGAATTCATTCGATAAAATGTTCCAAAGCTAATTATGATGCCAACTAAAACTGAAATGGTTAGATTAGCTACTAGCTGTTCGTGTGGAGAAATAAATTTTTTTTTCAGCTTTAGCTATTAGCTATTAGCTGTTGAGGAACAGCTGAATCACCGCAGCTAAATCTGTTAGCTATAAGTTTTCGACTAATAGTTAATTTAGCTAGAAATTTTAGCTGTTCCTCAACAGTTAATAGCTAAATATTTAGCTGCTAGCTTCAGCTAAATCGTAGCTAATTTAGCTGTAGCGTTTAGCTGTTAGCTATAGGTAATTTTTGCCCAACACTGGACAAGCGGTTCTTCCAAGATGATCCTATGAGCCATCTAGGCAGTTGCTAGAGGGAGTTTTTATTTCATCGGTCTTTTAAAAATGAGTACATTTGTCATTCATAACGCAGACCCAATTGAAAACAACTGTCCTCTCTTGCCTTGGTCCGGTCCTTCAATCTTTGGTGCAGAGACCTCTCTTGTCCAGTCTGCCTGACAATGAGGAATTTCACTATGTCGGAATTTCCTATTTCTGACCCCAAAATCGGATTCAGCACCTCGAAAAACCTCCTAAGGCAAACTTTCAGCCCGAACTTCCTAATTTACGAATAAACAAAACTGCGTAGAAAATACGAATGTTTAAAAAAACCGGGAAAATGACGTCATCCTGGAATAGTTCATTTATGGCCGCTTGAAGCGCTGAGATCGAGAAATCTATAGTCCCCAGATGCAAAATTTCACGAAACAGTAAAGTTCGAAATCGAAAAACTGAAGAAAAAATAGAAAAAGCAAGATGGGGAAAATTAGGTTTCCCCTGTTTTTGTTTGATAACTTTTCACCTAGAAAACACGATTTCGTTGTCCCAATGGGCAACACTGGGAGGAGACGGCGATCCGAACAGCCCAATCAGCGAGCGTTCCCGCTTCACGTCTATTTTCCCGGTTAGTTTTGAAATCAAAAACTTTTGATTGTCTCCCAAAAATAACAGGAGACTTATTTTCCGAAATCAGCCCGATTTTCATCCATCCCACACCATTAACTATTCAGGAAAAATGCAAACAGAATTCGGTGAAATTCCTCATTAGAAATGTTTGTTTTTTATTTGAACGCTCTGTTTCTTCAATGCTTGCCGTACTGAATAATTGTGTTTTCATTTCAGTCACAGTGACTAATGACACTGAATTCGGGGTTCACGGCTACGACCCCGACTTCCCATCCATGCAGCCATTTTTCCTCGCTCGTGGCCCCAAGTTCCACTCTGATTTCGCCGCCCCCAATCGCACGGTGGACCTGTTCGGATTGTTCGCAGACATCCTCGGTCTCCACACGACGGCAAACGTTGACAAGAGTCCCCTCAAAGCACCGCCGTTTCAAGTCAAAGTAGAAGACCCTGGTTTCACCGTGAGACTTGGTGAGTAGTATTTATGTCTTCTAATTTTCAGCAAAAATGCCCCTGGAGCCCGGAAAAAGGTTTTGGCTCTGCTTCTCCAAAATAAGATCAGTTGTTGAAACTATACATATTCAAAATGAGGCAAGATCCAAGGTGGCTCAGTTTACTGGTCGTTCTAGCCAACAAATGTCCGGACTTGGTTTCCGAGTTTAGTAAATTGCCCATTTCATTACCGCCATTATTAGGGGTAAACGATTAGCTAAACCTTTGATGAAACAGACCGGATTAAATTCGCAAGAAAACTTAAGTACTCAGAATTAATTCCTTCTTTGTTTTGTTTCTTGCAGTTCTATTTTCTCTGGCTTCTTCGATTGGATTGGCAACGCTATTCTTCGTTTTTATACTGTTCCAAAGGTGAGTGTACCCACGTATTATCGCTTCCATAATAAATTGAAAGTTGACAGTAGGTCAACTGGAGTTGGGTCATTTGGAGACCCGATTGTGCCGTTACTGTGGGTCATCTCCAGTGAGTGGCATTCAAGGGATCTTCTGAGTTAGAAATCTTACCCCATCAGTTACTGTTAGTTTCATCATGAATCGAAAGGGAACAATGAGAAGGGTCACAGTATTTAGGGAACTGGACCACTGTATAAGGTGCGCGCACGCTAGAGGCGGGTCGGGTCGGGCTGCACACACATGGGGCGGGTCGGGCCACATCGCATCCCAATATTATTGCTGCACACACATGGGGCGGGTTGGGCCACATCGCATCTCAATATTATTGCTGCACACACATGGGTCGGGTGGGGCCACATCGCATCTCAATATTGTTGCTGCACATTCATGGGGTGGGTCGGGCCACATCGCGTCTAAATATTGTTGCTGCACACACATGGGGCGGGTCGGGCCACATCGCATCTCAATATTGTTGCTGCACACACATGGGGTGGGTCGGGCCACATTGCATCTCAATATTGTTGCTGCACACACATGGGGCGGGTCGGGCCACATCGCGTCTCAATATTGTTGCTGCACACACATGGGGTGGGTCGGGCCACATCGCATCTCAATATTGTTGCTGCACACACATGGGGTGGGTCGGGCCACATCGCGTCTCAATATTGTTGCTGCACACACATGGGGTGGGTCGGGCCACATTGCATCTCAATATTGTTGCTGCACACACATGGGGCGGGTCGGGCCACATCGCGTCTCAATATTGTTGCTGCACACACATGGGGCGGGTCGGGCCACATCGCGTCTCAATATTGTTGCTGCACACACATGGGGTGGGTCGGGCCACATCGCGTCTCAATATTGTTGCTGCACACACATGGGGCGGGTCGGGCCACATTGCATCTCAATATTGTTGCTGCACACACATGGGGTGGGTCGGGCCACATCGCGTCTCAATATTGTTGCTGCACACACATGGGGTGGGTCGGGCCACATCGCGTCTAAATATTGTTGCTGCACACACATGGGGCGGGTCGGGCCACATCGCATCTCAATATTATTGCTGCACACACATGGGTCGGGTGGGGCCACATCGCATCTCAATATTGTTGCTGCACATTCATGGGGTGGGTTGGGCCACATCGCGTCTAAATATTGTTGCTGCACACACATGGGGCGGGTCGGGCCACATCGCATCTCAATATTGTTGCTGCACACACATGGGGCGGGTCGGGCCACATCGCATCTCAATATTGTTGCTGCACACACATGGGGCGGGTCGGGCCACATCGCGTCTCAATATTGTTGCTGCACACACATGGGGCGGGTCGGGCCACATCGCATCTCAATATTGTTGCTGCACACACATGGGGCAGGTCGGGCCACATCGCATCTCAATATTGTTGCTGCACACACATGGGGTGGGTCGGGCCACATCGCATCTCAATATTGTTGCTGCACACACATGGGGCGGGTCGGGCCACATCGCATCTCAATATTGTTGCTGCACACACATGGGGCGGGTCGGGCCACATCGCATCTCAATATTGTTGCTGCACACACATGGGGCAGGTCGGGCCACATCGCATCTCAATATTGTTGCTGCACACACATGGGGCGGGTCGGGCCACATCGCATCTCAATATTGTTGCTGCACACACATGGGGCGGGTCGGGCCACATCGCATCTCAATATTGTTGCTGCACACACATGGGGCGGGTCGGGCCACATCGCATCTCAATATTGTTGCTGCACACACATGGGGCGGGTCGGGCCACATCGCATCTCAATATTGTTGCTGCACACACATGGGGTGGGTCGGGCCACATCGCGTCTCAATATTGTTGCTGCACACACATGGGGCGGGTCGGGCCACATCGCATCTCAATATTGTTGCTGCACACACATGGGGCGGGTCGGGCCACATCGCATCTCAATATTGTTGCTGCACACACATGGGGTGGGTCGGGCCACATCGTATCTCAATATTGTTGCTGCACACACATGGGGCGGGTCTTAACTTACAAGTACCTACGTATATCACAGCAAATGGAACTTTAAACTTATCCCTTGAAACCTTAATTGATAACTTCTTACATGAACTGACTCCCATCGTCTGTTTATTGTAGATCTGTAATTAGGTGTGTTGGTAGACTATTAAATACCCTACATTGAAAACTACACGGTAGCATTTATTCAGCACTTTAATTGTAAATTGAAACAATGTAAAATTAGCACGGATTCAACGATGGCTTGACCATGATTTTGATTCTTGACGCGAAGATTACAAAATTCTCGTAATAAGCAGTTGGTTTCGAAAGGTGAAAAACATGATATTTTGCGGTGAAAACAAGGTACTGGCAAAAAAAGAAAACTGTTCCACATAATGAAAGCTACAATCAAGAACAACATAACGGGAATTGAACTTCGAACACAAGTGGGGCTGGCAGATTTTAAATTGAAGCTGGTTATAAAAGTGTAAGTTTATCGAAAATGACGGTCATGTGGGGAAGCAGCGCCGTCATAAGCCCGAATTCGACGTCGCCCTTGGCGACCAATCAGGCCGTCCAAGTCGTCACGCATGCGCACTCAGCATTTTCAGACAGTTGCGTGGATATTATTCGCCTACAGTACTCTTGTGTGACGTGGCAAAAACTCTCTAGTGCCTTTTCTTTACATCGTATCTAAACGAAGACTATTCAATACCTTTTACTCATTTTTCCCTTGTTCTTCGTTCGTTTCATGTTGGGAAATGAAGCAAAATGTTATCCCTGTCCTGTGGAATGCCACCCACCCAACCCAAGGGAGGAAAATCCTCGAAGAAGCTTCACTAGCGTAATTAACCGCAGAACCCTTTATTATGGCTGGTGATGGTTTTCATTTATTAGCGAAACAAATGAAGCTATTGCAATGGACTCAACATTAATTTTTGATATCCGTTTGGAAAAATTCTGTCTACCTATCTTGATTTCTAGAGTGAATTCTTCAATTCAAGCTGCTCGACGTTTCGACTCGGGGGAACTGGATCCTACTCATGTCCATATAAGTAATTGCTGTCGTGGACCTTATTTGTTAAATATGTTAATAAAAAGTCCTTCGTTTCAGAAGATTACATTAAATGTTGTTGGTGAAGTGTTGGAGACTTCGCAAACACCAGTTCAGGAGTCGAAACTTCGTGCAGTTTTAATAAAAGAAATCACTTCAAAAATCACGACAAGAATGATAATCTGCAACCCTGAGTTGTTCAACTGGCACGACCTCATCAAAATGAAAGTACATCCCCTATTTTCACCCCTTAGAAGTGACTGACATCAACCAAAAGCTTCGCGGCACAACTTATTAATACAAGTCAAATAATAAACCAAAAATGGGTTACTCAAAAGAAGTTCGAGTTTTAGTTGGAAAAAAATCACCAAAATGTTGGTGAAAGAGAAATTGGGAAATTTTCAAGTTGGAGGTGAAAAGACTATCCTAGTGTACCGTTTTTCTGAAGTGAATGGAAAATAAGAAAGTTACGACCATTTTAGTAAATGCAAAACACAAAACGTCTGCCAAGTGGGTGGGGCACATAGCTTCCTCCTATCCATAACCCGATTATAAAGGTGATCCAATGCATAGTGGTTAATCTCAAAACACCAATCTCTGAGTACCTTTCACTACCCTCATTGGGGACCATCTGCACGCTAATCTGGACAATCCTAGAAAATTTCATCAAATTCGGATGAAACATTAAGTGAGTAGATGTATGTGATTGGATCAAAAAAATGCTTAGCCACGGCTGGGATTCGAACCCGCGACCCCTGGGGGATGATTCTATGCGCTACCTCTGACCTATTGAGGCCTAGTGATGCTATGAATAGGATTTGAGATTCTCACAGGGGACCATCCCTCTATTAATGAATCCCTCTATGAAAAACCATTCTCCATGATTTTCATAGGGGACCATCTAAACACTACTCTGTAACATCCCTGAAAATTTCATTGAAATCGGATGGAGAATGTAGAAGTTATGGCCGTTACAAGGAATTCACGTTTGCGCATTCGCAGTCGCTTCTATCATTCCGGGGATGATGATTTTCATAGGGGACCGTCTGCACGCCAACCCGCACAATCCCTGAAAATTTCATAGAAATCGGACCATAACTTCGTATAGTTATGCGCGTTACAAGGAATTCATGACAGACGGACATACAGACAGACAGACACGGAACCAAAATTGTTTAGAAAGGTCTAAAACGCAAAACGCGAGTGAAAATTTTGATTTTGGAGAACTTTTTTTTCGTCCTTGAAAAGTAAAAACAAAGCTTCCGCTACCTTGGTAGACTCGGAAGCAAAAATGCCGAGTGAAAAAAGTTGGATTTTGATCGGGGTAAAAATGCTAAGTTCCCTTGCTCATCCGAATCAAAAGATTCGGAAAGCGTAAATTTATTGATGATGTACGAGGGTTGTCTCAAAAGTAAGGTTCCCTATTTTCTAACTTGGACGGAAATCGTCCTACAATCGGGAAATTTTGAGGGAATATTTGTCGGGGTGTAGTGGCAACCCGTAATTTTTTCCAGCCGTTTGGATCTACCCTATGGCAGTAACACGCTAGTAACCATGGAGATGCCTCTCAACCCCGTGTCCAAACTGGAGTTACGTTCTGTCATTCGTTTTCTCACGGCCAAAAATGAATCTGCGATAAACATTCATCGAGAATTAGTGTTTGTGAGACTCTGAAAAAATTGAAATCCGCAATAAAGCGAAAACGACCAGGACTTTTGACGAAACAAGTTTTTTTGTTCCACGATAATGCTCGCCCCCACTCGGCTCGAAAGACTCAAGATCTTCTCAATTCATTCAGATGGGAAGTTTTTGGCCACCCACCATATTCACCTGATCTGGCACCAAGTGACTTTCACTTATTTCCACATCTGAAAGCTCATTTGGGGAGTAAAGCTTCCGAACCGACGACGAGCTCAAGACTGCCGTCTGTGCTTGGACCTCTAGTTTGGACACGCAGTTTTTCAAGGAGGGCATACATAAATTGCTCCCCCGGTTCCAAAAGTGCATCGATCGAGCTGGGAATTATGTTGAAAAGTGATATGATGTTACTAAACACAAAGCAATAAAAATTTTTGAAAAAAAAATTTTTTTGAATTTTTTATAGCATAGGGAACCTTACTTTTGAGACGACCCTCGTATAACAGTTAACAACTTGTAAAATAGAGAAGACACTCGGAAATTTGTACTAAGGTGATGGCGGAGACTTAAGTAGCTTATAAGTAATCTTCGTAATAAGCATGCAAACCTACTGCGCATGTCATGAACTAGAAGTTGTGACAAAAATCTAGAACTTGAATTAAACTTGTAGATTCTAGTTGAATTTTTTTACTATTCTATAAAATGTGTGTTTGCATAAAAACTTCCTAAAAAGAAAAAAAAACCTAAAATTGATAATTTTTTGGTAAAATAATTGTGCTGATAATGCTCTTTTTTATACCAACTTACCTGCTATTACCTGAGAAAATATTTACCACGAATTTACGATTGTTTATATCCGTAATCAACATCGACGGTAGGAGAGAAAATGACATGGTAGATGAAAATTGTAACATAAAATTGACTTGAAGAAATATGAATGTGAAGGTAGATGAATAAATTACGTCACGAATCTTACGTTTTATTGAATACAATAATATTATTTTCATTCAGTCTTATAACGTACATGAAACTTTAAAGACTAAAACAGCGATTCATACATTTTGAAGTGGTATTAGGTGTTCTTTACCAGTGAGGGTGAAATAGATGTCTATTTTGTTCTGAAAAGACATCGAGAACTCCGAAATGTTTGATAGTAGGTAGGCAGGTACTTGTTTCCCGGAAGCCCGACATTGTTGCTGTCAAGCCCGACCAGTCTTGCATTATCCTGGATGTCCAAGTTGTCAATGGCAGCTTGGACATGGAGCAGACTTGGCGGGCCAAGATAAGGAAATATGACAGAAATGATTTACGGCAAGCAGTGTCGGAGCTAAAAGGAGTGGCACCCAACAACATCAGGGTGATGGCTGCAACCTTGTCGTGGCGCGGTGTGTGGTGCGGGAAAAGTGCCACGGAGTTGCGCGAGTTGGGCATCTCAGTAGGCGTACTCCGTGGTATCACCACCCGTGTCCTGCTCGGCTCATATTTGAACTGGTGGTCGTTTTATAGAGGCACTTCCCTTCATCCTTCTCTCCCACCCCCACCTTCCTCATCTTCCCTCATCCCTAGGGCCGGCGTCGGGTGAGTCCTGGGCGTCCTCCCCATTATTTTATTTATTTATTTATTTTATTTTTATGGCGTGCCCCCTCCGTCAAAAAAGACATTTTGTCTTTGAGGGGAGATTATTTAAAAAAAAAAAAAAAAAATAACAATAATGTTGAAGGTATCAATAAATATGGATGTGTGAGGATGTATAAACGATAAATAACAAGACGATTCATTACCTTGTAATAAGATGGACAGGCAGTTGATTATTCGAAGCATCGTGGACGGACGAAATTCATACCAATGTGACTGATGAATTCGATTTATGAAAAGGAATTCCCTCCATTTATCATTATTCCGTGATACGAAAGCACGAATCACAAGAAAAATTCTGTTTTTACGCGCCATTCCTTTGTATACTGGACCGTGTTAAGCAATAACCATCTAAGTTCAAAAAAGCTGATTTTGGTAAACGCATATTTTCCTAAAATGCTGCCTTCACTTTACGTATTGCTATTTTACTGCACTTTTTTCATTTGTAAAGAACCAGTACGATCTGTTTTCCTTGAAAAATCAAACTTAAATCCTCTCCAATGCAATTTTGAGTACCCAACATTGATAAATTGGTTATTGCATAACTGATTTGATAGAGTGGTCCATTTATGCAATAACCATTCAAGCGATAAAAGAGGCTCTTCTTTCCACTCCTGCCTAGAGATTATGATTGCTAATTCTTAAAACTATGATTGAATTAATAACCATCGTAATTTCTTTAATGTTTTTTTTAATAGAAAATCATAAAATTGTAATTTAAGAAAGAAACAATCATACAACTTTCTGGAACTCAGTTAGGGAACATTTTCCTCCTCCGGCTCTTCCATGTCTTCTAAACCGTACCTATCCTTCGATGACAGTAGGATAGAAGAGAGAGAGCAACCCCCCCCCCCCCCTGAAACGCCCTCTCTTATTTTTCAGGGGTTTTTAGAGGTGTCATTCTTGTTCGAGTAGTTTCAGGAGGACTTACATGGTAGACAACATTGAGTGCATTTCGTTGCCCTCTCTCATTTTACAGAGCGTTTCAGCCTCTCTCTCTTCTATCCTACTGATGACGTCAGACAAGAAGTCTTCCTTCTCGATCTTGTTTACTTTCTTTCTGCAAGCCTTCATTACTTTCACATAATCGTCAAGAGTGTACTGTCTGACTTGGTGTTTTAATAAGCACTCCACATCTCCGAATTCGGCAGGAAACTATGACCTGAGAGTAAATATTTTAATGTAATGGTATTTAAACTAAACTCCTCCGAGTGAAGAAGGTGAAGCTTCATTACGACCGTCTTATTGCTCCGATTTTGCCCCCCACATGAATCGGCCCATACAATTAGATCGTCGACGCATGAAGTTGAAGTTAGTTAGGAGATAAATTTCCTAATGAATGAGCATGATCCCATCCCACAGTGGGATTCCCTCTTCCTGAGAGATTTGCGTTTATTGCAAAACATGGTACAGCAGATCAAACAAATGAAATAACCAGCCAATAGATGATAAACGCCTACTGCGAATTTTTACTGTAGGCGACAAACAATAGAGAGTTCCTAAAGACGATTTTGGCATAACGGCGAAGCTAACGGCGATCGTAGATCACCTTCTGCGCATGCGCAGAAAATTACGGCGATCAAATAACGTCCGAGCACATAACGGCGAACGTTCTGGCCGCTAACTAACGGCGATCTTGCTAACGTCGATGTGACTAACGGCCGCCGTTAGAGCAGAGTGAACCTGACATGCGGATAACAGTTTTGCAACCACCAACATCAATTTCAAAACAAACCTCACCTCATGTTCACGATTGTAAGGCAGATCAAAGCGAGGAACAACGACAACTTTCAGTGTTAGTAAAATTACAAGTAAATTTTAGATATTTTTGTACTCTGCTAACAGAATCTGATGATGCATGTCAGTGGGGAGTTAGGTGTGAAATTAAACGTACCTTGGTAGCTTGTCTTTATGAAAAAACGCTCTTTATTTTCTAACCTATCCGAAGTCATATTTCAGTTTCCGAGTAGCTGTGCATTTTTTCCGTATTATGGGTTATTAGTTTTGTTAATTAAATGATTGTGAGAATAAAATTGATACATACGTATATAATTTCTGGTAAATATTTAAAAAATAATATCCGATCGTCATAATGAGTGGTTTTTTGACGTTTTATTATTTTTCGAACTGATTTTTTATTAACTAATTATATTAATTGATATTATTATAAATATTAATTAATATAACTACGTAGGCACTTTATTAAACCTAGTCTAGAAAGTATTTCCAATGGAATCGAGTTTTTGACAACCCAGTAAATTATCAACAGAATTTTTTATATCAATATTGAATGATGATGTCCATATGACAGTAAGTGAGATTAAAACAATAAAAAATACTTATATCGTCATTTTCGGAAATTGTTAGGTACCTACCTTAAAATTAAAATAGTTGAGTTAAAAAATAGGTAGTTAATTTTTAATTATTCTATAAAATGTGTACCTATCTGCATAAAAACTTCCAAAAATTAAGAAAAACCCTAAAATTGATAATTTTTGTTCAAATAATCACGCTGATAGTCGTCTTTTATACCAACTTACCTTCTTTTACCTGAAAAACTATTTACCACGAATTTATGATTCTTTTAATATCCGTAATCGTCATAGTTTGATGACGTATGACGAGATAGATGAAAATTGTAACATGAAATTGACTTGATATTGAAATATGAATGTGAAGGTAGAAATAACTTAGGTTATATTAAATCTTACGTTTTATTGAATACCATAATATTATAATGTTCATTCAGTCTTTTAAGTTAGGTACATGAAACTTTACATGAGTAAAATAGCGATTCATCAATTTTGAAGATATATTGGGTTGAGTGAAATAAATATATTTTGTTCTGAAAGACATCGGGAACTCCGAAATGTTCGTTAGTAGGTAGGTACTCGTTTCCCGGAATCTGGAACAAAATTTATACCGCACAGAATTAGGGATTTTGCTATTCTCTTCTCACTCAAAGTAGTTGAAAATACCAATAAGTCGGTAGGCTATGTGTGAGTACCTATCACAGTAAATAACAATACGATTCCTTACCT
Organism: Apolygus lucorum; assembly: GCA_009739505.2. Lineage (NCBI taxonomy): Eukaryota > Metazoa > Arthropoda > Insecta > Hemiptera > Miridae > Apolygus > Apolygus lucorum. The sequence continues at coordinate 67,273,877 of CM019181.2, read as the reverse complement.
TGTAGTAAGATAGACTTGGCAGTGAGAAACGCCCGTACTCCGAGAGCCGCCGTCTTCGTGGAACGTTTTCGACGTACGTCTCCAGCACAGTGATCATATCTTCAGCGGAAAGTAGACCCGCAACGTACAAATTCATAAAATGATCCATCGCGAACGAACACCTAGACAAGATGTACTTGAAATAGCGAACAACGAACTTGAAAAACGAAGGCAGTCAACAGTAGAGAACTGAGGATCTAACGGCGAAGCCAGAAATTCCTGTCTCTTTAACTTTCGCGTCACTTTTGTCATCGCCGTAAAATTGTTCAACATCGCCGTTATTTTCGCTAACGTTCATCAAGGGTTAGCATCCGATTTGACTCGCCCAAGACAGATCCATAACGGCGATGCCTGTAACGTTCGCCGTTAAGCAAGATGCAGTTTAGGAACTCTCTAATGAAACAGTCACCTATCACGACTTCGACGCTTTTAGCAAAATTTTAAGTCAGAGAAAACTACGATCCAAGTCGACTTAGACGGTTGTTGCATAGCTGGAATCTTAAATAATACCGCCCACCCGGAATTAGAAGGTTATTGCGAAATAGGGGATGTGGGTAATGAGACTGTTATGCAATAACAAATTTTCGATAATTCTTGGGCCATGAGCTGAAATTTTTCAGTAATAATAACTGGAGGTTACACAGATGTTGTGATCAGCGACCTCTTCGTATTTTTGTCCATTCACTTTCTTAGCTCAGTGGTGTCGAGCTCCGACTCAGAAGTGTAGATATAGTTTAGTCGGAACGATAGGAGATCGATCCCCCGTCGAGGGAAGTTAATTTTTGATGATTCAACATTGTGGCGCAGTCAGTAGGACACGAATAGTCTCCTTAGCATTTCTCAAAGAAACATTAATTCATTAAGATTGGGTCATCAAAACAACTCCCTCCAAAGACACGAGTTGGGCCACCGCCTTTGATGATTCAACACAGATACCTCCAGAGAAGATAAATCTGAAGTTATCTCAATTTGGCCAAAATTCGACTAAGATGGTTGTTGCATAACACGGCATAACCACGGCAAAAAATATGAATCCGACATTTTGCAAACTGCAGTGAACTTCAACTACCCGTGATAACAATTGGAAACTATTATCAATACGTCTTCTCATTGGCTAAAAATCATTGTCGGATCACATAGCGACGTCGTTATTTTGAAACTAGCTGAAAAACCTACTAAAAGTAGGCAAAAACGAGCTCTCTCCTCCACCCACTCCTTCCCGCCCCCAACTCCTCTGACTCACCCCGCCACAACTCCGACTCTCTCGCCCCCAACTCCTCTCGTCTCTGATTCCGCCAACTCTCCCACGACCCCTCCAACCCCTCCATGCATACGTACGTATGGTTGGCGTTTTATCTATACAGGGTGTAACGGTTAAGGTCGTACAACCGGCCAGGGTTCGATTCTACAACTAATTTGTGACTTTTTTTGTCTCCTGACTTTTTTTTCTTGACCCCCTTAAAATCGGACTTTTTCCACTTTTAAGATGTTTTTCGTATTTTCGACCTTACGCCATTAAAACAGCCATAACTCCCTTGTTTTTCAATCAAAATTCAAATGTAATTATACCGTTGGAAAGAGCGTTAAATTCTCTATCTCCCTAGTGTTAAATAAAACTTCTTGAAGAAGAATAAAATGTTGAAAAATGAGCACAAATAGGAAAATCTCGGAAATTTTTCTTTTTTTCAAACGTTTGTAACACTAACTGAAACTGCCGGTTAAGTTCTCACTGTAACCCCAAAATTTGACCCAAAATCTCAGCTTTCCAACGGTATGGTCATAAAATTATTTACAGTGGACTAATGGTGTAAAATCCTCGTTCCCGTGCCAAAAACCGTGGATCTTCCAGTAAAAATCGACGTTTCGCGAAAATCAGCAATTTTACCCTAAAATGAGTTAGGCAGCCATCTTTTCGTACTTTGTCTCACTGAGTCAAATGATGACACAAGACTTATCGAAAAAGCAGTCACTGATATCTCGTCCAATTCACTTTTCGAAAATTGTCTTAATTTCTGTTAATTTGTATGCCAATTTTTTTATGACCTTATTGTCGACCGTAGTAACGTTTAACTTGGCCGATCTAGTAATAAAAAAATTGGCATACAAATTAACAGAAATTAAGACAATTTTCGAAAAGTGAATTGGACAAGATATCAGTGATTGCTTTTTCGATAAGTCTTGTGTCATCATTTGACTCAGTGAGACAAAGTACGAAAAGATGGCTGCCTAACTCATTTTAGGGTAAAATTGCTGATTCTCGCGAAACGTCGATTTTTACTGGAAGATCCACGGTTTTTGGCACGGAAACGAGGATTTTACACCATTAGTCCACTGTAAACAATTGTATGACCATACCGTTGGAAAGCTGAGATTTTGGGTCAACTTTTGGGGTTACAGTGAGAACTTAACCGGCAGTTTCAGTTAGTGTTACAAACGTTTGAAAAAAAGAAAAATTTCCGAGATTTTACTATTTGTGCTCATTTTTCAACATTTTAGTCTTCTTTAAAAAATTGTATTTAACACTAGGGAGATAGAGAATTTAACGCTCTTTCCAACGGTATAATTACATTTGAATTTTGATTGAAAAACAGGGAGTTATGGCTGTTTTAATGGCGTAAGGTCGAAAATACGAAACAAATCTTAAAAGTGGAAAAAGTCCGATTTTAAGGGGGTCAAGAAAAAAAGTCAGGAGACAAAAAAAGTCACAAATTAGTTGTAGAATCGAACCCTGGCCGGTGGTACGACCTTAACCGTTACACCCTGTAGATAGATAGATGTAACGACCAAACTTCGCTATGCCCGGTTACAGAATTCCAATTTCGTTATCGACCTGTCGTTGCACGGGAGGGATACCGAATCTGTAGGCCAATTCTGTAACTCACTATTTGGTTGACATTATGGCGTTTGTTTTCACTCTTCAAGGTTGAAAAAAAATGTTCTCCGAAATCAAAATTTCCATTCGCGTTTTGCGTTTTAGACCTTTCTGAACAATTTTGGTTCCGTGTCTGTCATGAAATCCTTGCCACAGCCATAACTTCTACAGTTGACATCCGATTTTGATGCAATTTTCAGGAATTGTGCGGGTTGGCGTGTAGATGGTCCTCTATGAAAATCATTGTATTTTGTAAGCATGCGCAAACGTAAAATCCTTGTAACAACCACAAGTTCTACATTTTCTTACAGTATTCAGAGGTTGGTTATCTATACAATCGGGTTATGGATATGAGGAAGCTATGTGCCACACCCACTTGTTTTTCATCTTTGAGGATGATTTTTCAAAATGGTAGTGAACACCCAGAAGAGTTGCCTTCAGAGGACCGTAGGGCAATGTTCCATGTAGTAATTCCTTCGACATCGCTAACATCACTACTTCATGTAAATGTTCTGTTCATATAACAAGCATGAATAACATGAACTCTGATTTTATTCGACTGCTTCAAACATGATTCAATTTCTAATTTTCAGGCGACACAGTGCACAGAACATGGGCTACACTCTGGTGGACAAAGACGATTCCACCATTTGAATTCAGAAATCTTTCTAGTGAAGAGCAACAGGAATCTCTGTGGAGGACACGACAGAGACCAACCGTTTTGTAACGTACACCCCACTTCCCTACCTTTCTGTTTACAAAGATATTTGCCTTCTCGACTCAATGAAGGTTGTAGTGGTACCGCACTTTGTTAGGGAGTTCGAGATCAATTGGTCGATCTTTAGCTATTTCCAGCACTATGAATTTCGAATCCGATCATTCCGCTCATGTTTTCCTGTGATTCTGGAAGGTCATGTCCAACGTAATGAGATTTTCTATACTACGATGGAATCTTTGAAAGTATCAATTCATTATTTAAAAGTATCGAAAATACTGATTGGTAGGTAACGTCTAACCATTTCTGAACATTTTCTCGTTGAATATGAAAAGGTGCCTCAATTATTTTCAGTGTAAGTGATGATTAGTAGTGTAGGCAAATGTAGGCTTTTCACTCAAGACTGAGGTAACCTTCTAATATCCATCCCGTGTATGACCTGAACATTTGATGACTTCGATGAGATGTCATAACTACTACAACTCCAACTACTTTTATTTTACCACATTCTTAATCAAACTGTAGAACTATCAGAAACGTGGAGTGAAATTCTAGAAAAAGAAGTCACGACGAGTTCGTGTGTAACTAAGAACGAAGTACTGTTCGCAGATAGAAAGAATGCGGCTGGCCAATTTCCCGAAGGGTATACCTGCTAACATAGACGACTACCTGTTCCAAAATCTTAGGTAGCCTGGTGAGTCAGGCTAGAGAGAGGGCCGAGCCTCCATAATATGGATAGTATGAGATATTATCTCAGACCTTCGTAATTTGGGCATTGAGCAGCTCGAGTCATAATGAATTAGAGAGCCTCTCCACTCTGCCAATTGTTGGGAAAGAATTCCATCTTGATTGTGAGTTCGCTTGCCCTTCAGGTTTACTCTTCATTCGCCTTTAAAATTTGAAAGAAGCACCTTCCTTTACTGGAAATAATTTTTTGTAGGAAATTGGGAACTTTGGCGCCCTTTCTAACGGTGCCCTTATTTTTACATGTTTACAGTAAATTAAAGGTGGGATTTCGCATGCAGCGGCTGCGGCCAGCGTACGCGTCTCTGAGATGCGGCGGCCAGCCGCCCACTACTCCTTCTGTGTATTTCAATGGAACTGATTTGACATGACCACCAGCGGCCGCGGTCAGAAATTCGGGCTGCCGCGTCTCGGCGGCTCGAGTGCTCGAGGGACCAGTCGAGACGCGCCCCTTCCGGCGGCTGTATATGCAAACCCGTTTCATTTCAAGTGAAATTCGGTACATTACGAAGGTGAAGACTGTAATTCACGCAAAACCCGTTCATTACAAGGGAAATTCTGTGCATCACGGAGGTGAAAACTGTAATTCACGCAAACCCGGAATGCAGTCGGAACTTCTCTTCATCGTTCTCGAGGTGCAACTGCACTAGTTTCGAGAAAAAAGCCCTCCTCTTTTCTTTTTTTAAACATTGGACCTATTGGTCTTCTGATAGTACAATTAAAATCTTCCTCCTCTTCTTCATCCATTAATAAACACACCGCGAGTTTCCTTCTTGCCATCACGTTTCCGCTCCCGTTGAACCAAAAAAATAGACTGATGATCGACGGGACGCCGCGTTCCATCGCCGACATGCGAAACCACCCTCTCCCGCAGCCGGCCGTGCGCAGTCGGGCAGTTGGCCGCCGGCGGTCGGGCGGTCGCGTCTCCATTCGAAATCCCACCTTAAGGTAGTTCTAGTAATTTTAGTGACATGTTCAAAAACACGGAAAAAAATTTGAAATTGAAAAAAAAAAACTTGGAAAAACAAGGAGTTAAAACAAAGATGCTACGATACATTTTCTTACTTAAATTAGATGTACATTTTTTTTACAAGACTATACAAGCTACTACTAAGCATTAGATGTACAATTGATCCTTGAAGTTTGGTCGACACCCTGTATAGAACTGGGAACCACTGCCTTAAAGTACGCGAACGGTCTGTGAAAATCAATCCTTCTACTTCATTATTGGTCGGTAGTCCAGAACCCTCGGTCTCATTTTCCCTGGCTTGAGTGGCAGGTAGAAGAAGGACGATGTTTTTGGGACTGTAGGTAATACACATGGACACCTCACCAAACGATCCGCATTCTTTCCATCTGCAAACAGTACAGAGTAGGTTAAAATCACCAAGTACTTTTAGCTCTTTGTGACATATAGAGTTTCCGGAGTAAACAAATTCAAATCGCTGGTTATAATAAAAATCTGATTCTGATGAAAGATAGAAGTCAGTTTGAAACTGAGATGCTGTTTTGTATCCCGAAACCTTCTCTTTTGAGGGCGGGATGAATCCAAATGTCGATCTGATTCGGTATGGACAAAAGGCTATTATCGAGCTGAACAAAATTCCGCTAAACATAGTAAGAATAGATCATGAATGTCATCTGAACTGAATTTTCAAATTGACTAGTGCAGATTCAGACCTGTCAACGCCTTTTCAGGTTTTGTTAATAAATTCCTCTCTGTTTTTCTATATAGCGTCCAAATTTATGATAGAAATATTGTTATAGCTTCACCTGTAGAAAATGAAAGATGACAGCTTGTAGAAATCTCCGCTGACTTCACATTTCTCAGCTGAGACTAAGGCTTTTCATTGTGTTATGGAAGAAATGGAGAGAAAAGTCCAGCTGAGTTTTTTAGTTGACCTCTACTCCTCAAAGCGACAGAATATAGCTGGTTGCTGGGTTAAAACTAGGGATGTGTCGGTCCAGGTATTTCCCTGGAACGGTTCCAACAGTTACGGTGACAAAGGTGTAACCGTTCCAAATTACTGGTACAGTTCCATTACCGGTACTGGGTGGTCAAATCCCACTCTCATGACATGGATGAAGCAGGCAGTCAAATCCCTATCGTCCTTCTTCCATGCTTATGATCTCAACTTGCAATACAATAGCATCATTTTCCTTGACAATTCGCTAAAAGGAAGGAATTTGAACAAGTGTTACAAAAGAGGCAATTTATTATAAATAATAGATACCAAAAAATTCAAGGAAAAATAATGACGTTGCAGTTAAAGAACTTAACATGACAATAATAAATTAATAATACTGGAGACAACTTCCATGCTAACCAGTCCAGAAGATAACTTCCCGCTCAAGAGCCATTCCATGATTCCATGAACCATTCTCAGTCCATGGAAGTAGTAAGGGCGCTTCCAGGTACAACATGGAACAGAACTCATAACAAGATCCATGCTTACCGGTCCAAACCCCTTCCCGGTCCAGAGCCATTGAACCATTCTCCATGATATCTTATCGGTCCGGTTCCATCCTTACCGGTCCGAAAGATCTCTTCCCAGTCCACAGCCATTTCAAGATATCTTATCATTCCGTGGAACTGGACCGGTAAGGGTCGAGTTTTTGTCACTGCGTGGAACCGTTCCAACCTGATACTCGGTTCCACAGTCCCAGTACAGCTGTACCGACACACCTCTAGTTAAAACAAGTTGGGAGAAAATTGGTGTCAAAAAGCATTACTAAGATTTTGACTCGTTGCCAGACCTTCCTCCCCCTTTCTTCCAGGTCATTGGTTGTAATATTTGAGATTGGGTATCCTTAGTAGCTTTGAAATTTGGCTTGTAAGACCTGTTGGAAATTTCCTAGTTAGTCATTTACCAGTGTTATTTTTCTATTAAGGTACACAACGTCCCACCAAAAGTAGCAATACCTGAGTTCTCCAAGGGTCGGTTTTATCAGTGTGGATGAACCTCGTAGCCAGGATTGAAATTAGAACCGCGGATCAGGATTCTGACTGTTTCACGAAAGGGCTTTCGTCCGTGGATTAATCGGAGGTAACGTGTTGTCAACATGGTGACAGCTTTTAATTCGAAAATAATCCACGGATCGGAGAGAAAACACCTGGGAGGGTTGTTCAAATCGAGGTGGTCGTGATAAAGGTATGATTTCGCATGGAGACAAATAACTACTATTTGGTTTTAGGAGAGCCGATCCAATCAGGATTTTGCTACCCCCCTCCATCTGCAAGCAGATATATGCAACCCTGAAAACCCTAGAAAAGGTGATCGAGGGAGTGGAAGGAACTCACCACCCAGGAGCCCCATGGGAGCTAGTCATAGCTATCAGCTCCTCTAGGTACCTGTTTGTATTAATTCCACAGGTTAGGCCGAACCTCCTAGCTAAGGTTCTACCAACTAGACAGGTTGGTACCCGAGTTCATAATAGAACTCACATGCCGAGAGACATCTTCAGGGGACTAGCCCCTGAGGAGGCCATCTCTCCCCTTGTAGCCTTCTTGGTATAAGCTCATGAAGTAGGGTTTGCTCAACCACGACCACCACGAATCCAACCTCAACTGTGGGGCAGGCAGGTGATGCTTTGACCAAGGTCGGTACATCTGTAACCTGGGGCTCCCCTCGCCCATGGTACTGGTAATTAAGATGAGTAAAAAGCCTTTTATGGCATAACTGCTATCCCCGGAAGCCCAACCAGGTAACAGGCCCGGAAGCAGAGAATTTGTACCTGCTCCCTAACCGCTCTACTCCTGTCAGAGGCATGTGCCAGAGCCCTAACATTAAGGGGGTACAGGAGAGGGAGGCATGATGCATGGCGGTACCCATAAATTCGCATGGAGACAGCCGCCATGTGTCGATGGCCTGCAGCCTACCACTGGAGAGGATGTTGCTTGTCGGTATCTGAATGTGGCATCCCGTAGTCACGGGCCGCCCCCTCCCCTCCCATGTTCCTTCTTTCCTTCCACATATCAGCAGCTAGGTGACGTCCTTTTTCGAAACTCCCGCCCTTTGAAAGTGACAGTGTTGTCTGTCCACAACATCCGCACCTTAATGGTGCTGGCACACTAGGCAGGAACTGGACGTAATTTTTCTCTTCTGTGTATTCAGGTGGGAAGCGCACACTGGGCGGGACACAGCCAAAACATCCCGTGCCAGGAACCCCAGGTTTCACTCGTCGATTGATTTTAAAAAATAATGAAATTGGTTGAAACAATATTATGAAATGACGATAAGGAGTCTGGGATTTGTGCTCTAGTCAAGGGGAGTTGGGCGTGTGGTGGTGGAACGTTGGCTGATGAGGGGAAAAAAATATGTCCTGTCTAGTCTGCTTATAAATAGGTACGGGACAGGACAGCGGAGGTGTCCCATCATCCTGTGTTCAGCCTGTGGCTTTTCCCGTCCTGTGCCTGCCTAGTGGCCCACCTCCTTAAGGCTGGGAAGAAGAAACGTCAAATTTTGAAATAAACGGTAAAACGAGGAGCAGTCTACTTTCCAAATTTTGCGTCCTGTGCGCAGCTACAGAAGCAGCCATTGGACGGCGAGGAGACGAGCTCCTTAGTCCTCTGTCCATCACTCCCGGTTAATCCGCGGTTTTAATTTCAATCCTCTGAGGTTCATCCTTGCTGGTGAAATAAGGGGCCTCAAAGGTTTAATGAGGTACTCTCCATTGTTTCTGTATTGTTCATCCTTGTCACTTCTTTCCTTTTCTTGATATAAGATAGTTTAATGCGACAATTCTATAATGTCTGTGGCATATAAATTCGTACGTACCTATTTCCCGTTTCTTTTCGCACTGCAAGAATCTAGGTAGGTACCTACCCTGTGGTACAAAGCACTTCACAAGTTCAAACTTTTCTCAACACCCTCCAAAACTCAAAAAAAAACTATTCTAGCATTCTGATTTTTTTTATTCTGCTCTGAGTTTCTGATATTTTTTCTGAACTAGGCTGTATTTGTGATGCTATTTAATATAATTTGTGTGTATTTACGATTGATAGATTTATCGATGAATCGAGATGAAACTAATCCTTCCAGAATAAGTATTTTTGACGGACATATTCGTGGTTATTCTTGAGTTTTTGACTCACTTTTTGTTGTCCCACGGAATGTTAAGAGTTTTCATTTTAATATAACGGAATAAAAATTCTTAGAGGGCTAGTATTTTCATGTACGAATAATGCCCAACGGGTCGCAAAATAGTGAACGTTTTTTGTGTTAATTAATCATTATTATTGTTTGTTGAATTTTTGTTTTGTTGTCAAGTATTTCATCCTAATTAGTATTAATTAGTATTTATAATATTGTTCCAAGTCAATATTTTTTCATTATGACGTAAATATTATGTTTATTTTGTTACCTACCTGTATTTTCAATGATCGATTTTTTTTCATCACTCGATTCAAGTGCCTTCAATGGGAATTTTTCTTAGTAGTAGTTAAGCGTGTCACTTGCAAGCTTTTGAAAAAATGCTTCGAATAAATAAGGAAGACGAGTATGAATCGCATAAAAACTGTTCACTGAAGGAAGTAGGCCTTCTCTCTGTGCAAATGCGATCATTGTTCGTTTCATCAAAATGAGTTTTGTGTTGTACTCAGTTTTTCTTCCTTAGCAACCAAGAATCAAGTCTCGTTATGAAGGCACCTACAACTCTCGGATAGCGATTGCTTTTGGTAGTGGAAAAGCTGCGTTCTTCGCAATGGGTATAATACAGTTAAATAAACCGTTGTGTAATAATTTGCAGCGTTTTGTAAGCTGAACTTGCTCTAGTCACAAAACCTACTTTTGGCGAATTTATTGTGATTCTATTAAGTATAGATTTGTTCCAATTTTCATTAGTTATGTAGACCATAACCTCACCAAGTTTTTTTTTTGTAGAATGGTAACCTGTTATCACCGAAATGGGGTGATATTCATTCTTGTCCTCAATTCTACTTCTGAAAGTTGTTGTGCTGTGATAGAATTACTAAACCTTCACTATTTCGATTGATTCCATTTATTAGAGACAAATTATATGAAAAGGTAGGAGGAATGTCTCGCATTGATGTCTTAATTTTATACAAGCCTCATATACCACGATGTTCCGCCATAATATACAATAAAGCTATTATGCACAGTCATTTAGGTCGTTTTATTTCTCCTATATACCTATGTAATTCAACTAGGTACGATGCTTACCACAGCCATGTGATGAGTTCCTTGTGAAAAGAGTTTATTAGCAAGGCACATGCTTCAGCCTTGGACTAACCACCCGAAAAGTGTGACGATTTGGGGAGGGAGTGGGGGGGGTTTCCTCCACCCCATCACAACTCAAAAAGCACGGCCGAAAAGCATGGCTAAAGCATTTTCCATGTCTTCTGAATAAGTCAGTTAATAAGTACCTAAGTTCCATGTAAGGCGAGTTTTTCTTCTGATTTTAATCTGCACTGATTTCAAATTTAAGTAATTGTTCCAATCTTGTAATGTCAATAATCGGAAATTGAAGATGGTGACCTGTGGCAATGGAACGTAGAGGACAAAAGTAGTGGTGAATGATGTCGGCAGAGAAGCAGTTTGTAGCAAAATCCTGCCAGCGTCAAGGGATATTTGAACATGGAACATGTTTTAGCCCTAGAGTAACTACCCAAAAGAAGTTAGGCTGGGAGGGTGATGCAGAAGTGTCATGTGGGCTTTTTGAGTTACAAAGTGCCGACTTTTTCAATGCTTTATATATGATGGAGATGGGATACCTCTTATTCCATTCTCCGGTATTTCCTCTTCTTCCAGTTGGTTGTCAGGATTATAAATCACTCGCGTATAAAGAAACAACTGTATTCTACAATAACTTGGTTCAAAACGGATTATAAATCGATTACATAGCTCTAGACCGTCAAACTCCCCTTGCGGTCAGTTCACTGGCCCATCCTGAACCCGACTGACGATTGAGGAAGTATCTAGGGAGAACCCAGTGTCCTCACCACTCTTCTTCCAGGGTGCATGACATGGAGATCCCTACTCGGGATAGATCTAGGCTATCTGGGGGGCGGCTACATATACAGGGTGTTTCACGAAAAGGTTACACCCTCCTTCATTTTCGCAAAATACAGCGTAAAAAATTCCGACCAACGCAATTCTTCATGATTTTTTGTGAGGATCTCAGGAAAAATACTTTTGCGCAAAAAAGTTGCGCGCAATCGTGCGCAATTGACACTAACTTCATTTTTTCAAATGGAACCCCCCCTTTTTTATTACAGATTCGGATTCTACGTCGAATTTCATGAGAAATTCATACCCGAATCGATTTGTTTTATTGCGCGCAACCTGGCTTTTTGAACGCTCTAAGTTGCGCAACTCCACAAATGCACAAAAATTAGATTTTGGAGAACCCTTAGTGTGGCACATGTTTTTTCATCATTTTTTAACGCTAAATCACATGGTGACATCCGTTTTTCAATTTGACTGGAATTTTTCAAAATAGCGGCCAAAAATTCGGTTGTTTTTAGTGAAAAAATCGCTCTTTTTAAATCGTTATGAGTTTTTAGGTAATTTTATTCAGTTCAAGCATGATTATGCTGTCAGTTTTTATTTTTAACTCCACCGTAGACGGCCCCAAGCCCGTGGTTCAAAAGGAGGTGAGAAAATAAAAAATAAACATGATTTCGACCTCAAAACTGATGTTTTCGTGAAAGAAATGTTAATTTTTCCTCTTAAATCTTGGTTTTTCTCAAAACGGATGACACCCTGTGATTCAGCGTCAAAAAATGATGAAAAAACATGTGCCACACTAAGGGTTCTCCAAAACCTAATTTTTGTGCAATTGTGGAGTTGCGCAACTTAGAGCGTTCAAAAAGCCAGGTTGCGCGCAATAAAACAAATCGATGTGGGTATGAATTTTTCATGAAATTTGACGTAGAATCCGAATCTGTAATAAAAAAGGGGGGGTTCCATTTGAAAAAATGAAGTTAGTGTCAATTGCGCACGATTGCGCGCAACTTTTTTGCGCAAAAGTATTTTTCCTGAGATCCTCACAAAAAATCATGAAGAATTGCGTTGGTCGGAATTTTTTACGTTGTATTTTGCGGAAATGAAGGGGGTGTAACCTTTTCGTGAAACACCCTGTATATATTGCTGGGGATAATAAAACTTTTGTGTTATATCTAAATTGTATTGTGCTCTAAATTTGGTTAAGACATGTTCCATGTTTTTATAATTTACTCCGTAGGTTTTAAGTAGTTGGGTTTTAATCAGGGGGGCTTGGCAAAGCGCAAGTTATGACGTGAAGCGCCGAGTATTTTAAAGTAACTCTTACTTATTAACCTCTAGGAGAACGTGCATTTTTTAGGGTTCTCTATGAAAGTACAGGCAATTTGCACGACATGGTGCTACGACACAATGGCAGAAACGTAAAACTACCAAAAAGTTTGCTAAGTGGGTGTGGCACATAGCTTCTACGTATCCCTAACCCGTTTGTATAGATGAACTGATGCATTGCAGAGTTAATCTCAAAACATCAATGTTTAAGAACCTTGCAATAACCTCTTAGGGGACCATTCCCGAGCCAATCTGAATTATCCATGAAAATGTCAATAAATTCGGAGGACAAATTAACAAGTTCTGACCCGTTACAAGGATTTCATGAAAGACACTGAACCAAACTTGTTCAGGAAGAACTAAAACGTGAGTGCAAATTTGGATTTCGGAGAGAAAAAATATTCCACCGTGAAAAGTGAAAACTTACTTTTCTACCTTGGTAGGCTCGGAAGTAAGAAGTAGTAGGTACCTAGTTGTCTACCTATCGAAACCGTGTTAAAACATGACAACATAGTCTGCCAAGTGGGTGTGGAACATAACGTCTTCTTATCCATAACACGATAGTATAGAAGGTCCACCCTACAAAAGGTGCAACATATTTTCATTTACGTTGTTCAGGCCCATCAGGTGGTAGTATATTCTACCAAAATATACTATTATTCTTATACTATTATGCTTATTATTATACTATAGTAGGTATATAATTATAGTATAATGACATTATACTTATGAATATACTATTATTCTTCCTCCCCAGAATCATCGTCCCGTCCCTACTTGTTTCCCCGAATCTTTTGGTTGATGTCAGTCACTTCTGAAATAGTATTGAATTTTTAGAATCGATCGAGACCACCCGGAGCTCTTAGGACTAACCATTCGCTCCCTATGAGAACTTAAGTGTTGGGCTTACGATAAATCAGAAACACGAGCGTGAATCCCAAAAGAGGCCATTAAATCTCCGTTCAAATTTTAGCTGACCAAAATGTAATCACGTTCGTTTCTTTGAGTTGTACCTACTCAATGAGTAGCAAAACTGAGTAGTACTCAGTTTTGCTTCCTTAGCAACCAGTAATCAAATTTCCTACTAAGTGTGAGCCCCAGCTCACGGATTTGAGCAGACAATAAAAGGGGTGAGCAACCACCATCCAAGCTCCCTTCCTCCACCACCCAAAGGCCGCAGGCCGGAGCGGGCATTGTACCGTCCCCGCTCCAGGGCGCCACCACCATCTTCGGCGCCCACCACCAGAAGCGCTCATGTCACCTTGACGTCATCGTCCGCCAATCGCAAACCGCCGCGGAGCCCTGCGCAGTACTCGCCGTTGGAGGGTGGGGACTTCCCAAAGAAATCAACTGGTGACCGCGTGGAGCGGCCATAACCTCCCCAGTCCTTGATGCGAACATCCACGCTCTCTTGCCCCGCTAGATACGATTATCGAACCCCCTGTGCAAGTCAGTCGCTGGATCCCCTCAGTAATATTCCGGTGAGAGCCCTGCCGCCCGCGAGTTTATTACTTGAGCCAACCCCCCTGTTCAACCTGGTAAGACTTCGTGACATCCAGCTTGAACACCCATCCCCCAAGAACATCTCAACGCACTACCGACGGATTTCCTACGGGCCCCGACGCTGTGAGTGTAATATACCAAATATCTATACATTGGCCAATGATAGTTGTGTTCGAATGGTGTAGATGTAAATTCAGTCATAGTAAAGTAAAGAACATTTTAGTAGTAAAGTCAGTCAGTCAAGACAAGAGTCAAAAGTTGTTGAAATTGAGTACAGTCAGTCGTAAGTTGTAATAAGAGAAAGAGAGAAGGAGAAATCAAACGCACATATTTCATGTAAACCTTTTATTTGTATAATTTGTACTTGCTTGCAACAGAACTTAACGTAGAGTCAAATTACATTTATTTTCATTAAAACGTTCCTATTAGATTGTATAATTTTGCATTTCTCATTTCATTCACCTTATTCCGTAACAGACAGGTTTACGTGTGAACGCACTCTTTTCGTGCGATCACACCATTTTAGTGCAAAAATACATTGTTTTAATGCGACGCATTGTTTTCGTGCGTGCGCCAATTTAGCCGTGCAATCGTATCATTTTTCGTGCACTCTTAGTTCCCTTCAGGAATCGAACTTCCGTCCTTCAGACATAACAATAATATTTCGAAACAATCAGTAATCAACCCTTCAGGTGTTACCTTGATATTGAGAGCCTTCAGCTACCTCCGAGCCGCTACAGCTGTCTACCAGGTAATTATCATTAAATTCACTAAATTTAGATTACCTTTTATTTATGTCAATATAGCCTCTCAACCTATATTTGGATCGGTTTTAAAACGGGCTTACTCGAGAATCTTAAATTCAACGGTGAAGCCCAAAGCTTACATAAGCCACCCACAACTCGAATTGAGTATGGAGCCTTATTTCTTTAAAATAAACTTGATTGTGAAGCAAAACTATTGTTGGTACTTGGTAGGTACTATCAATGGCAAAGCTGCGATCTTTGCAGGTGAGTGAACTATACAGAAAAATAGTAGGGTAGAGTGGGGCAATTGCGACCCAAAATGTCAATAGTTCAACTTTGATCCTCTGTAACTTGCCTTTGAAAACGCTATTTTCACTTTTTTTTTAATGAGTAGCTTATTTTACGCAGATTACGATGCACTCTTCAAATTGTACAAAAGATTTACTTCTCATGGTCCAAACTGTGTATTTTAAAATTCCGAACAACTTTCTCATTTGCTCCACTAATCGGGGCAAAGGCGGAAACGGCCTGCGAATCCCATAAAAACCTTTAGTTACATTAATGGGGTAAATGCACACAAAGCCCATTTCAATACGAACAGAACGCTATATTTAATTTTTTTCTCCTTCACTTTTTTATGACCAAAATGAACTTTCCTGCGCCAACTGGTTTGCACTTTATCTTTCAAATGACTCTTTCTCGAGTGAATAATTTTCCCTTGAGGCCTGATTTCGAAAGTGGCGCTCAAATGGCGCCATTTTCAAAACCATTTCCGCATTTGCCCCATTTCCACATTTACCCCACTCCACCCTAAACGTTTGTGTAATAATTTACAGCGTTTTATCCTTGGGACAATAGTACCTACCAGTCGCATCAAAGCAATTTATTTGTTCAAACATACTTCTTCTCACGATATTATTAATTTCTAACTCAATTCGAGCTGATTTTCTATGTTGTAAAGTGTAAACGTTTCCCCGGATAGCGGAAAATTTGAATTACCCACCTGCCGGCAGGTGCTATTTATGAGCTATTCTATTGGTCCGCCATCTTTACCTCCAGGCCCCACGAAATGGTTTGCACACCAACCACGTGATTGTTGTACAGCTCAATATCATGGAGGAAGTAACCCAAATAAATTATTATTATATTATTAGTAATTATTATATATTAGTATACTCTAAAAAACAGTATAATGAATTATGTTAATTTTGAAAATATATATTTAAAAAAACTTTACCTAGGAGGATTAAATTGTGAATTTTATGTGGCCACACTGTAGAAATACACAGCCGCCATACTGGTCCATACGCCAGGTCTGTGGTTCTGAGACCAACTTTGAACTTGCTGTCTGTCTCAGTGCTCAACCCACTTGGCATTTCCTTGACTTTTCCACCTTGGCATATAAAGAAGAGTATCCATCCATCCATCCATGCTCAACCCACCTTCAGCAGTTCGTTTTGTGATATACTTTTGGAAAGTTACTTACCTACCTACTGATATTGATATTGTGTGATTCTCCACTCCACTACTCAGCTCGTAAGAAAAAATGGAAAAACCAACGTTGTGTAAAGAAACTCCAATGAGTTACGTACGTATTGTTTACTACAGCATCCGCTCACCTGCGTCAATTTATTATTGACATTTTCATGTCTTTGCTTTGGCACATAAACTGAAAAATCGTCACGAAAACTTGCTCACGCGATACCAATAAATAAAATAGACTCACTGTGTTGCGTAGAGAACAATCAACTGTTTTCTTATTTTGATGCTTGGGTACATGAACTAACAAGCTTAGTTTCACACACATGAAAATGTCCCAACCTTTCCTAGTTACTGTTGTTTATTTTCTTGCCGTTATTTTCCAAGATTAACTTAATTAATTCGTTAGAGATGGGTCCAGCATTCCGCATTGTTCTACAAAAAGGTGGTTGATAAATACTAAAATGTAGATATGGGAATGGGATTACCTAGTTGGCCAATAAAAGGGCCGTGTCGACAGGTGGTTGTCATTATATATTGAAGAGCATCAACACAGTAACTGAAATATTGTCGAATTTAACGACATTATGGTAAGATTTACTTACGAAACATCTAAACATATTCTTGTGTTGAATGCTTTCTGAAAAAGTCAGATTGTGATTATTTCTTATTATTTAAATGCCATTTGAATAGTTAGCAATTCTTATCGATTTCTGTATCAGTTACGTTGGAAACATTGCAGGTCCAATTTGAAATTATGCCCACTGTTTTACGAATGAAGGACATGTACAAGTGAAGTACAGTTCATGACATCGTTTGCAAGTAGTAATAGACTCGGATGATGAAACCGAGTTGAATTAATAGGTAGTCAGCAGGTTGAGATGAAATAACAGCTAGCCTACAGTATTTACGTTTCCCTGCACACCTAGAAGGTGAAGAAGGAAGAATTAGGATGGAAAACCCCCGAAATTCCATACAACACTTCGTAATAAGTTTAATGAATGGAGAATTTGCCTCAATTTTAGATTCTGGAATTTCAAGTCAAATCCTATAATAGGGCCCTAGAATAACGTTTAACACTAGGAATAACCAAGGGGAAAAAATTACCGTAGGAGAAAATGCCTAAACAAGTGAAGCCTCTGTTACAAAACACCGCGAAAATCGAGGAATATTGTTGACGTCACACGAAAAAAAAAAAAAAACGACGCGAAAACAACTCCGACAACAGACAGAGTTCTAGCACCGCCACACAAAACGATCCAGTGAAATGGCTACTCGAATAATGTGATTCAAATCTTGAAACTAAATAAGAGAAGATGAAGACTAATAATGCTTGATAAACTAGTAGGTAGAATCGTATTGTAAAAAAGTGAGTAATATTGTTTCTTTTGGTCACTTTTGTGTCTGGGTTCTTCCTGCCAGTTCGCGGCGCACTCTTGTGCGCACTACTCGGAAGCTAAAAGTTCGTGTATGTTCCGCTTCTGTGGTAAGCGCCACAGAACCTCCTTTGAAGTCAGATTGGTAGAATATCCGTTACGTTTCAAACATGGCTGCCTCTTACACATTGCCACCACATTTAAAATTTCCATCTTCCTTAAATTCTCTAAATTTTTTGGATGCGTTTTCGAGCAGCTCACTATGGTTTTATTCCATAAAAATAAACCCTCATTCGAAAAAAAAAAAATGTGAGGCAAATTCCCCATTTTCACCACCCTAGGAGGATGTTGCTACAATGTTCACTTCTAACGATGGAAACTATTTACGCCCCCTTCTTGTTTGATTTGACTAGAAATTGGACTGTTCGATACTGCATCCATTTACAACTTTGATAGATTGTTTACTCCGAGTGTTTATGACTATCGTAATGGTGAGATAACTATAATACTGCTTGCAGATGGAAAGAATGCGGATGGCCGATTTCCCAAAGGGTATACCTGCTAACATAGACGACTACCAGTTCCAAAATCTTAGGTAGCCTGGTTAGTCAGGAAAGGGAGGAAAGGGCGGAGCTTCAGACCTTAGTAATCCAGGCATTGAGCAACTCGAGTATAAGGTAGAGAGCCCCTTCACTCTGCCAATTGTAAGGAAGGATTTTATCTCGAATGTGAGTTCACTTGCCCTTCTGATTTACCGTTCATTTGCCGTTAAAATTCGAAAAAAGTATCACCCGTTACTGGAAGCGTGATTTTATTTTTGAATGAATGTAAAATTCTTTTCATTGATAAGAATTTTCAAAGCGTAAGGAACCTAATTTATTATCACTTTACGAGATGATTTTTCACCTATCAGAACTTCAGAAATAATTTTTTGTAGGCACTAGAAAAATAGCAAAGTAGACGCCCTATCCAGCGGTGCCCTTATATTTTCATCAAGTAGTTTCAGTAATTTTAGTGACAAGAGTCAAAAACACGAAAAAAATTTAAAATTGAAAAAAACTTGGAAAAACATGGAGTTAAAACAAAATTGGTAGGTACATTTTCTTACAATTAGTTGCACAGTCGGGCCTTGAAGTTTGGTTCATCTCAATAGTAGACACACTGTAAAGAATTGGGAACCACAGCTTTAAGGAAACCCCCAAAGCCCTGGCAGACCGCGAATGGTCTGTAATAAATCAATCCTTACAGTGTAAGGCTTACACTTCATCATCAGTCAGTAGTCAAGAACCCTCGGTCTCATTTTTACTGGCTTGAGTGACAGGTAGAAGGACGATGTTTTTGGGACTGTAATACACATGGACACGTCACCAGGCCATCCGTATTCTTTCTATCTGAAAACAGTACAGTCCATTCAATTTTTAATTTTGTATTTTGGATTTACAGGTCCAGAAGAGATGTTGCAGAGCTCCAGATTGCAACGATTCAAACGTTTGTGAGAAGCTTTTCCGGTCCCCCTCCGATCCATCAAGGTAAAATGTAGATTATTCTTCTGATTATTAGTAGGTAATCCAAGGTAGAGGATTTTCACTGTTGGAAGATGGAAAAATGAATCCATATACCTACATATAGGTATAATTACAAACTGTTTAATGACGAAATAGGGTATTTCGGTGGGTCGGAAATTCAGGTTTTTGACCTCAAATTTGGATTCAGCACCCTTGAAAACCTATATAATACAACTTTAAGCCCAATGATACTATAACATGTGGTAGAAAAATTAATTAAAGAGATCACACGTTTGAAAAAGGCGGGCCGCTATAAATGCACACACACTAGCCCATTCAACACGGCGCTCTCGGAGAGGTCGACCCTGCCAGCCGAGCAACACTGGCAACACCTCGAGTGCTCTGTTATCAGCTCTGTAGACAAAGTTGAGAATGGCCAAACCCCAAACGAACAACATCTCCCGGTACCTTGAACATTGAACGAGGAATTCACCAGACAAAGGACCTCCAGCCCTTTTCCTGCCCGGACAACGTGTTTGAATCAAGTGAGGTAGGGAGAACGCCATGGCTTCTTAAGAGGTCTGCCGGCCGGGCGAGACTCCGCCTTGGCCTCTTAAGAGGTCATCCGTGTTGAATGGGCTAGGCAAGGACTACGCCGCGCGCGTGTGTGAGTAGTATTTTGTAGTATCCAAGAGGTCCTCCAAGGGTTTCATCTCTTCTCTGTGCATGGATACTTTTTTCAAAGACAGTTGGCTAGCTACGTCACACCATTCAAATCTTCAACTTTCCTGAGCTTCTCTGATTTTTTAAAAACATTTTCTCGACCAACAGACCCGATTACCGTTATTCCTGAGCCTTACTATTTTGAAAAAAAAAAAAAAAATTAAAAAAATTGACTGAAATACCCCATTGTAAGAAGTTGTGTGGGCGGATGGTCCGATGGGCCTTGATTTTTTTTTTAGATTTTTAATCGAAAGTAGACTACATCCTGGAGAATTTTGACACCAACCGCGACCTTCTAGCGTGAGTAGATCTGTTTCTATGATTATTCAGTTTCGACGGTTTATGATGTCACGCGCCCCTCTCGCCTGGGCGGGACCCCCCAGCCCACTGTGACGTCATAAACGGTCGAAAATTTAAAACTTCATAGGAAAAGATTCACACACGCTAGAAGGTCGCGGTTGGTACCAAAATTCTCAGAATGAGGTCTACCTTAGATTAAAAATAACAATGAACAGTTTTTCCTACCCAGGCGCACACCCTATTCTCTGATTGTCCTTTGAGCCCTGAGGAAGGTGATAAATTCACCGAAAGCTCGGCAAAGGAGGATTTTTATTTCTGAAGACCTCATTCCCGATCAATTGATAAAGAGTTGTGTGATAATTTCCCGCGTTTTTCACCTATTTCTTCTTACTTTTGACTCTTTCAACACAGCAAAATGAAATCCGTTTGAAACGGGACCACCATGAATATTGGATATTTGCAGAACACGTTTCATAAAGAATCTGGCAGTTTCGTACCA
This sequence comes from Apolygus lucorum, assembly GCA_009739505.2. NCBI lineage: Eukaryota > Metazoa > Arthropoda > Insecta > Hemiptera > Miridae > Apolygus > Apolygus lucorum. The sequence goes on along the minus strand of CM019181.2, from coordinate 67,253,082 downwards.
GAATAAAATATGCAAGTGGTACAAACACACATACAAACGTCTGCCAAGTGGGTGTGGCAAGTAGCTTCCTCGTATCCATAACCCGATAGTATAGATGATCCGATGCATAGTAGCTAATCTCAAAACTTACCTCAACTACCCTTCATAGGGAACCATCTACACCTCAATCCGTATAATCCCTGAAAATATCATCGAAATCAGATGGGAAATTTAGAAGTTATGGCCGTTACATGGAAATTCACGTTTGATCTGGGGGCGATGATTTTCGTAGAGGACCATCTACACCTCAACCCGCGCAACCCGTGAACATTGTTTCATCAAATTCGAATGAGTTGAGGCTGTTTACGATGGTTCTGCGTTTGCGCCTGCACAGAGGCTACCACCAGTCCTGGGGTGATGCGAGTGGAAATTTTGATTCTGGGGAACATTTTTTTTTTCAACCTTGAAAGTGAAACAATATTTCCGCTACCACAAGGTAGACTCGGAAGCAAAAATCGTTTTTCTATGGCACACCAAATTGAGATCCCTTCTCGTTCGGGCCTATGGAGGTTTTGAAGTCGGTCAATTTAGGTTCTAGTAAAACGCTGCAAATCATTGCCCAAAGGTTTATTATTTTCTGTATAAATCACCCTTCTGTATAGATCTCTGGTTCTCCATCAATAGCACCTACCACCATCTGTATTCTCCCTTGACCTTCCCACTTAAATTCCAGCTTCCTGCGTTCAATAGGATTGAAAATGGCTTCGGAGCTCACTCAGCTGATCAGTGATCTGAAGAGTGAAGAAGATCTTCTATAATGCTGGAGACGCCTGGAAGAGCACTGATCAGCTGAGTGAGCTCCGAAGCCATTTTCAATCCTATTGAACGCAGGAAGATGGAATTTGAGAGGGAAGGTCAAGGGAGAATACAGATGGTGGTAGGTGCTATTGATGGATAACCAGTGATCTATACAGAAGGGTGATCTATACAGAAAATAATAAACCTTTGGGCAATGATTTGCAGCGTTTTTTTACCTACCAACTTTTTTTTACCCACCAACTATTGGTTGGTACTACCTACCACACCATACTGCTTCACACCTTCACAATCAAGTTTATTAGAAAGAACTAAACGCTTCACACTCGATTTGAAAAATAGAAAGCTTCATATGGAAATTTGATTACTGGTTACGCAGAAAGCAAAACTGAATACAAATCGAAGAAATGAACAGCGATCGCATTTTAGTCAGATACAATTTGAACGGAGATTAGACCTCTTTTGCGATTCACACTCATGATTCTGTTTTATCGAAGGAAAACCTTCAAGTACTCGTGGGGACCGAACGGTTTGTCCTACAGAGCTCCGGGTGGTCTCAAAATTTTTTAAAAATTCCTTTACCATTTAAAATTTGTGAAAAAACGATACCTTTATTGCGAGAGTTTTCGAGCTAGGGCACTCTTGAAAATTTCAACCCTCAATTTTCACCCCTCAGCTGACATCAACCAAAAGCTTCGCGGCACAACTAGACCCCAAATGGAGCCCATATACCAAATTTGAACCAAATCGGTCCAGTGTTGCTAAGAAAAGTGCCGCGTACGGCGGACGGACGGAACATTTTTTATTCGATTTTCGGATTTAACGTACTTAGAAACGTAAAACATCAAATTTTGAGGGGGGGTTAAACTTTTTTTTCTTGCTCGATTCCAAAGGCTTATTATTGAAAATAATAAACCAAAATGGTTGAAAATCATTTGGAATATTTCTTTGAAAATCGCTCATGCATTTCGAATGGGACGGTTTTGGACCAATTTCAGATTCGTTAGCTACTCGCCAATGTGCCATCGCCTACCTCAATCTCATGGTGTTGCGAGGGATCGCTTGCTGGTGCCTCCGCCAGGCCTCTGCTCGACACCTACGTCCTTCTCAAGTCCTCCCACTCCTGTAGCCGCTCCCTCCTACCTGCGGACCGACCTAGCAAACTCACCTGAGCACCAATTCAAACGTTCTTCCTCATTTTTTGTTCGGCCAGTGAGACCGCGTGTGTTCGCGAATTCGTCAGTCACCTCGACGAGCGATGTCGGTCACGTAAGTGGAGAGAAGAAACCAGGCGTGCGAAGGGGGGACCGCGCACACCAACTTCCACGAACACACTCAACTGCTCGTCCCTAGTCAAAACAAGTGAGTTCTTCCCCAACGACATTTCGTACAAAACCTCGATAAACATTATTACAAGGAGGGACATGTACGAATAAACAAGGGACGTCAACTATCTACATTTTTCTGGAATACGCAACAAAATTTGGTGCTCCGATATGAAAATCGTCTCGCCGTGTAGCATGAGTTTATGAGCGAATTATCAAAGATACAACATTATTTGAATAGTAGCCAATGTCGTTGTTATGCAATTTTAGCGAATTTTCAAAAAAAACGCTGCAAATCATTACACAATGGTTTATTATTTTTTATTTTTCTATATAGATCACTCGTCTGCAAAGCCACCAACCATCCAACATGAAGAAAAACATCGATCGCATTTCGGTCAGCTTTAATTTGAACGGAGATTAGGCCTCTTTTGCGATTCACACTCGTGTTTCTGATTTATCGTACGTCCAAACTTTAAATTCTCGTAGTGAGCGAACGGTTTGTCCTACAGAGCTCCGGGTGGTCTCAAAAAATTCTAAAAAATCTATAGAATCTTAAATTGAAGGAAAAACAATACCTTTTTATCACAATTTTTTGAGTTAGGGCGTTTTCAAAATTTCAAAATTGATTTTGGAACCCTTAGAAGTGACCTACATCAACCAAAATCTTCGGGGCACAACTAGACCCCAAATGGAGCCTACATACCAAATTTCATCAAAATCGGCCAATGCTACATGGGGAAAGTGCTGCGTACGGCAGACGGCGGACAGGGCCAAATTTTATTAGATTTTTGGATTCTACGTACCTTGAAACGTAAACCATCAAATTTTGAGGGGGTGTTAAAATTTTTTTTTCTTGGTCGATTCCAAAGGTTCATTAGGTATTGAAAATAATAAACCAAAATTAAGCTATTCGGGGTGTCCAGCGACCTGGAGAACCGGGAATACTCAGGGAATTTAACTCTACTGGAATACTCAGGAAATTTCATTTTTTTTCAAGAAAAACCCTGAAAAAACCCCTAGCGCCAAACCTTTTAGTGGGAAGTTCTGGCAGTCTGAGGGGAAAAAGTTTTAGTACGTAAAAATACTCACACATGACAATTTGAGTTGGTAGGTAGTAATGGGGGGTGCGCCTTGATTTTTTTTAGATTTTTAATCGAAAGTAGACTACATCCTGAGAATTTTGGCACCAACCACGACCTTCTAGCGTGAGTAAATCTGTTTCTATGATTTTTCAAAGTTTCGACCGTTTATGACGTCACGCACCCCTCTCGCCTGGGCGGGACCCCCCAGCCCACTGTGACGTCATAAACGGTCGAAACTTTAAAACTTCATAGGAAAAGATTTACACAAGCTAGAAGGTTGCGGTTGGTACCAAAATTCTCAGAATGAGGTCTACCTTAGATTAAAAATAACACTAAACAGTTTTTCCTACCCAGGCGCACACCCCATTTTATTCCTTGAAACTAGCCATAATAGATTGGATGTGTCCTACGCAAAATGTACGCGGAGTAGAGCCCAATATGAGAGTTTTTTCAAACCCACCCAAGTGGCTGTTTTTTGGTTAATTAAAAAAATATACCTACACACTTTATTTCGTTGTTTCCTATCCTATTTTCATGTTTCACGGTTCAAGTTATCATAAAGGGTGGCCAATCACAAAAAAATATGGTATTAGTAACCTACGTTTTTTTTTTCAAATGTAGGTGTCCCAAATGTAGAAAACTCTGCAAATTATTACACAACGGTTTATTATTTTTCTATACAGGGTGTCTACAAAACAGTTGTAAGGAATTCAAGGGGTCGATTCTACAACTAATTTCCAACAAAAAGTGTCTCATATTAATTTTTTTTTAAACGCCTCTTTAACCGACTTTTTTCACTTTCAAGTTTTTTTTCGTGTTTTCGACCTTACACCATTAAAACGGTCATAACTCTCTTAAATTACACTCAAAAATTAAAAATAAGGATACCGTTGGAAAGAGCGTCAAATTTCCTATCTCCCTGATACCAAATAACAAATTTTCAGTTGAATTACAAAGGGGAATAAAACAACCTAAAAAGTGAACTTAGTAAATTTTCGAAAAATTCCCGTTTTTCAACGCCTAAAATCTCCAAATATTACCAGGTAAAGTTCTGTTGCCGGAAAGCCTAAAAACTGCGCCAGAATCTCAGCTTTCCAACGGTATCATCAAAACATATTTTACAACCGAATTTAGAGGAGAATTTTGTGTTTGAACGCGGAAAAACGTGCATTTTTTCAACGAAATCGGCGCTCTGGCCTCCTGTTTCCAGAGGCCTCGCGGTCTACTGCGGCGCCAGCCCACCCACTGCTATCGTCCGACCCCTCAGATCGACTAGGCGGAGCGCCAATTTCGTTGAAAAAAATGCACGTTTTTCCGCGTTCAAACACAAAATTCTCCCCTAAATGCGGTTGTAAAATATGTTTTGATGATACCGTTGGAAAGCTGAGATTCTGGCGCAGTTTTTAGGCTTTCCGGCAACAGAACTTTACCAGTTAATATTTAGAGATTTTAGGCGTTGAAAAACGGGAATTTTTCGAAAATTTACTAAGTTCACTTTTTAGGTTGCTTTATTCCCCGTGTAATTCAACTGAAAATTTGTTATTTGGTATCAGGGAGATAGGAAATTTGACGCTCTTTCCAACGGTATCCTTATTTTTAATTTTTGAGTGTAATTTAAGAGAGTTATGACCGTTTTAATGGTGTAAGGTCGAAAACACGAAAAAAAACTTGAAAGTGAAAAAAGTCGGTTAAAGAGGCGTTTTAAAAAAAATTTCTAGGAGACACTTTTTGTTGGAAATTAGTTGTAGAATCGACCCTTTGAATTCCTTACAACTGTTTTGTAGACACCCTGTATAGATCACTCGTCTGCAAAGCCACCAACCATCCAACATGAAGAAAAACAACGATCGCATTTCGGTCAGCTAAAATTTGAACGGAGATTAGGCCTCTTTTGCGATTCACACTCGTGTTTCTGATTTATCGTACGTCCAACCCTTAAATTCTCGTAGGAAGCGAACTGTTTGTCCTACAGAGCTCCGCGTGGTCTCAAAAAATTCTAAAAATTCTATAGAATCTTAAATTGAAGGAAAAAACAATACCTTTATATCAAAATTTCTTCGTTCTCGACTTTTTCAGAAGGTGAAAACAAGCCTTTGGAGTGGTCATTTCTCTGGAGTAAACCAACAAGTTTCGATGATTTCAACGTTCGTTCTCAACTTTTTCAAACAATCAAAGGTTTTCATCTTCTTGTTTTCACAAGCCTTTGAAGTGGTTGTTTCTCTCGAGTATACCAACAAGTTTCGGTGTTGTCAACCTTCTGTCTCGACTTTTTTCAAGATTTGGAGGTAGAAATGAGCCTTTGAATTTAGTTTTAATTCTCTACTTTATCCAAGAATCGAAGTCTCTGTTGTGTCTGCCATGAAATCTTTGTAACGGGCAATCTTTGTTCGGGCTATTTGAAGTTATTCTTCGATTGCGGTTAAATATTCAGGAATTTAGCGAATAGGGTTGCAGAAAGGAGAAAACAATCAAAATAGCAGAATATAATCACCCTCTGATTGATAGTTACTTCTACACTTTCCATCCAATTTCGATGACATTTTTTAGGAATTGTGCGGATTGTAGTGTAGATGAAAATCATCGCCAGATTGATAGGTACATAAAGATTTAGGTTTTCAGATTAGCTAATATATTTTTAATGCTTTTTCATTTCAAAATAGTCGTTAAAAACCTGAATTTTGAGGAATTATGATCACATTTATTTATATTTTAAATGATTTAGAACCCTGGAAAAAGTCGAAAATTGACCCTGGGAAACCTGGAAAACTCAGGGAATTTTTTTTCGGGGAATCGCTGGACACCACCCTGCCATTGCAACGGTTTCAAAATTTTTAGAATGGACTTTTTCGAGAAAATTTTTTTTTCACTGAAATCCGTTTTGGAACATTCTTAAATGATTCTTGAAAGGTACGTTAAAAACCCTAATCTATCTCAAAGAAATTGCCAACACTATTGTATCTTTTCTTAACCATAGCTCAACTGACAGAGTTTTTTGAAAATTTTCTCATTAATTCATGATGATGGCTATGACATACCATTCCGTATTATGACAGTATCTATGTTTAGAAGTTAATTCCATCAAAAGCATGTTTTACTCCAGTTTTAGCGAATAGCAAAACTCCATTTTAACATGGAGTTTTTTGAAAAGTTTGTTCACTGAAATCCGGTTGGAAACATTCTAAGGGAAAAACTTCAGAAATCGTTTTAGAATTTTAAAGTTTTTCCAAACATTATGTGTTTTCAACGATATCATATATAATTATGTGTCACTCCGGACTTCCAGTAATTATTTCGCAGAAATTTCAATTTTTTGCCCAAATGTTCGTTATAACAAACGAAAAGGGGTGTTCCATAGCCAGGAATTTTGGACAACCCTGAGGGTTTTCAAAAAACATCAAAAATCGCTTTTGGTTTATTATTTTCAATAATAAGCCTTTGGAATCGAGCAAGAAAAACAAATTTTAACCCCCCCTCAAAATTTGATGTTTTACGTTTCAAGGTACGTAGAATCCGAAAATCGAATAAAAATTTTTCCGGCCGTACGCGGCACTTTTCTTAGCAACACTGGACCGATTTGGTTCAAATTTGGTATATGGGCTCCATTTGGGGTCTAGTTGAGCCGCGAAGCTTTTGGTTGATGTCAGTCACTTCTGAGGGGTGACATTTTCAAGAGTGCCCTAGCTCGAAAACTCTCGAAATAAAGGTATCGTTTTTTCACCAATTTTAAATAGTATTGAATTTTTAAAAATTTTCGAGACCACGCGGAGCTCTGTAGGACAAACCGTTCGGTCCCCACGAGTACTTATGGGTTTTCCCTCGATAAAACAGAATCATGAGTGTGAATCGCAAAAGAGGTCTAATCTCCGTTCAAATTTTATCTGACTAAAATGCGATCGCTGTTCATTTCTTCGATTTGTATTCAGTTTTGATTTCTGCGTAACCAGTAATCAAATTTCCATATGAAGCTTTCTATTTTTCCAATCGAGTGTGAAGCGTTTAGTTCTTTCTAATAAACTCGATTGTGAAGGTGTGAAGGCAGTATGGTGTGGCAGGTAGTACCAATAGTTGGTAGGTAAAAAACGCTGCAAATCATTGCCCAAAGGTTTATTATTTTCTGTATAGATCACCCTTCTGTTTTGATCACTGGTTCTCCATCAATAGCACCTACCACCATCTGTATTCTCCCTTGACCTTCCCTCTCAAATTCCAGCTTCCTGCGTTCAATGGGATTGAAAATGGCTTCGGAGCTCACTCAGCTGATCAGTGCTCTTCCAGGCGTCTCCTGCATTCGAGAAGATCTTCACTCTTCAGATCACTGATCAGCTGAGTGAGCTCCGAAGCCATTTTCAATCCTATTGAACGCAGGAAGCTGGAATTTGAGAGGGAAGGTCAAGGGACAACACAGATGGTGGTAGGTGCTATTGATGGAGAACCAGTGATCTATACAGAAGGGTGATCTATACAGAAAATAATAAACCTTTGGGCAATGATTTGCAGCGTTGTTAGCATGTTTGTGGACATCACCATCATAACCATAGTAATGCACGGTATACTTATTCGAATTCAGCACCAAATTTCTGATTTAAATACAATCCCAGAAATTAAAAATTGTTAATGTGTATATTTATGAACAATCTATATTATGAAATGAAAAACTGCATAAATGCTCGTTGTACCCAAAAAATGCAATAGCCTGTGTGTACTCCACTTAATTGCTCATCTAACGATAGTCGATTGTGAAGTACTCCCAGAATTACATTATTAGGAATAAGAACTATCGAATTCTTGTAAGTCACATCACGGAATAATCTTTTATTGTGTCACTCATGACAACCAACAAACAACTATAACTAATGGCCTGGTAGCTTGCCCAGTTACCTACTACATATCTCCCCCCCCCCTCAATCAACTTCTCCAGAAATCTTCTTCCTCAGTTGATCGGCATGTTGGCGATGTTGCAGCCCACCGATGTCAACGTTGTAAGACAAGAGTTCTGTCTTCTTGAGGATTATTCCCGCCACTGGTTCCTTTACGTTAGCCGTCTTCACTCTGACTTCCTCTCCCTCAGAAATTCGGGGAGAGAAATTCCCTCTTCGGTTCTTCTGGCCGGTTGCCTTTGAGCACTCTGAATTTTCATACTCAAATCTTGTCGGTGAAGATCCAATCTGGTGCGTCTTTGTCGGGCTAATAGCATTTGGACCAGACATGTTCTTGTGGTGGTATGAGCTGCCTCTCAATACGAGATGAGAAATTTTCGGACCTTCTGTTCTACGGTTCTTCTGTCTTCTTCCGTTGCTTACATCGCTCTTCCTCGGCTCCTCAGTTTGACCCACTCTACAGATACGTGCTCCTTTTGGCATGGGAATCCCAAACGCCAGGGCCCAATCAAATCCGAACAACGGAGTATCATGCGTTTTAACCACGCACAATGATAAGGATTTCTCCTCACCAAATGCATTAACCCTGACTCTCGTGGTACCCAATGTTTCCACGCGCACATTAGTATATGCTCTCAGATCTGCTATTGGAGATAGAGCAGGGGATCCTATTTTCTTCCATACCGTTCTATCAACCACTGTCTGGTCTGTCCCGGGATCATAAAGCATCTCAATTTCAATCCCATTTATTGAAATGTCTAGTAATGCTTTGCTCCCTTCCACGCCTATCTGTCTAATTTGGCCTGAAGAAGCAACAGTAGACCCAGCTGAGCTACAACTCTCATCCTCTCTTAGTACATGCGTTTTCCTTCGTTCCTTTCTCTGTTTTACTGGCCGGCACATTCTAGCAAAATGATTTTGTTCATCACAGTTGTAACAAACCATTCCCTCTGCTGGACACTTGACACTTGCCTGATGATCAAATCCACATCTCTGACATTGTTTTCCGTTATGTACGACCCGCTCATTCTTCCTGTGAAGTCTATTCGTATATAAACCCGCTTGGTGTGGAGTGGCTAACTCCTTGAGCCGGTTTTGCTGGGTTGTAGCTTTTTCTAGGAGCAATGCTGTTTTCTCCACATCGAGGAACGTGGTCTCTATTTGCTGATGTATCTTTATCAGTTCCTCCTGCCAACTGGGTTCATCTATGCCTAAAATCAGTTGCTCCTGCAACCGTTCCTCCAACGTGGCCCCAAATTCACATGTTTTTGCCAGCTTCTTCAACTCCAATACATACTGGGCAATACTTTCCTCAGCTCTTCTCCATCTTAACGCAAACGCGCGCCTCTCCGCGAACACACATGTTTCCTTGCAGTAAAACCCCTTCAATACTCGCTTCAATTCCTCGTAAACCACTGTTTCAACATCCTGTGGCGAGAAACTATCCACCACTACGCGAAACGGTTCGGGACCTATGGACGACAGCAAAATTATGGCTCGATCCGCACGGTCTACTATTCCCTGCCTACTTAAGGCGATTTCGAATCTCTTTACATAGTACGACCATTCCTCGATTTCTTGGTCGAACCGATCAAACTTAAATTCTCTTAAACTGCTCTTACCCTTGTCCTTTCTTCTTTGGCTCCGTCCGTCAGACCGTCTGTACTCAAACCCATCTTCTGAGCTGCTCCCCGCGTCCGTTATTTCTTCACTCTTCTCCTTTTTACTCGCCCTCGTATTTTTCCGTCCTTTAACCATCGTCGCCACTGAAGTACTCCCAGAATTACATTATTAGGAATAAGAACTATCGAATTCTTGTAAGTCACATCACGGAATAATCTTTTATTGTGTCACTCATGACAACCAACAAACAACTATAACTAATGGCCTGGTAGCTTGCCCAGTTACCTACTACAGATTGTCTGGTTGATTTCATTCGTTTCTGAAAATTAAACACTGTCTTGAATTGATGAAAAAAAAGTCGTGGAACATGTATTAATGAGGTAATAATTAATTCCCCCCATTAGTCAAACAATTGGTACCACCAAGCTCTGGTTGGTGTCAAATAACTCTAGAAAATCGTCACTATTTCAAACTAAAGAGAAGGAAATCTAGGACGTTTTGAAAATGTGTTCCCTTTTGTGACAAAACCTTCAGGGCACAACTAGACCCCAAATGTAGCCAATAAACTAAATCTCAACAAAATCGGTTCTCGGGATCTGGAGAAGTATCAGTTTAAATTGTACAGTGTAAATTAACCCGTATCCGGCCATTGATGCATTTTGGTTTATTATTTTCAATAATGAACCTTTGGAATCGACCAAGAAAAAAAAACGTCTGCCAAGTTGGGTGGGCAGTATAGCTTCCTCACTCATTGTAACATGGACGTATAGAATCAGTTGGCGAAAAAATTATGATTCAAAGAGTTATTGAATACCAAAATATTGGCGATAATATGCGGGATAGGGTTGCAGGTATTAATGTTTATAATATTTTTATAATTTTTATAAGGTATTATAGTTTATAATATTTTGTATTTTCAACGTGGAATTTTATTTAGCGGTCCACCGTCTAGGACCTAAACCACACAATCCCTGAAAATTTCATCGAAATTGGTTGAATAGTTGCGGAGTTTTGGTTGTAACAATAAATTTAAAGTTCGCGCATGCGCAGCGGCTATTGCTTGACCAATTTGATTGAAACTTATAGGGTGTCTCTTAGAAGTTAGTCCCTAACTAACCTCCAAATTTGAGCAAAATCGGTTCATTAGAAACCGAGGTTCCAGGAAATTCACGTTTGCGCATGCGCACTCGCTCCTATTGGTCCGAAGGTGCTGAAATTGATAGGGGACCGTCTAGTACCTAACCCGCACAATCCCTAAAAATTTCATCAAAATCGGACCACAGGTTAGTATAGTTTTGCCCGGGACAAGGATTGACCACAGACAGACCGACAGACAGACACGGAACCAAAATTGTTCGGGAAGCTCTAAAACGCAAAAAGCAAGTGGAAATTTTGATTTTGGAGGACATTTTTTTTTCACTTCTTTCACGAATACAAAGCTCCCCTACCTTCGGTAGTGTGGAAGCAAAATTTCGGTATAAAGGTATTGTTTTTCCTTCAATTTAGGATTCTATAGAATTTTTAGAATTTTTTGAGACCACGCGGAGCTCTGTAGGACAAACCGTTCGCTCACTAGGTACGAGAATTTAAAGTTTGGACGTACGATAAATCAGAAACACGAGTGGGAATCGCAAAAGAGGCCTAATCTTCGTTCAAATTAAAGCTGACCGAAATACGATCGATGTTTTTCTTCATGTTGGATAGTTCATGTTGTTAGTTCGCACCCTACGAAAATTTAAGGGTTTAAATTGAAATATATATATATATAAATCAAAACACGAGTGTGAATCGCAAAAGAGGCCTAATCTCCGTTCAAATTAGAGCTGACCGAAATGCAATCGATGGTTGGAGATATGGATTTTTTTTGATTTTTCTTTTGATTTTTTTTTTCGATTTTTTTTGATTTTTTTTTTTGTTTTTTTTTTCATATTGGATGGATGGTGATTTTGTAGACGAGTGATCTATATAGAAAATAATAAACCATTGTGTAATAATTTGCAGCGTTTTTGCATCGTCATAATAATGATTTTTTGAAAGATTGAAATAGTGGAAAATCTTTGTAAAAAAAATTTTTTCTCGTTCATGATGTTCCTAAACTTTAAAAAAAAAAAAATTTCTTCGACATTCGAATGCGATTTTGGAAAGTGTTTTTGGAAAGGAGGCCTTTTGACCGAAAGTGATTATGGTGGCTCAAATTCCGTTCTGGGCCATGAGCCAAAACAGATTCCGGTCCATAGAAAAAGATTTTTATACTTTATCAGATTTTTTTTTAGATTTTTGACGATGAAATGGATAAATCATGTTGATTCGGAAAACCGAGACCTCTCAAATCTAATTAAAAGTAAAATTCATGAAATTTGGAGCATTTTTGCTCTCGATTGGTGAGCAAAGATGCCTTATTTCGGCCGGCATTCTGTAAAATAGTTCATCCTCCTCCCTCCATTACTCTGTTATTTCTTCCCTCGGTGCGAAATGGGTCAAAAATACAAAAATGAAAAGAATTGCCGAAAAAAATTCTTCCATGAACTTTTTGTTCGAAGAAACTCTTCCTGGATTTCGTCACAACTCATCTGAAGATGTTTACCTATATTCGAACAAAATTAGCAATCTTCCCGTTGAACGTGAGTACTGACTGCATGAAGCGATAAAACCCGATTTAGTTATCTGTTGAATACGTACAACCATTGAGTGTCATTCAACACTTGAACAATCGTTTCATACGGGAGAGTCTCGTAGACAGATTGGTACTCTTCAAAGGAAGAAAAACTCAACGACATGATGAATTATGACAGTCAATACGTCGCAGGGATCAATAATAATAACTGGTCAAGTTGATTTCAGGCAAAGGTTTTTTTAAACAAAAAGAAGAACAAGAAACTGAGACCCTATTGTTTTCGCGTGTTTTGATGTTTATCAAAAAAGACTGTCAAATTGGGTGGGCAGTATAGCTTCTCCGGTTTCAATCAACCCGAAATCAGGATACAAATTGAATCTGTCGATCAGGATTTAGACTGTTTCACGAAAAGAGTTTCATCCGTGGATTAACCAAAGGTTTTTCAATATGCGACAGCTGTCAATCCTAAGGTAATCCACGGATTAGAACAATTAAACCGCCTAGATAAGGCCTAGATGAACCGTGATAACTCGCTTGTTTATCCTCTGTTGAGGATCAACTCTAGTTAATCCGCGTTGGTGAAACCGGCCCTCGGAATAACATGGACAATGGGGTATTTCAGTCAATTTTTTTTTTCTTTCAAAAGAGTATGGCTCAGGAATAACGGTAATCGGGTCTATTCGTCGAGAAAATGTTTTTAAAAACGCTGCAAATCATTGCTCAAAGGTTTATTATTTTCTGTATAGATCACCCTTCTGTATAGATCCCTGGTTCTCCATCAATAGCACCTACCACCATCTGTATTCTCCCTTGACCTTCCCTCTCAAATTTCAGCTTCCTGCGTTCAATAGGATTGAAAATGGTTTTGGAGCTCACTCAGCTGATCAGTGATCTGAGGAGTGAAGAAGATCTCCTCGAATGCTGGAGACGCCTGGAAGAGCACTTCCATTCAATAGGATTAAAAATGGCTTTGGAGCTCACTCAGCTGATCAGTGATCTGAGGAGTAAAGAAGATCTCCTCGAATGCTGGAGCGCCTGGAAGAGCACTTCCATTCAATAGGATTGAAAATGGCTTTGGAGCTCACTCAGCTGATCAGTGATCTGAAGAGAGAAGAAGATCTTCTCGAATGCTGGAGACACCTGGAAGAGCACTTCCATTCAATAGGATTGAAAATGGCTTTGGAGCTCACTCAGCTGATCAGTGATCTGAAGAGAGAAGAAGCCTTTGAGCAATGATTTGCAGCGTTTTTTACCCACCAACATGTTATTTACCTACCAACTTTTTTTTACCTACCAGCTAGGTACTACCTACCACACCATACTGGCTTCACACCTTCACAATCTAGTTTATTAGAAAGAACTAAACGCTTCACACTCGATTCGAAAAATAGAAAGCTTCATATGGAAATTTGATTACTGGTTACGCAGAAGGCAAAACTGTATACAAATCGAAGAAATGAACAGCGATCGCATTTTAGTCCGATAAAATTTGAATGGAGATTAGACCTCTTTTGCGATTCACACTCATGATTCTGTTTTATCGAAGGAAAACCTTCAAGTACTCGTAGGGACCGAACGGTTGTCCTACAGAGCTCCGGGTGGTCTCGAAATTTTTAAAAATTCAATACTATTTAAAATTGGTGAAAAAACGATACCTTTATTTCGAGAGTTTTCGAGCTAGGGCACTCTTGAAATTTTCAACCCTTAATTTTCACCCCTTAGAAGTGACCTACATCAACCAAAAGCTTCGCGGCACAACTAGACCCCAAATGGAGCCCATATACCAAATTTGAACCAAATCGGTCCAGTGTTGCTAAGAAAAGTGCCGCGTACGGCTGACGGACGGAAATTTTTTTATTCGATTTTCGTATTCTACCTTAAAACGTAAAACATCAAATTTTGTGGGGGGGGGGTTAAATTTTTTTTTTCTTGCTCGATTCCAAAGGCTTATTATTGAAAATAATAAACCAAAATCAGAGAAGCTAAGGAAAGATGAAGATTTGAATGGTGTGACGTAGCTAGCCAACTGTCTTTGAAAAAAGTATCCATGCACAGAAACCCTTGGAGGACCTCGTGGATACTACAAAACACTACTCACACACGCGCGCGGCGTAGTCCTTGCCTAGTGTGTGTGCATTTATAGCGGCCCGCCTTTTTCAAACGTGTGATCTCTTTAATTAATTTTTCTTCCACATGTTATAGTATCATTGGGCTTAAAGTTGTAGTATATAGGTTTTCAAGGGTGCTGAATCCAAATTTGAGGTCAAAAACCTGAATTTCCGACCCACCGAAATACCCCATTCCTCAATTGATTGATTTAGTGATTTCAATTTCTCTCCCTGTCGGCCTAGAAATGCTTGATTGTGTTTTGGTTTATTATTTTCAATAATACGCCATTGGAATCGAGCAAGAAAACAAAATTTATCTCCACCCCTCAAAATTTGATGTTCTACGTTTCCGTTAATTTTTAGCTAACCAAAACTCGATCGCTGTTCGTTTCTTCGAGTTGTATGTGAAGGTGTGAAGGCAGTATGGTGAGGTAGGTAGTAGATGCCTACCAATTGTTAATAGGTAAAAAAAACGCTGCAAATCATTGCTCAAAGGCATATATTATTTTCTGTATAGATCCCTCCCTTCCAACCGTAGGTAGGTACCTACTAGGGCATTTTTGAAAATTTCAACCTTTCATTTCCATTTGGTTGGTGGTCAACAAACAATCAATTCCTCAATTGATTGATTTAGTGATTTCAATTGCTCTCCCTGTCGGCCTAGAAATGCTTGATTGTGTTTTTGGTTTATTATTTTCAATAATAAGCCTTTGGAATCGAGCAAGAAAAAAAAATTTTAACCCCCCCTCAAAATTTGATGTTTTACGTTTCAAGGTACGTAGAATACGAAAATCGAATAAAAAAATTTCCGTCCGTCCGCCGTACGCGGCACTTTTCTTAGCAACACTGGACCGATTTGGTTCAAATTTGGTACCTATATGGGCTCCATTTGGGGTCTAGTTGTGCCGCGAAGCTTTTGGTTGATGTCAGTCACTTCTAAGGGGTGAAAATTAAGGGTTGAAATTTTCAAGAGTGCCCTAGCTCGAAAACTCTCGAAATAAAGGTAGTATCGTTTTTTCACCAATTTTAAATAGTATTGAATTTTTAAAAATTTTTGAGACCAACCGGAGCTCTGTAGGACAAACCGTTCGGTCCCTACGAGTACTTGAAGGTTTTCCTTCGATAAAACAGAATCATGAGTGTGAATCGCAAAAGAGGTCTAATCTCCATTCAAATTTTATCGGACTAAAATGCAATCGCTGTTCATTTCTTCGATTTGTATACAGTTTTGCCTCCTGCGTAACCAGTAATCAAATTTCCATAAGAAGCTTTCTATTTTTCCAATCGAGTGTGAAGCGTTTAGTTCTTTCTAATGAACTTGATTGTGGAGGTGTGAAGGCAGTATGGTGTGGTAGGTAGTACCTAGCTGGTAGGTAAAAAAAAGTTGGTAGGTAAAAAAAATGTTGGTGGGTAAAAAACGCTGCAAATCATTGCTCAAAAGCTTCTTCATTCTTCAGATCACTGATCAGCTGAGTGAGCTCCGAAGCCATTTTCAATCCTATTGAATGGAAGTGCTCTTCCAGGCGTCTCCAGCATTCGAGAAGATCTTCTTCACTCTTCAGATCACTGATCAGCTGAGTGAGCTCCGAAGCCATTTTCAATCCTATTGAACGCAGGAAGCTGGAATTTGAGAGGGAAGGTCAAGGGAGAATACAGATGGTGGTAGGTGCTATTGATGGAGAACCAGTGATCTATACAGAAGGGTGATCTATACAGAAAATAATAAACCTTTGAGCAATGATTTGCAGCGTTTATTATTGAGCAGTCACTAAGTACCTACCGGCGATAAGAAACTTGATTTTCACCATCACGTTGACAGCATTCTGAGTCGACAAGCATCAACAGGTGTATGAAGTTGTTCAGAATTATGTTGATGTTTTTTTCTTCTTGGATGTGCAAAATCGAAGTAGGTACCACATCGTCAGAAGATGTTGATGTGAAAACACGTTTGCGCATGCAAAATGCTCGGGGTTGATAAAATTCAAAATTGGACCATGATTTCGAGTAGTTTTGCGAAGGGTAGTATAACAGGCTCTATATCTCAAAATGCGAATGGAAATTTTGATTTTGGAGGGTCCACATTTTGCTTCCTCACTACCGAAGGTAGGGAAGCTTTGTATCCGTGAAAGAAGTGAAAAAAAAAAATGTCCTCCAAAATCAAAATTTCCACTTGCTTTTTGCGTTTTAGAGCTTCCCGAACAATTTTGGTTCCGTGTCTGTCTGTCGGTCTGTCTGTGGTCAATCCTTGTCCCGGGCAAAACTATACTAACCTGTGGTCCGATTTTGATGAAATTTTTAGGGATTGTGCGGGTTAGGTCCTAGACGGTCCCCTATCAATTTCAGCACCTTCGGACCAATAGGAGCGAGTGCGCATGCGCAAACATGAATTTCCTGGAACCTCGGTTTATCGGTTTCTAATGAACCGATTTTGCTCAAATTTGGAGGTTAGTTAGGGACTAACTTCTAAGAGACACCCTATAAGTTTCAATCAAATTGGTCAAGCAATAGCCGCTGCGCATGCGCGAACTTTAAATTTATT
This sequence comes from Apolygus lucorum, assembly GCA_009739505.2. Classification (NCBI taxonomy): domain Eukaryota; kingdom Metazoa; phylum Arthropoda; class Insecta; order Hemiptera; family Miridae; genus Apolygus; species Apolygus lucorum. Next base: position 67,236,116 of record CM019181.2, on the reverse strand, counting down.
GTTACAACCAAAACTCCGCAACTATTCAACCAATTTCGATGAAATTTTCAGGAATTGTGTGGGTTAGGTCCTAGACGGTGGACCGCTAATATTTTGGTATTCAATAGCTCTTTGAATCATAATTTTTTTGCCAACTGATTCTATACTTCCATGTTACAATGAGTGAGGAAGCTATACTGCCCACCCAACTTGGGAGACGTTTTTTTGACCTCCAAAAGAGATTTTTAATCTCTTCTGCCATTGATTGCTTGGAAGCAAAATACTATCTTAGTGGCTGTTCCTAGCCAAACCGCTGGTACCTAACAAAACTCGGAACACGGAAAAAATTAATGATAAGTAGATAAAGTGAAAAAGGTTGACTGGCGAGTGATAAGGTAATACCGGCAAAAGACAGGTGGATTAATGCGTCTGTTGACCTGACGGCGGAGACTAAGGTCTTTGAGACGAACTAAATCACTCACGAGGAAGCTGTGGAAACCCATTTCAATAAAAAACTGAGTCAATTAGAACGTCTTCTTGTTCCTTGGTGAGTTAAACTGACATTTTTTATGGAAATGCTGAGTTCAACCTCTTGTTTCTTGTCCATTACAGTCTTGTTGGACGTTGTGACTTAGTTGTCATGTGGTGGGTTGTCTCTGATGTACGTAGGTTTATGAAATATGTTTCACTACCGTCCACGGCCAGCTTCAGTACATAATTTATAAAGGTAGTTACTGCAATTTAGTAGACAGATGATTGGGTTTATTTTATTATACTTTTCTACGTTATTTCACTCAACAACATGAGCCGTGGGTAACAGACCGTCTAGCGGGGGAGCCGTTTCCATCAAAATACCATATAAATTAATTTTGATGAATAAACTAATTATGATGAAATTTGGTTAACGGGCTCCATTTGAGGTTTAGTTGTGTCCGAAGGTTTTGGTTGATGTCAGTCACTTGTCGATACAGGTATTGCTTTTTAATTTATTTAAAATAGCGACAATTCCAAAGTTTTTTGACATCCCTCATGGTTCTGAGTATAAAATCCGATACTAGGTGAGCTCTACTCGAACTGACCAAGACAACACTTTATGGTTTTATCGACACTACTTTCAAAAGATTATCTCTACGAGAAAATACAAAACTTTTCCGTAGGAAACTTCAAAAGCGAATATATTTTTCATAATTCAAACAAATATCAGATGAGGAAAAATCATATTGAAAATGGATTTAGTAATTATAAGACCGAGATATGAAATTTGATTATAATTTACCTAACAACTGTTCGTGAAGCGAACATACTCCCCCGCTGACAGCTGTCATCTCTTGGCCTCTTCTGATTTTGGTTCAAGTTTGGCTGAGTCGACTGGTTCCTCACCCGTCGCCTCTTCCCAATGGTTCCTGCCCGTTGACTCAGACCAGTTTTCTGCAGGCACATTAGAGTTTTCTCGTGTTTAGCATGCTCGCTTCTTTTTCTTTTCTTTATCCCTAATAAAGAAACTTCATCAATAATTTTTTTTGCGTCGGTTTTTGATGAATCGTTTTCAATAGCGTTCCATCCTGCGCGAGCAGGACTACTATCCTTCAACAGGCTTTCAATCTTCTCGACGTCATCTTGTCCACGGGTCATCAAAAAATCCAGCTCGGTCTCGGGAATTTGGTCTTGAAATCCTCTCCTATGTGTCATTTGCCAATGTGTTGTACTACTTGATGTGCAGGTGGTTGTGCCATTCCTGGGAATATTCCCGTAAAGCACCCATCCTAGCCACGTAAGCGAAATAACTGGTCCTCTCCAGGGTCCTGAAAATGACTTGCGGACGAACAAAAGTGGCCAGTTATCTTGCCCTATAAGAATCCTAGGGACAGCACCTTCAAGGTTCATCACTTCGCCCTTCTTCACATGTGGCCAATCCTTTGAAAGTTTCTCAATATCTACCGACTGAGACTGCAATCCCAAATTCTTGATGGTCCTTGCCTTGAAAATATCGAATTGTTTTGTATCTTTCTTATTTTGAGAAATTTTGAATGACACCACTTTTGAATCTTCCTCCGTTCTAGTTACATTGCCTGTCCATGACAACGTCAAAGGTCGTACTTCTCCCTTCAATCCCACTTCATTTGCCAGTTCACTCTCAATCATTGTTAGAGAAGAGCCTTCATCAAGGAGCGCAAAAGTATCTCTCGATCCCGCTGGTCCTGTCACTCTCACCGGCAAAATCTTGAGAACTGTGGTCCATTTGTTTGAAACTTCAGGTCGGCTCGAAATCTCATGAGTCTGCACAGCCCCAGAGACACTACTGATAGCTGCTTCTGTTTTGTGTAGTGTAGTATGATGTGTTCCATTGCAAGATGCACACACACTCATGTCTTTACATCTGAATGAACTGTGCTCTGGCTTAAGACATCTGAAACAAATTTTCGATTTCGTAGCCCAATCCCAACGATTCTGCACGGTTTCTTTCAACCACTTACTGCAATTGCCCAGTTTGTGAAACTGATTCGAACAAAACTGGCAACTTTCCATCCTGTCTGATAGAGATTTGTCATCAGTAGTCCCTTGGACAGTTGACCCAAACATGGGTACAGACGTGGTCTGACCCAGGGCCAATCGTGCGACGACACTGTACGCATCAGCTCTTCTCTCTAACCAGACAGCAAATTCGTTTATTCTTGGCATTGACATCCCTAAACTTGTGACGTGCTCACCCCACTGAACTCTTAGGGTGCCAGGCAATTTACGTACTAGTTTATACAACATTGATGGTTCAATAAGAAAATCTGTACAATCTAAAATCTCGATTGTAGTAACATAATTCTGTACATCAGAAGAGAAGGCAACGACCGCACCATAATCGCCTTCCTTCATTTCTGGCTGGCTCACCAATCGCTCACCAATTTTTCCGATCACGTACTCGGACCTTCCAAATCGTCTCTCTAAAATTTCTAGTATTTTGTCCACCCCATCTGGAAGTGCCAACAGGGCGTACACAGCTTTTCTAGCCTCTCCAGTCAAACATACTTGCAGTCTACTAATATTTTCGTCATTGCTGTAGCCACACAAACGAGTCGTCATCCGGAACTGGCTTATGAAGTTGGGCCATTCCATGGGCTCCCCACTGAACGTAGGCAACTGTCTCCCTTCACTCTGTCTAGCAACGAAATAACCAAGATCATGTGACGGGTACTTACGGTCATATTGCTGACAGCAATGGGGTACCTGGGCCTGGCCATTGTTGACTTGACTCTGCTTGTGCTGCACTCGAGACGGTCTAATATTCACGTTGTTCATTCTAGATAGAGGTTCCACTTGAGCTTCGACAACGATTCGATTAAAGTTCTGATGGTTCAACTCTTCTTCATGCATGGAATGCTTAGACGAAACGGATGAGTGACGAGATCCACTTTCAATATCTTTCAAGACTTGATCACGTAGCGCCTGCATTTCTTGTTGAAGTTTGATTCGTTGTTGATGTTGTTCTTCCTGCAGCTGCGCTTGGAGTTCCTCGTGTTTTCGGTCGAGTGTTCTTAGTCGTTCGATATTCGTCATTACACTTGAAGATGTTCGGTTCGTACCTTTTGAGTGAGTTGATTTATTATCTCCTCCACCTCCATCCTTCCGGGGCGAGGGAATCTTCTTATTTCTTAATTGCATTCTTTCCTTGGTCTAAATAGCAGAGTTTCGGCACCACTTATATAAAGTCCGATACTAGGTGAGCTCTACTCGAACTGACCAAGACAACACTTTATAGTTTTATCGACACTACTTTCAAAGATTATCTCTACGAGAAAATACAAAACTTTTCCGTAAGAAACTTCAAAAGCGAATACTGAGGAACCAAACGGTTGCCTTAAGAGGGAAAGTAATTTCTTAGTTAGTGGATGTTCATGATGTTTTTCAGCAATTTAATATTCAATTTCTACAAACAAATAGTACCACCCAGATGATGAAAATAGTTAAATACGCCTTTATTGTGAAATTTATCAGAACACGTGGGACCCAGCTTGAGCAGGGACCAAGCGAGTGGGGACCCATATCTCTCCCCCCCCCCCCTACCATTTGATTTTAGGCGTCCGCTTCTAATTTTGAGTTTTGTGCAGGTCCTGCTGTAGTCGATTTGTTTGTGTAGGAGATGGGATTGGCCACTCAGCATTCTACCATTCATTTCCTGTTTGATTTCTTGCTCATTTTTTCCCTGAATTTGAGCAGAGTGCACCTTGAATTGCATTGGGTCGTCAATTCTGTGATGATTGGAACGCTCGCTACTGCAATAAATGTTCATTTTGACATGTCGGATACAGCTCATATAGTCCAGTCAAAGTGTGTTCAAAACGGACCCTCGCATCGAAGTTTTGGGGGGTTTCTGATTTCTTCGATTCCTTATGTTTTGTAGGGTGTTGAATCCGAATCTGAGGTTTGCCACCAAACTTTCATGACAGAACATTGAAAAAATTCAACAAAAAAATGAAAAAAGTTATTTTTTATAAAAAGTTATTTGGTCGTTTTTGAGTCATATGCGAAAAATAACTTTTTTCATTTTTGCCTATGACTCAAAAACGACCAACGTTTGGCAAAAACTATTATATCCAAAAAGAAAGCACGTTACATTTGCTACAAATTTCAGTTCGAATGTTACACGAGTATGCATTTTCGCAGTCACCGAGAAAATCGTCATTTGACCTGGTTATGTCTTTTGGCTGGGATTCAAGGAATTTTTCGCGACATTTTTTTTCCACACGTAAGTCAAAGAAATAAAACACGGCTAAAGCATTTTGCTGTCATACTTTATACTAGGAATTTATTGATTCCGTGTCTATCAAGGAGTGGGAGCATTGTTTTTCCACTCTAAAACTGTGATAAGTACATAACTAGTTATAATAAATGAAAGGTTGTATTTTGTGATGTTTTATTAAACGGTGTTACGCTATGTTTAGCAGGTCCACTCGTGTGTACGTTTGTGCCTCTCCTTATGAAGTTTCTCAGTATCTGAGTACCTACTTATTTGGTTTTTTAGTCCAATTCTTTTAATAACTTGGATCTTTCAGGATACGTAACTGAGTACTCAATAATGCATGAATGACTAAATCAGAGTTTCTGAGTAGAGAAAAGGTGATGTTTGGGTAACAGCTGAAAGATGCGTATTTATCCAAAAAACGTACGGATGAAATTTGTAGCAAATTTAACGTGCCTTCATTTTGCATAATAATTATGCAAAACTAGTATAATTATTATACTAGTTTTCTGCCAAAAATTGGTGTTTTTGAGTTAGGTATAGGCAAAAAAAAACTTCAGAAAATAACTTTTTTCTTATATTTTTCCATTTTTTTAACGTTCCGTTACGAAATTTTGGTGGCAAGCCTCTGATTCCGATTCAGCACCCCACAAAACATAAGGAATCGAAGAGATTAGAAACCAATACGAATAAAGTCACTCGCGATGAGTTGTGGAAAACCATTTTAATGAAAACGGAGTTGAGTAGAACGTTGTCTATTTCCACGAAAACAATGAGTTACAAGTTGAATCGATTTCGACGGTTAGGTCATCACCAGTAACAAACAATAACTGAAGGTACATCACAGAGAGCATAGCTTATATAGACACAAGTGAAAGGGAGCTTGAATCCCATTGGTCGAGGAAGTGAAAGTCATACCCAATCAGATAAGTGAAAGGAAAATCCTATTGGCTCAGAGAAGTGAAGGGACCTGGGAGGATCATCAAATGCCAATCAAGGCAGACAAAGTGAAAGGGAGCTCAAACATTGGTGAGGGTAACACTGTGAAGGGGAGACCAAGCTATTGTAGGAAGGAACCTATCAATGGTGAAACATGTTGAGGGACCACCTCATTCAGACATTTACCAGACCTATCACTCTTAAGAATCTCGAACTTTTCAAGCACATCCAACATACCTCCCTTCGGGCAAAAATGAGGAAATTCTATATACTGTCCGTTTGTTAGATCAAAACTAAAGTTATGATTGGAATTTCCTCATTTTTGCCCGAAGGGAGGTATGTTGGATGTGCTTGAAAAGTTCGAGATTCTTAAGAGTGATAGGTCTGGTAAATGTCTGAATGAGGTGGTCCCTCAACATGTTTCACCATTGATAGGTTCCTTCCTACAATAGCTTGGTCTCCCCTTCACAGTGTTACCCTCACCAATGTTTGAGCTCCCTTTCACTTTGTCTGCCTTGATTGGCATTTGATGATCCTCCCAGGTCCCTTCACTTCTCTGAGCCAATAGGATTTTCCTTTCACTTATCTGATTGGGTATGACTTTCACTTCCTCGACCAATGGGATTCAAGCTCCCTTTCACTTGTGTCTATATAAGCAATGCTCTCTGTGATGTACCTTCAGTTATTGTTTGTTACTGATGATGACCTAACCGTCGAAATCGATTTAACTTGTAACTCATTGTTTTCGTGGAAATAGACAACGTTCTACTCAACTCCGTTTTCAGATTAGAAACCCCCAAATCGTTCCTGTGAAGAACACAGCTTCGTGATCTGTTTGAGCCTCATGTGGGTACTCTCTGAGACAACTTCTGATGTGTTGGTTAGGTCATGGCTAGAGCACTTAAGTGCCACTCAACGTTGAAAAGGAAAAATAATAATTTCGTATCTCGATATTTTACGAGGAAATCGACGATTTCGTTAACTTTGTTTAAATTATTTTATCTGCCAATCCAGTTGAGATAATGAGCTCATCAATCTCGTAGTCCGTTTGCGTTGTTCACCGTCAAACTCCACGTGCCTGCACTCTGGCCGTCAAAATGACATCGTCGATCTGCGAGGACGGTAGGTAGTTTAACTGGCTATCATTCACCCACCGCCGCAGGGTCGCGTGAGAGTGAAGGTAGGACCTACAGCCTAGTTAATTCTCATCATCCGTTCTCGCCTCAATGTCTGCCTTTGAAGGTCCACGACGATGAGTATAAATAGCTGAATACAGCAACAAATGAAAAAAAAACTTTTGGATAATTGCGATTATGATACCAACGCTCAACAAAATATTAAGATCTTACATCGAAAGAACTGAAACCAGGGTTTTTAAAATCCGTATTTCAACACCGTTTCGACGACGACGTCTATTTCTTCGAGAGATGACAGGAAGACATTTACAGGGTGTTTCACGAAAAGGTTACACCCCCCTTCATTAACGTAAAAAATTCCGACCAACGCGATTCTCCATGATTTTTTGTGAGGATCTCAGGAAAAATACTTTTGCGCAAAAAAGTTGCGCGCAATTGACACTAAGTTCATTTTTTCAAATGGAACCCCCTCTTTTTTATTACAGATTCGGATTCTACGTCAAATTTCATGAAAAATTCATACCCACATCGATTTGTTTTATTGCGCGCAACCTGGCTTTTTGAACGCTCCAAGTTGCGCAACTCTACAATTGCGCAAAAATTAGGTTTTGGAGAACCCTTTTGGAGAAAAAGTGTGGTACATGTTTTTTCATCATTTTTTAACGCTGAATCACAGGGTGTCATCCGTTTTGAGAAAAACCAAGATTTAATAGGAAAAATTAACATTTCTTTCACGAAAACATCAGTTTTGAGGTCGAAATCATGTTTATTTTGTATTTTCTCACCTCCTTTTGAACCATGGGCTTGGGGCCGTCTACGGTGGAGTTAAAAATAAAACGCTGCAAATTATTACACTATGGTTTATTATTTTTCTATATAGATCACTCGTCTACAAAATCACCAACCATCCAATATGAAGAGAAGAAAAAAAAAAAAATAATAAAAAAAATAAAAAATAAAAAAAAAAAAAAATTAAAAAAAAAATCAAAATCACCAACCATCGATTGCATTTCGGTCAGCTCTAATTTGAACGGAGATTAGGCCTCTTTTGCGATTCACACTCGTGTTTTGATTTATATATATATATTTCAATATAAACCATTAAATTTTCGTAGGGAGCGAACGGTTTGTCCTACAGAGCTCCGGGTGGTCTCCAAAAATTCTAAAAATTCTATAGAATCTTAAATTGAAGGAAAAACAATACCTTTATATCGAAATTTTTTGAGTTTGGGCGTTTTCAAAATTTCAAAATTGATTTTGGAACCCTTAGAAGTGACTTACTTCAACCAAAATCTTCGGGGCACAACTAAACCCCAGAAGGAGCCTACATACCAAATTTCATCAAAATCGGTCAATGCTAAGTGGCAAAAGTGCCGCGTACGGCGGACAGACGGCCAAATTTTTATTCGATTTTTGGATTCTACGTACCTTGAAACGTAAAACATCAAATTTTGAGGGGGTGTTAAAAATTTTTTTTTCTTGGTCGATTCCAAAGGTTCATTATTGAAAATAATAAACCAAAACTGGCAGCACGATCATGCTTGAACTGAATAAAATTGCCTAAAAACTCATAACGATTTAGAAAGAGCGATTTTTTCACTAAAAACAACCGAATTTTTGGCCGCTATTTTGAAAAATTCCAGTCAAATTGAAAAACGGATGTCACCATGTGATTTAGCGTTGAAAATGATGAAAAAAACATGTGCCACACTAGGGGTTCTCCAAAATCTAATTTTTGCGCAATTGTGGAGTTGCGCAACTTGGAGCGTTCAAAAAGCCAGGTTGCGCGCAATAAAACAAATCGATGTGGGTATGATTTTTTCATGAAATTTGACGTAGAATCCGAATCTGTAATCAAAAAAGGGGGGGTTCCATTTGAAAAAATGAAGTTAGTGTCAATTGCGCACGATTGCGCGCAACTTTTTTGCGCAAAAGTATTTTTCCTGAGATTCTCACAAAAAATCATGAAGAATTGCGTTGGTCGGAATTTTTTACGCTGTATTTTGCGGAAATGAAGGGGGGTGTAACCTTTTCGTGAAACACCCTGTAGATTGAAGAAAAGTGGGTTTGGCGCATAGCTCCCTCGCGTCCATAACATAGTTGGTACAGTAGCATGGACTCATGGAGGATAATCAAACATCAATCCCAAGTACCTGCCCTCAAAATAAAATGGAAACAAAAGTTACGCTCGTTACAATGATTTAACGTTTGCGCGTACGTAGTGCCTGCCTTAATAGGACACGCATTTAAAATACCACCCGATCAATCCCTGGGAATGTCGTTGAAACCGGATGGAAACTGGATCATTTCATCGCCGTACGTCAAGAGTGAATGGTTTTTTCTCGCGCACCAGTGATCGCTCTGGATTTTCGGGCCTAATGACGAGGCTCCAGAACCCTTTTAAGTGACAACGTTATTTTTAGCGCCCAATTCAACTGTTTCAGAATAAGAAGTGATTGTTGCCATGTAGATAAGCGGGGAAAAAGTGGAGAGTTTTGATTTGAAGAGTAGTGGTTTAACTACAACGAGTCAAGGAAGGTGAGTTGAACTTGGCTTTATTTGTTTTCTTTTCATCTTCTTAAATGGTTGTTTTGGTCGTAAATCAAATAGTTTCCACAGGTGAGAAAGGATGTCGTCGTCTGTAATGTCATACATCTATGTTCAGTAGTTCTCCAATAAAGTGACGTGTAGGAAAACCCAGAGTGGCATGAGTCATAACCAACACAGGCGAGGTGAGGAAGGGAAAGAACACGTCATCTGACGTCACCTTTTTTCCACTCTCCCCTCACCATACTAACTTGAGTATATAAGCCGCACTCAAGGGTCTTCCTACATGCATTCGTACCTCGTCTATCCGACTTATCATTTCTTGTCTTACCTACAGCCCAGTTCTTCTGAGGACACGGTTTGCCCCATAAAGGCGCCGAACCTCTAGCTCCCCTTAGGGACCTCTTCAGAACAGTAAGCCTCACTAGGTAAATGTTCCGCCTCCCGCCAGTGAGTATGTTATCAGACGCCGAGGTTGTTGGATAGATTCTGCAAGCACTTATCCTTACGGTAGGCCGCGAGGCGCCGCGAATGGAGTGCTGAAGCCCTAGGCTTTAGGGATCAATCTTTCCGTTGAGTAGGATTCAGGCTAGGTACAAATCAGTGCATCGAGAGGACCATCGCCCTCACTCGACTACACGCAGAACACAACATCGTCCAAAGCTCATTTACTTCTCACTTTAAGAGGTCAATTATAATTTTGCTTTCTCAATGTCAGAAGTACGTTCGTACAGCTAAAAAAGAGGTAGGAAGAGAGGAAAAAAGGGTCCTCCAAATTCAAATTTGCATTCAAGAGCTTTCTGAACAATTTTGGTTCGTTCATTGGTCTGTTTCGAACCCTCACGAGAATAATGTACAATTTGTATGAAATTCGTCTGGGAATGTGCGGATTAGTTCCACGACAGTTCCCTATAAGTTTCATTGATGTTCTTTTTCTTTGGTAGGCAGTGATGAGATAATCTTCGAGTTCCACCAATCTTGAGTAAGATACCTGAAGGGTCTGCGTCTTCAGGTTTGAGGGATTCAAACCCCACTAAAAGACCACCTTCTTACCTCCACACGTAGGAACTCAGCCTGGAACTGTTTAACACATTACTTCGAGCTAGGGTGCTTCGTCAGTTCTAGGTAAGGGGTCTGTCTCTCTTCCGGTCTAGGCGCATCTACCTTTCCAGGATCCTCTCCGCACATTCTGCCACTAGGTTCCAGTTCTTTCCACTTTCTAGCATCTTGCTGACATCAGCAGGTGTTGAACTTTGGGGCGTTAACCCCTGTTCTGCCTGCAGCTGATTTCTTTCCAACGTCCATTTAGTGAATTCAAAGAAACTATGTAAAACGTCTCCTCTGTTCGAGAAGTGCAAACAAGTTCTGGCTTTCCCATTCTATGCAGGTAGGCATAAATCAGTCCATGTCCTATAAAGAACTGAATAAAGAAGTTAGTTACCTTCTCCCTGTTTTCTGTCCATCCGTGTCTGTATGTTTGGTACCATCCGTGCAGTTCACTCTATGTTCTCCCTTTTCTAAACGCCCTACCTCGGAATTTCTCGAAAAGGTATTGTTTTTTCACCAATTTAAAATAGAGTTGAATTTTTAGAATCGAACCAGCTCTCCGTTCCAATCCAGAGCTCTGTTTGTCAAGCTTTTCGCTCCCTAAGAAATTACAATAAATCAGAAACACGAATGTAAATCGCAAACAGCTGTTCATTGACTGAAAGTGATCGAATATCCGTTCAATAGCAAGTACCTATTGGAGGAAATCAACTCCAAAAACCACGGAATTTTTGGCTATGTACCTATCAATGAAACTCGCCAAATCTTCCTCGAATCCTTCAGTAGAGCTCTCATCTGAACTTCTTGAACACGATTAAATGAAAACATGACGGAGAGAGGCTGTTGACTGAGAAAAACGTGAATTAGGCGGGTTATGGATTGAAGTAGGTTACTGTTGGGACTACCACTACCTACCACCTGAGTTGGATGCAGGTTGGGGCTGCCTGGGACTAGTTTGGAGCAAGTCCCCGATGTTGGAATACAAAACAAGCTGATCGCAACAATTCCAACCAATTAGTCCCAAAATTGGTTGGAATTGTTGCGATCAGCTACCTACCTATTTCTGTCAATTCATCCCTTAGCTAAATGGTAGCAGGCCCGACTCAGATTTGTGTAATTTAGTCGGAAAATCTGGAGATCGATCCCCAGTCGAGGGAAGTTAATTTTTTTGATGACGCAACAAAGTGGCGCAGTCAGTACGGACCTGACATGGTTCCTCAGCATTCTCCGAGGACGACGGCGACCATTTACTGTTCAATATCTCTTAACACCTTGCACGCGGGAAAAAAAAAACGCGTTGGTCCCCTGTGGCGGAGAAATTTTTTTTTGGCCGAAACGCTATAGCAGCAACATATATTAAAAAGTACATTTTTCCAAAAATTTTGACATAAAAAAAGTTGAGAATTTTGAGAATTTATTCTCGGCGTCAACGCGGCCAGCGGTGGTGTCAAGTTGCTCCAGTTTGAATGGGAAATCAACCCCTATGTGAGTGGGTTGGCTTAGGCCGCCCGTCCACTGGACGCGAATTCTGGCGGCCTTTGCAAGGGAGATAGGTTGATGGTGCATAGAATAAGTAGGAATCAATCATGTACGACAATATAATACCTAGTTATTCCATACCTGGAAAGAGAACGAGTCTTCTCATTTTTGGGAGCTTTGTAGAGTAATCTAGCAAAGATTCAAAACAGAAAAACCGAGTGAAACACAAAAAAAAAAATCGGAGTTGAACCACTGTGTCTTTTTCACGATAACGAACTGAAAGTATGAAACTTATGAGAGGATTGAGCTGACACAACCAACAATTAAACAATGTCGATCAACCTTAAAAAGAGTGAATTATTCCGTAAAAATTTATGAAAAATGTGAAAACATAAAAAAATTACCGGAGGAGCACACAAAGATAAGGTGTCACTTTGATAACTGCTCAATTACCTTCAACCTCGACCGATTCAGCTCCGGATTGAACCGTTCAATTCATAATATGTTCATCTATCACGAAAAAATGCTAGAAAAGAGTGGAAACTGAGAACGAAAGAACAGGAGCAGATATTCTTGAACCTGTTTTGCGAGAGGTGTTTGCGTGACATAGACGCCGCCAGCCACAGGGACCCCGCGATTTGCGTGACATAGACGCGATCCGCGTTCAACGTGTTAACTATATTCACGTTCTCAAGCGAGTATCACCAAAATACAACATTTTCATTACCTGAAACATCGATTCCTCCCTTAACAATTAACAGATTTCGCTCAAGTACGGACTTTTAGTGTATGCTTTATCATTTTTATACATGATTTGTCCACCAATGTCAATGGTATTACATCTAAATAAGTACCGTCAAGTGGGGTGAAGTCAGCCGGTAGGGGTGAAGTCGCTCACAGCTGAGTTCTCAGCTGATTTGAGTGTTATGTTCTCAGCATTGCAGTTTTTCGAATGTAAAAAAATAATATAATACTCACGGTAAGGGCACCTTTATTCATTCATTGGACGTTAAAAAATAATTGTACTCATAAGTCCCAGAAAAATCATTTTGTGATCTCTCAGTTTTACCAGTTTTTTATAAAGCATGATAAACCTCTCTTGTAAACCTGACTAAAACTTGAATGTCTTCTCTGAGAATATGTTGTTGTTCCATATCTTCCTAAGAAGGAATTTTGAAATGGCGGGAAAGTGTTGTTTATGTTTACAGTCACAGCAAGGGTTTTTCCGTTTAAAGTCCACTAGACGTGGTGAAGTCAGTCACTCAACATAATGCCGCGGAAGTATATTTATAACCCTACCAAAAAATGAATTTCCCAGGCTTCTAAAAACGACGTTCGATAAAATAGGGATGAGGAGTTCAGATAATGTCATAGCTGGTTTCAAAGCCTGTGGAATCGTGCCCCTAGATGCCAAACGAGTTTTAGACAAAATCCCCAACTATGAGGCTGTTATGCCAAGCCCACAGATGTGTTGTTCAACATTGATTGACCATTTGAGTCGGACCAGAGCCTCAGAAACAAGACCACCCAAACCAAGAGGCAAGAAGATCGATGTTGCCCCTGGGAAAGGTGTAGTAGTGAGAGACATGGTAGAGTCTGAGGACGAGGATCAAATGGTCTCTGATGGAGCATTGCCCAGCCGTCCTGAATCAGACACTTCTGATCATGAATCAGTGGATGATGATGTTGAAGAGGATCTCCAACGAACTGACTCTTCCCCACAGCAGTCAACCCCTGAGCCGAGAATGACTTTCCATGAAAACGATTTCGTTATAACTGAATTCAAAACTGGACAAGAGTGAGGTCTCAAATCTACGGAAGAAGAAGGGGTTAAAAGAACCTACTCATTTTACCTTTCCCGATCAGCCTGATGTTTGTGAGACTCATCACAGCAACATGACTGTTGGATTGTGATAATCCTGTTAGCTCTAAGAGATGTTCCCTAGAGTTCGGTGTTCCCCCTCTGCTCTTTTCTACACCTTGTCTGGCCGTTCAGTTGTTCTGAATCTCTCGTCCTCGAATCGCGCTCTCCTTAATAAACCTTTTTGCTATAATTGACTTGTGCTTTTTTCATTTACTCTGCCTTGAGGTTATGGGCCCAGGCAGATCGTTATTCGTGAAAAGTGTTACCTAGTAAAAGTCGTAAAACGTGTCTTCAAAAGTCGGTGATTGTGCGTCGGGATTAATAGTGTTTTCCCGTCAGTGAAACGTGGTTCACGTGGTCCGTACTGGTTTCGTTTTTCGTTCACAAAGATGTCAACTACTACCCAACCGGTCAACATCAAGCTATTTGACGGATCTGGTTACGAAAATTGGATTTTTCGTGTGGAAAGATTGTTGGAGAGGAACAATTGTCTCGCCGTACTTTCCACAGTAAAGCCAGCAGATGAAAACTCAGCTCAAAAGGAGTGGATAGCACAGGATGCCAAAGCAAGAGACTTAATTGTCCAATGTACCTCCGACTCAGTTTTGGAATTAATAAAAACGAAAACTACGGCGAAAGACATGATTGATTCACTGAAATCGACGTTCGTAAAAACGGGAATGCAAACAAGGGTTCAATTGCAAAAACAACTTAGAAATTTGTTATTCACCGGTCAAACAAGTATGAACGATTTTCTCGTCGAATTTGATAGAATTGTACTTGGAATCAATAACTCTGGATCAACAATCAGTGATGGAGAGTATATTTCACAGCTTCTATCGGCGATGCCTGATGAGTATGATCCAATTGTTACCTCAATCGATGTCTTATTCTCCGCAACTCCCGATTTCGTCACAAAGGACTTTGTCAAAAATAAGCTGCTGACAGAGAGCGAACGAATCGGACGAAGAAAACCGGAAAATTCGGATTCGGTGGTGTCAGAAAATGCATTTATTGGCCGTGGAAGAGGTTTTCGAGGTGCCAGTCGGTCTGGGAGAGGAAATTATAATTCTAGAGGCGGACATTTTGGCCGAGGACGTGCGAGGGACAGTTTGAGTCGAAGAAGAGGGGAAGCGTTCACTAATTCTTCGCAGAATCAATCTGGGGCTAATCCGAATAGAAACTTCAGTGGACGATGCTACAGGTGTCAAGAGAGAGGACACAGGAGGTCAGAGTGCCCAAACAACAGAGCCGTAAATGTCACTCAAAGTGACAACAAACGCACAAAGGAAGACGACGATATATCCTTCCTGACAACAGGTGATGATAAAGAATGTAAACATCAACAAACTGATGGAGACTTCTGTTTTGCTTTGTCGGGAGGTGAAATTCAGTTTGTTATCGATAGCGGTGCCACTCATCATCTAATTAAAGCCGAGTACGAACAGTTTTTGATTAATTCGAGTGAAACAAATCTTCGAATTGGAGTTGCAAAAGTTGGGGAGTGCATTGTTGGCGAAAATGTTGGAGTTCTTCCGGTCATGGCAAGTGATGGAACCTCAATTTCTCTCAAGAATGTTTATACCTGTAAACAATTGTCATTTAATTTGCTGTCAGTGAAACAAATGGTCGAAAACGGGCTACAAGTGATTTTCGATGATGGACATGTGAATATTGTCAAAGGAAACAAGAAAATTCTAGTCGGTATGAAACGTGGTAACTTGTATTATGTTTCTCTGAGGTTGAGGTCTTCAGCTCAAGCAAACACTACGATCGACGACTCGGTACTGAAGCATAGGAGGATGGGACACTCCAGTAAGTATCCGATAAATAGTGTTTGTGACATCTGTATGAGGGCTAAGCAGACCAGAGCTACTTTTCAAAAAGAGATACCATCAGACCGCAAAGCGAAGTATGTCTTGGAAATTGTTTCATCTGATGTGTGTGGGAAAATCACACCTACTACACACGATGGTAAAAACTACTATGTGTCATTTCTGGATCATTACAGCAACTTTGGGATGGTTTACCTCATGAAAAATAAAAGTGAAGTGGAGTTTTACTTCAGAAAATATGTATCACTGGTCGAGAATAAGTTCGGTAGATGCATTAGTAATCTCAGATGTGATAATGGAGGGGAGTACACTTCAAAATCTCTCCGTAAATTTTGTGAACTGAAGGGAATTCACGTCATCTATACTATTCCACGAAACCCAGAGAATAATGGTAAAGCAGAAAGGTACAATAGATCGATTATGTGTATGGCGAGGTGTATGGTATTTGATTCTGGACTTCCTAGAGACATGTGGGGAGAGGCTGTCCTTACCTCTGTGTATACTTTAAACCGTTTGACAACACGGGCGATCGATCAACCTAACGTGACTCCAGCTGAGATTTGGTGTGGTTTCAGACCTGATTTGGGTAAAATACATATTTTTGGTTGTATTGTCTATGCACATATTCCATCCGAGGACAGGAACGGTAAGCTGGCAGAGAGATCTATGCGACTGCAGCTCATTGGTTATTGCAACAATGGCTATAGACTGTGGGATTCGGATCGGCGCAAGGTGATCACAGCTAGGTCTGTCATCTTTGATGAAGGAGTTCGTCTTCCAGCCGTGAATGTTCGTGATGAGGTGGTTGACGGTGCTTGCGATCCGGACAAGGAGCCTAAGAAGGAAGAAGGAAATGGAAACCACCACACATCTCCAGTCTCTACTACGCCTGGTGGAGCCAGACGTTCAGTGCCAGTTCCAGTACTCCGACGTGGTGAACGAGAGAGGAAGCTACCTGCCCATCTACGAGATTACGTAACCTCCATGGCATTGTGTCTTATGATTGAAGACGAGTCTCCAGTTATGCCTCCAGGGTCTTATAGTGAAGCAATCAGCCAGGATGAGGGGTGGAAGGCGGCAGTGGATAAAGAGCTGGATTCTCATGCGAAAAATGGTACATGGGAATTGGTAACCAAACCTCCTAATGTTCCAATTGTGGACTCGAGATGGGTCTTTACTCGCAAAAATGTCGATGGCAGCACCATAATGAAGGCAAGACTCGTCGCCAGAGGCTATCAGCTGCCAGTTGTGGATGAGGAAGTCATTTACTCACCAGTAGCAAGGATGATGACGTTGCGTCTATTGCTCGCTTTAGCAGTGGATAATAGTATGAAAATCGTGCAATTAGACTGCAAATCAGCTTTCTTGAGTTCGACACTTCGAGAACCAGTCTACATGAAACCTCCAGATGGTCTAATGAACGTTCCAGAAGGTTCTGTTTGTAAACTAGTGAAAAGTTTGTATGGTCTAAGGCAAAGTCCTAAATGCTTTAATGATTATGTGGATGAAAAATTGAAATCATTGAATTTTGCTAGGTCAGAGAGTGATCCGTGCCTGTACTATACCAAAAATATTTGGATTTTGATATGGATAGACGATTTTTTAGTATTTTCTAGATCTGATGAGGAAATTGCTAGAATTAAATCAAAATTAACATCCTTTTTTGATTTGAAAGAATTTAGTTCTGTGAACAAACTTACATATCTAGGGTTGGAAATTGAAATTTATCCTGAAAAAATCACTATACGTCAAACTTCTTTGATTGAGAAAGTCATTAAAATGTTTCAATTACAAGATGCTAAATCGCATAAAGTTCCTGTCACACCGAATTTGAAATTGGATAAAAGTGACGTATGTGATAGTTCATTGCCTTACAGAGAACTGTTAGGCAGTTTAATGTACGTGATGTTAGGGTCACGTCCAGACATATGCTTTGCTATATCATATTTTGGTAGATATCAAAATTGCTTTTCAGATACTCACTTTAATCATTTAAAAAATGTCGTTCGTTATTTAAAGGGCACTAAAGATATGCGATTGATATTTCATCGAAAAAACTATAATAACGTAAATGTAACAGCTTTTGCCGATTCAGATTTCGCTTCAGATGCGATAGATCGAAAAAGCGTTTCGGGATTTCTCATTAAAATAAATGATAAAACCATTTTATGGAATTCTAAAAAACAATCAGTTGTTGCGCTTTCAACTAGCGAAGCAGAATATGTCTCATTGTCTACGTGCATGAAGGAATGTATTTTTGTTAATCATATTCTTCATGAAGTCGCTTATTCTTCTAAAACTCAACCAATAATTGTTTTTGAAGATAACCAGTCTTGCATAAAAATAGCTTCAACCTATGAAACTAAGCGAAGTAAACATATAGACGTTAAACATCATTTTGTGCGGGATCTAGTGGCAAGTGGTCAGTTCAAAGTGATTTATGTTCCAACTGATGAACAAGTAGCGGATCTGTTTACTAAAGGTTTATCCGTTGTAAAATTTGAAAAATTTCGTGAAGCTGTCGGTGTTGAAAATAATTGATATTATTCGATTGATGGATATTGAAAAATTGGTATTTCTGTTTTATATTATGTTAAAGTTTGTTTGTTTTTGCCATATGATATCTGTACTGGATTTCTTTGTTTTAAGTTTCATCTTATAAAATTACAGCAGGATTAAAGGGGTGTGTTGGATTGTGATAATCCTGTTAGCTCTAAGAGATGTTCCCTAGAGTTCGGTGTTCCCCCTCTGCTCTTTTCTACACCTTGTCTGGCCGTTCAGTTGTTCTGAATCTCTCGTCCTCGAATCGCGCTCTCCTTAATAAACCTTTTTGCTATAATTGACTTGTGCTTTTTTCATTTACTCTGCCTTGAATGACCAAGGTTAAGGTCGAGGATATGAGGAGGAATCGATTCGTCCTTCACGAAATTGCGGCTATTCCCATCGATTCGATCAATTGAACTTTCCTGTAAAACCGCTCACCTTGTTTTTCTACTGTTTATTCAATTTTTTGATTACAAATACTTGTTTTTAATGAATTTTTCTTTCATATTCTTTTCTAATTCTTTTTTTAAAAACATAGATGCTGAGCGACATCACCCCTCGAAGGGGGGGAGGTCGTTATATGTCCAAAACATATCCTGAGCGACTTCACCCCGCTAGGTGGGGTGAAGCCGCTCGGTTTTATTTTTATTTTTTTTTACCCTAAATTCTGCCTGAAAATTTTTAATTGTAGCTCAAATTGTACCTCAGGAGAGAGAGAGTATAAATTATTTTTTTCTTAATTTTTATTAGCATTTTAGTACTTTAAATGTAGAAAAAAGTGTGATTTTTGAGCGACTTCACCCCACTTGACGGTATCTGGTTACTTTGTTGTCCAGCGTTCTGCAATTTAAATACTTGAAATGAAAATGCTGATGATCAAATCGCCATTACGTTGCGCAGAAGTGGAATTATCAAGAAGTGCGATGTTGGTTGGACATTTCAATGTCGAAACAGAAGTGAATGAAGTCAGGCAGGATGATGGAGCGAAGCAGTGAGACCTTGGCCGAGATGGTCGTCTTGAAAAGAAAAGAGCTGCGTTACACATCGCTGTAGATACTAGACGTACCTATCGTGTATTATTAGATGGACAACTGTCAGGAGTTGTCTAATCATGTGGGATAGTTAGAATTCAGCTCTTCTCAGCTGACGTTTTTTATTTATCTAGCTGTAGGTTATTCGAAGTCAGATCTAGCATAATATGCGATGTAGGTACAAATCTCCAATGCAAATACTATGTTACCTAAACATTTTTATTACAGTTTGAAAGACAAATCTTGTTATTAAATATTTTCACCTCCAGTTCCTTGGAATGTTGATTGATCAGAGAGGCAGTATAGTGTTTTCCGTTTGTATGAATTATTTTCGATCCCATCATTAGAGAGATTTGAACTGTCATTTGTATTCCGCTGGCATGGTACATTCCACGTTACATATATATACCATTACATTACATATTGTATACCACGTTACATATGTATACCAACACAGATTTCTGTCATTTCATCAACTACAGACCCGGGTTGGTCATGTTTTACCATAATCGATTATTTCGTAATTACACACACCCTGATTGTATTTGAAAACGCTGCAAATCATTGCTCAAAGGTTTATTATTTTCTGTATAGATCACCCTTCTGTATAGATCTCTGGTTCTTCATCAATAGCACCTACCACCATCTGTATTCTCCCTTGACCTTCCCTCTCAAATTTCAGCTTCCTGCGTTCAATAGGATGGAAAATGGCTTCGGAGCTCACTCAGCTGATCAGTGATCTGAGGAGTGAAGAAGATCTCCTCGAATGCTGGAGACGCCTGGAAGAGCACTTCCATTCAATAGGATTGAAAATGGCTTCGAAGCTCACTCAGCTGATCAGTGATCTGAGGAGTGAAGAAGATCTCCTCGAATGCTGGAGACGCCTGGAAGAGCACTTCCATTCAATAGGATTGAAAATGGCTTTGGAGCTCACTCAGCTGATCAGTGATCTGAGGAGTGAAGAAGATCTCCTCGAATGCTGGAGACGCCTGGAAGAGCACTTCCATTCAATAGGATTGAAAATGGCTTCGGAGCTCACTCAGCTGATCAGTGATCTGAAGAGTGAAGAAGCTTTGAGCAATAATTTGCAGCGTTTTTTACCCACCAACATTTTTTTACCTACCAACTTTTTTTTACCTACCAGCTAGGTACTACCTACCACACCATACTGGCTTCACACCTTCACAATCAAGTTTATTAGAAAGAACTAAACGCTTCACACTCGATTGGAGAAATAGAAAGCTTCATATGGAAAATTGATTACTGGTTACGCAGAAGGCAAAACTGTATACAAATCGAAGAAATGAACAGCGATCGCATTTTAGTCCGATAAAATTTGAATGGAGATTAGACCTCTTTTGCGATTCACACTCATGATTCTGTTTTATCGAAGGAAAACCTTCAAGTACTCGTAGGGACCGAACGGTTGTCCTACAGAGCTCCGGGTGGTCTCAAAAATTTTTTAAAATTCAATACTATTTAAAATTGGTTAAAAAACGATACCTTTATTTCGAGAGTTTTCGAGCTAGGGCACTCATGAAAATTTCAACCCTTAATTTTCACCTCTTAGAAGTGACCTACATCAACCAAAAGCTTCGCGGCACAACTAGACCCCAAATGGAGCCCATATACCAAATTTGAACCAAATCGGTCCAGTGTTGCTAAGAAAAGTGCCGCGTACGGCGGACGGACGGAAATTTTTTTATTCGATTTTCGTATTCTACGTACCTTGAAACGTAAAACATCAAATTTTGAGGGGGGGTTAACATTTTTTTTTTCTTGCTCGATTCCAAAGGCTTATTATTGAAAATAATAAACCAAAAAATACAAACATTACAGAATTGATATATTTATGTTAATTACAAGTTCAAAGTCTAATGTACGAGTTAAATACAAACAAAATAAAATTGTTTGTCATTCGTGAATATTTTTCTCAAATATTCGTAAGTACATTGGATAGGATCTTGATTAAAATTCTAACATCTCGCAGAAGCTCGAAATTAGCATTCCTCCTCTCTTATCTGCATCTGGTTTCCTATTCCTAGTGTTCAGCCAGCAACTTGTCAATCTATTATGTCAACCCATTCATAAGTTTGCTCATTTCATATTTATAATGGAAAATTGAAATTGTGATTTATTATTAATTTTGTCCTTATTTCGTCTCCTTGGTGATGTTGGTATACTGCGTAGATATGTTTCCGTACTGTATATCAGTTTCTTCCTTAGGTGGATCAGTTTATAAATATCCGGATCAGCTTCCATAATATTTATTAGTTTCCATACTGTCGACCAGTTTCTCTGCTGTAGATCAGTTTCTATAGTGTATCGGTTACCGTAACTTGCCTCATGTTTTGTAGTTTGGATCAGTTTCCATAAAGATCACAATCACGCCTATGGGTTGTATCATGTTGAAGGTGACGCTGTGTACCACACCCACTTGGTAGACTACCCTCTCATTTGATTTTCCTCATAATTGGTCGGGAAACTTATCTTTTTCTTTTTTTTAAATCTCCCCTCAAAGACTAAAGGTATCTCTGACGGAGGGGGCACGCCATAAAACAAAATAAATAAATAAATAAAATATAATGGGGAGAACGCCCAGGACTCACCTGACGCCGGCCCTAGGGATGAGAGAAGATGAGGAAGGTGGGGGTGGGAGAGAGGGATGAAGGGAAGTGCCTCTATAAAAAGACCACCAGTTCAGATATGAGCCGAGCAAGACGCGTCTGGTGACACCACGGAGTACGCCTACCGAGATGCCCAACTCACGCAACTCCGTGGCACTTTTCCTGCACCACACTCCGCGCCACGACAAGGTTGCAGCCCTCACCCTGATGTTGTTGGGTGACCCAACAACACGCGCGCGTTACTCGTGCGTTACCTACTTGCTTGCTGAAGTTTGATGAGGCTCTTGCAGTTTCTGTGCGTATATCTAACCCACTATAATCTACCCCTTTCTTTCCCCCTCCCCCTTCCCATAATTTTTCGGTTATAGGAACCCCCCTCATATAGCAACTCATTTTAAAAGTGAAAGTGTAAAAAACGCTGAATTCAAGAGTGCCCACTCAACTATGTAGGTTGAAGTGTTATTTCACAATAAGTAGGTAGGTACCTAGCACTCTTACTATATGTTAGAGGTGGTCGTAAACAATGCGATACTATCGGATTATGAACCTCCACTTCGCGCTGAATTCAAAAAGTGCTCACACAACTATGTAGGTTGAAGTGTTGTTTCACAATACCTAACATTCCTACTATTTATGTTTGTGACGATCCTACTTTCACAGGAGGGGCAAACCGATTTGGTTTGTTCCCGATTTGTTGGAGCTACGCCTGGGGGGATATTTGATTCATAGAGGTATGAATTGATATCCTCTTCGGGCCGGCTGATTAATCTAATCACTGGTATGAAGGGGTAGGGTCGTCACCCTCCTCTGACTAACTTTTGAACAATTAGGTGAATTTCAATCTGAAATTCAATGTTACATGGTAGCAGAGCGTGGTTCGGTGGAAATACACTGAATTTATTTCATCATTTCCCCTCCACTTTTTCTTGGGTATTCCAGAAGGAATTACTCAAAAAGATTTCTAGAAGGAATCTCTATATTATATTCATTCCCTTATTAGATTTCGCCAATCTGGCAATTAAATTCATTAAACTTCGCCAATCCGGCAATTAAACTCATTCCCTTGTTAGGCTTTGCCAATCTGGCATTTTATTAATTTCAATTACGTTTTTCTTTTATGTAAGCCTTTTCTGCATTTGCCTTTTCAATCATTACACTTGAATGTTTCGCCGTTCGTATTCTTTATTTAGTTTGCTTTCTCCTCAGTTCCATTGATTTATTCTTTTATGTATAAATGGCCCATTCGTGGCATAAATGACCCATCCGTGGCATTCTTATTCTTCTTCTTCTTTTTGAATAGTACCATTACGATGGAGGAATTCCCTTGAAGCTCCCAGACGTCCTTTCCTGGACTTCATGCTATTTTCATTCCCTTTGACTTGTTTTCAAACATACGTCTGTTTGAAACCCAGAAGTATGTTTTAGGGAGGGGAGTGTGTCGATCCTACTTTCACAGAAGGGGCAAACCAATTTGGTTTGTTCCTGATTTGTTGGAGCTACGCCTGGGGGGATATTTGATTCATAGAGATATGAATCGATATCCTCTTCGGGCCGGCTGATTAATCTAATCACTGGTTTGAAGGGGTAGGGTCGTCACCCTCCTCTGACTAACTTATGAACAATTAGGTGAATTTCAATCTGAAATTCAACCTATATTGTTACATGTTCCACTTCAGGCGCTGGATCCACAGAGTAGTCATCCAGTGAGAAGGTATGAAAGCAGGGGAAATCTCTTCAGATGAGGACTTGAACATTCAATTCCTACCTGTAAATTAAAAAAAAAAAAGACTAATATTACCAGCCTACTGCTGGGAACAGTTTCACTATTCCTACTACATGTTCCAGTTTAGGAGATTGCTTTGGGTTCACAGAGTAGTGATGTAGTGAGAAAGTATAAAAAAATTCCTTCAGATTAAACGATTCGTTCATTACAGTTTTACCATCAGAGCCCTGCAATTTGATAGTATTTTAAAACTACTACACGTGAATTCGGGTGCCAATCTTGCTCCTTTGTGGTATCTATTTGACAGGTACAATCACATACAAAATAACAAACAGTCTGAAACGCAATTGACATTTATTTCATTTATTCTTGGAGCTGTACTCCTGACTTCAATAGTTCCAAACCAATCACGGTTTCGATTCGTGTCATGAATAAATTACGATATTTGACTTGAACTCGACTAACAGATGCATCAACTTCTAAAAATCGATTCCGACTGACGGATAATAGTCGGAAATTACTCTCGTGGAACTAACCACCACAAATGATGGTCACACGAATGCCAATTTTCTCAAGGGATTAGTATTGGGATTATTCAATTTTAGTTGGTCAGGATTCAATTTATTGGTCGAATGACGCATAAGAGCACCTGATGATGCAGGTTGATGTTCTTTTGTGGTGAGGGATTTTTATGTAACAAAGGGAAAACCTAGAAGTTGGAAGAGTCGTTCAATGACACACAAAACTTAGAGACCTAGGTACTTCTTTTTCACTTTTAAAGGTTAAAAAAAATTTCTCCAAAATCAAAATTTCCACTAGCGTTTTACGTTTCAGACCTTCCTGAACAATTTTGGTTCCTTGTCTGTCTGTCATGAAATCCTTGTAACGGGCATAACTATCGAAGTTATAGTCCGATTTTTGAAATTTTCAGGGATTGTGCGGGCTGGCGTGTAGAAGGTCCCCTATGAAAATCACCTGATAGTAGCTGTGCGCATGCGCAAACGTGAATTCCTTGTAACGGCCATAACTTCCACATTTTCCATCTGATTTCGATGAAATTTTCAGGGCTCATACGGATTGGAGTGTGGATGGTCCCCTATGAAGATCACAGCCCCCAAATTAGCAGTAGCCTCTACGCATGCGCAAACGTAAAATCCTTGTAACAGCTATAACATCTACATTGCTCATCCGAATTTGATTGAATTTTGTAGGATTGTTCTAATTGGCGTGTAGACGGTCCCCTACGAAAATCATTGCCCCCAGACTCTACCCACTGCATGCGCAAACGTGATTCGTTGTAACAGTCGTATTTTTTTGCTTTGGAGTCTACCAAGATAGCATTGTGTTCACATTTCAAGGTTGAAAAAAAAGTTCTTCAAAATCAAAATTTCGACTCGCGTTTTACGTTTCAGACCTTCCTGAACAATTTTGATTCCATGTCTGTCATGAAATCCTCGTAACGAGCAAGGAAGGCCCGAGTGTGCGTTCATGGAGGCCCGCCTTTTTTTCAAACCTGTGATCTCTTTATTTAATTTTTCTACCACATGTTATAGTATCAATGGGCAAACAGTTGGAGTTTAGCGGTTTTCAATGGCGCTGAATCCAAATTTGAGGTCAAAAACCTGAATTTCCGACACACCGAAATACCCCATTCTGATCTTCCCTTTGTAAGTCAGCTGATGACGTCCGCAACGCCAGGAATGGCAGTCGGATCCAACCTGAAATGGTTGTTTACTTTACCTTTTATATCGGACTCGACATCGTATGCATGAATACGAAAATCTCAAATTTGTCTCCGAATCCAAATTTTCCAAGTTTCATCGAAACCTACCTTGTTGAGATTAGGACGAATGATGAGATCACCACAAGAATAATTTGATTACAAGATGATCTCTATTAGTTGTTGTGGTGTTGATTTGCACGGATCAATGCTGTTCACTAGGAGTTGGGATTCAGGCTGGTTCAATCTTCAATGCTTTGGCGTCATGATGATCTTCACGTTATTCCTATCAGATTCTGAAAAGACAAAAGCTTAATTAACAAAATTTAATTAGGCAATATAATTATATTTTTTATATCAATGAAATAAGTTCAAATTAATTTTTCCCGCCAATATGGTCATAGGTACGCCAAAATTTGCAAAGAACCTCATCGAAGAAGCTCAAAACTAAGAATATTATTCAGACAATAATATTGTTTTGGGATATAGGTAATATTGCTTCCGAGTCTACCAAGGTAGTGGAAGCTTTTCACTTTTCAAAGTTGGAAAAAAGTGTTCTCCAAAATCAAAATTCAAACTTGCGTTTTACTTGCGTTTCAGACCTTACTGAACAATTTTGTTTCCGTATCTGTCTGTCTGTCATGAAATCCTTGCCACAGCCATAACTTCTACGATTCCCGTCCGATTTCGATGAAATTTTCAGGGATTATGCGGATTGGGGGTTGATGGTCCCCTATGAAAATCATCCCGACTGATAGTAGCTACATTTTCCATCCGAATTCGAAAAATGTTCTGGGATTGGTGGGATCCCCTATGAAAGTCATCGCTCCTGGATCGATAGTAGCTGCTCCTATGCGCTAAAAAAACCTAATTAAGTACAGTCATAACATCTTCCACTCGATTTTGGTGACATAAAACTTGATACTTGATTTGGAAACGGATGATAATTGGACGAGCATGTGCCAACATTCCCATATTGATCAATTTGAATGACGATGTAAATTATTATACAACACAGTTTATTATTTATCTACGTAGATCCCACCTGGTTTATTATACATATATCTGTACAGAACTCACTTGCAGGAAACAACGCTTTCCTACTGATCAAAACAATCGTTTAATAAACTTCTCCTCCCCCACCCTATAAGTAGGTACCTACTCATCGAGCCACATTTTCACAATATTAATGACAATTTCAATAATTAGCTTTTGAACAGCATTTTGTCACATTTTTCAAAAGTCTACCTGAAGTTTTTAAACGTTAATTTATATTATACATATAGATCATATTGCAGATAATATCATGATTTATAGATAATGATTAAGGTAGATTTCATTTGTACGTAATAATTATACATTTTTCTTTCTTTAGAATTATAATTTCATCTTACCTTTCGTGATATCAGTGGTTATTCACTTACAGGTAGGCTGTGATGAACGGTGATGCCAACTCTCACAAACCCTACAATGACGTCCACGGTCATATTAATAAGGGAGAAGAAGAGGAAATGGTGAGGCAACAACATTATTTCAGCTATTATTTATACCTATACTGCCGTCCTAAGAAAACGCAATTTTCGTGTTTTTGCAGTTACGGAATCTTAAGGAGCTTTTTATCTTATGAAATGCAAAAACCATTGTGATTCTTGCCTAAATCAACTAAAAACGTTGAGGAAGATAGGCGTATCCACCCCCAGTTTCTCAGGAAATACCTAATCATCCAATTTTCATGTTTCTTGTGGCATTCTTCTTATTTTTATAATCCCCACACTAATGCACTTGTTTAATTCTTCAAGTAAAAAGTTGTACCTAGATTTGAAATTTTCTAGGATTTTTGAAATTCATTGGTTCATCTATCTAGGGAATTGAAAAACTTAGATATTGTCACTGGAATCATCAAAATCGACCAATGATTGCCAGAGAAAAGTCGGAAAACCCGTTAATACACTGACTAAGACCCCCTTAAAATAAGTGTATGTGACCGGAGAGTTCCACCACTCCGGCTCACGGTTCGTTCCGCTACCCCTTCCTCCATCAAATGCGCGCGCTCCAGGTCGATTGGCTCACCACCGATGTCCGCACCAGCAGCTGCAGAGTTACCTCCGCCACCGCCAGGCGCGCCACCAGCAGCGCCCCCACTCCGCGCGCATGCGCCCTCTCGCCGCCCTGCCCCCTCCAAAACCGAAGGACCCCCGTGAAGCCTCTCCCCTACCTCATTCCTTGAGTGACTCTCAAGTGTATGAGAGCGTAAGCCTGCCAAGACTGGGGCCCCCCGATACTTGTCTGCTCACCCTTGGGATCACCGACCTGACCACCTCCGACTTCTTCAACATTCAAGACTGCAACTGGACGACGACAGCACCTACCCATCACGAACTGAATATAACTGGTAGGAGTGAACTTTTTTGTAAATAATAAGAGTAGTGAATTTCTTTCTTTTAGAGACTGCGAAGCAGGCGCTTATAATACCTGAAAATAGATAGAGACTGAGAATGGCCCTTCCCTAAATCCCCCCGTAGTTTTAAGCATTATTTTCATTGTCCAAACTTGATATTTTTCCTTGTAATTGTGATTGACTAAATTTCCTCGTGGTGTCCACCTTCAGTGACCACATTTGGTGACCACCTTCAGTGACCACCACGATAGCATACCTATTCGAGAGATAGTTCCTAATTTCCAGTCGACTAAATAGGTAGGAGCAATACCTATCCAAATATCTTTTATTTTGTTGATTGATGCGTATTTTTGTAATACATTTCACGTACGGAAGTACTTATATATTTCTTTGACTACTCCCACTGACCAGGTACACAACACAAGTAAAGTAAACTCATGCGATTAACTTCATTTTATTTTGCAAACATAAAAAGTAACGTAACTTCACTTGCTAGTAAATTCTTTTATTTCAATCATAACTTTCTAACTTAGTCTCCTGACTAAGTCCTACTACTTCAGTAGGTGGTGGCAGTACTACTCCAGAGAAGACACTCAGACAGCTACGGTAAGTAAGATCCGCATTCAGCTAAGTTAAATAATATCACAAGACTTGGTTAGGAATTATCTTTAACTTCCTAACGTGCTCCCTTCCGAGGGTTCCCTATTAGAAAAAGGGGTTACAATTGGTTAGCAGCGGTGGAATTAAATTCTTGGATCGAACTTGTGTCGACATACCATCGCCACCAACGCCTCGACTGCTCTAAAATCAGTAGCTACCAGATTTTACCAAATTTTGCAAATTTCAAATAATAAATTCATTTGTCTTGTGCGGATCTTAGCTGTCTCTCTCTGTAAATTCATTTTTTGTAACAAAAGTGTTGTTGTGTCAGTGAGTTGTCTAAAGAAGTTCCCTTGGAACAAAAGTACTTAGAATAAATTATATGTGAATGTGCATGTTATTGACATAAGGGTGCCAAACACACACATTTTACACATTTTACACGAAATTGACTCATTGCATATATTTTCTTTGTGCTGTACGGAATAGTACAGGTACCCTTCGCAAAGATTTGACTCGTAAATTTCAGTTGCGAACTGTGAACACCCCGGTGAAAAGTTGCTCACCGTGGTCTTTCTTTTGCTTACGGTGGTCTCATTTTGTGCCCACCGTGGTCTGAATTTTGGACCACCATCCGTGGTCCAACCATATTTTTGCCCACCCTTGCAAGATTTTTCAGGTTTTGAATTCCTAGAAATTTAGAGCGGCAGGAATCCTCCTGTGCATATAGCGAAATTTCCTTGCATACGGTAGATAGTTTGGAAAGCCACACCCAGTTTGTAACTTGAAGCAAATATTTTCCCAAAGAAAGGTAGAATCACGTCCATGTTGTTGAGAATTTTGTGCGAATAATTCCTCAGGTAACGACGCTCGACCTCAGGTCACGAACCTTTTGACCGTGTTTGACCTCATCAAGACAAGGGTAGTTGAACCCTTGGGAAATCCCGATTCCGATTCCGACCCTTTTCAGCCCTCAGCTGTTGACCCTTTTTATACCTCTTTTTAACCGTGAAGGAATAGAGGAGGTCATTTCCCTTTTTGTCCCATCCCTGTTTGCAAATCCCCTTAGTAACAAACAAGGAGTGGCTCTAGGACCCTTGGATAGCGGTTTTATCGTGTGGTACTTACCTTTTATTGCATATTTATTGATTTCTTGTATGTATAGCTGTAATTTTGCTATTTGAATCATATTTTGCGATATATTTTGGTGGACCACCATTGACCACCTCGTTTCTTTGTGGTACCACCCAAGACCACCCGTGACCACCGTTGTCAGAAAATAGAAGAGATTTTGCCCACCTTGGTTGCCCACCATAGTTCATTTTGCCCACCTTGTGCCCACCTTGTTTGCCCACACACGTTGTAGTGTTTACAAAAACCCTAGTATAAACATTAACTTTTCGATATTGAAGTCCGTAGTCTTTGACCCCCAATCTTAACTTTTGAATTGTTGGGTGGTCATAGACCACATTGCCCACCTTCGTAACTTTTGCTCACCATATTTGCCCACCTTGTATGACCACCCTCAAGGGACCGTGTCCTTAAGACCTGTCCAGGCCGATTTTATTTTTGCCTGACCACCATAGACCACCCTTGACCACCTTCCCCTAACTAAATACATAATTTTGAATACAATTTAATTAAAACAGTACAAATTGGTGAAGGCAAAGAGCTTACCTATCGGTGGTAGTGTTTAAGTTCTTTCAACCATATTCCCAATAAAATTTCTAAATTGCTCACCCCCACTCTTGTCGGCCTACAATCGATTTCGCGGCGCGACGGAAACGTTCGAGGTTCGTGTGTGTGAAGTGCAATTTTGAAAACGTATTTGGAATCGAAAACCTTCAGTTTCATTCCCTTTTGAAATTTTATTCTTTCACCTTATGGAAGGACGGAAATCCTTTGAATTCAAAATGATGTCGGATGCTGATCGTGCACTTGATGCTGTCGCGAAGGCCATGAATCGCCTCGAGCTGGTGCTCAGCGATAACCAACTGAGCCCTTAGCCGAGCAGATTCCGCGGTCTGTGCTTATGGAAATCGACCCCTGGGATCCTGACGAAATTGAAGCCGTGTCCATCGGAATGTATTTTGATATTTTCGACGGAATCACGAAGGACCTGGCCGATAACCTACGAGTACAGCTACTACGGATCAAGCTCAGAGGAACTGCCAAGACCTTCTTACTCGACAATGGACATCTGCTTGAAGGAGACAAGCCCTACCAAGGACTACGACGTGCCTTACTCCGTTGGTACGGACGTGACGACCCCGAGAAAGCTGCCGAGCGGCTTTGGACAATCCAAAAATCAGCGGGCGAAACTTTTCGACAATTCACCGAGCGAGTTCAACATACGGCTACGCAAGCTTCGCGTGCGGACGGAATGCTCATGGATGCCACCCAGAAGCGGACATGGATAGCAGCACGGTCTGTTAAGGCCTTTTTGAAGGGTCTTCCTGGAATGTATGCGGGATATTTTGTCAACAATCCTCCCGCTTCTCTAGAAGAAGCCATGAAGAAGGCGGAACAATTAGAGGATGCTCTAGAACCTCGTAGTTCTGACCCTTGGAATGTTGCCCGTATCCAAGTGCAAGACAAACGCTGTTTCCGATGTCAAGAACTCGGACACATTGCATCCGGATGTCCCAACATCCCGAGACCTCCTAGTCCTCCGCCAATACGCCGAAAAGCTATGGGAATGCCACACAAGCCCTGCCTGTTCTGTGGAAGCATGACGCATTTTCCCGCGAGCTGTTTGAAAAATCCGAAGAACTACCCCTGCGAATTTTGCGGACTCTACGGACACAAGGATTCGGAGTGTCGCGTGAAAACCCGCCAATATTCAGACGAGCCAATGTGTGATTACTGCGGATACTATGGTCATCTGGAGGCCGAGTGCCCTCAGAAGACCGAATCCTACATGCAACACGAAGCCAGTAAACGACCAGAACCCCGAAAGGTGTTAGCCCTCACGAGTACCTCGCATGAGCCGAACCCTCATCAGGCGGTCGCCCTTAGGACAGAACCGAAGAACGTCGAGATACCTTCAACCTCTACTCCACTAGTAGAAGAGCCCGACGTCTGCTTACCAGCTGTTGACTCGCCGTTCAAGCAAACGATGCGGATCAAAGTCAACTTAAGTGGACACGACAGAGTGCTGATCGTCGACACTGGTGCCCAGATCTCCGTTCTGACGCATCCTGTTCCTGGTGTACCCATCGTGCCTACTCGGATTCAAGCTTGGGGAGCTGACGGCCAGCCGATGCCTTTCCTAGGACAACAACGCCTAGAGGTTACAATTGGTCCTATCAAGTTGACGCATGCCTTTCGGATTTTTGCACGAGACCACTCAGGATTGGACTTACTAGGGTTAGACCTGCTTCGGAGAATTCCCGCGTCTATCCACTTGGATAGCTGCGAAGTTAGGATGATACAACCCCAAGACCGGCCAATCCGTAGTGATCAGCGATGTTATCACTGGATATCTCTCGCCTGCCAGACCTGTACCCATGCCGGATATCGCACAACCAATGCGCCCTCGCATTGCGCTCGTCAGTGGACCGCACGCCTTCGACTCTTCTCACCTGCTGAGACCTGTGAACGAAGAGGAACCCGTAACCGATGATTGTCCCATAC
The DNA here is from genome assembly GCA_009739505.2 of Apolygus lucorum. Taxonomy (NCBI): domain Eukaryota; kingdom Metazoa; phylum Arthropoda; class Insecta; order Hemiptera; family Miridae; genus Apolygus; species Apolygus lucorum. Next base: position 67,204,279 of record CM019181.2, on the reverse strand, counting down.
TCGACTCGTCAGAAGAGTTCCCAATTGAGGACCTGGATGATCCGGTTCCCGATCTGCTTTCGGTGCTGAACCAACAGCTCCAGCACCTACCAACAGAGGATGTCAACTACGTCACCCGTATTCTCAGTGAATACAAGAACTTGTTTCAGCGGCCTGACGCTCAGGGATGCTCAATGCAAGTGGTGCATCGCATCGAAACAGGTTCTCATCCACCCATCTACAAGAAGCCGTACACTGTGCCGCACGCTCTACGATCAATCGTTGAAGAGCAGCTCAACCAGATGCTGGAAGCAGAAGTGATCGAGCATTCCACCAGCAACTGGGGAGCGCCGGTAGTACTGGTGAAGAAAAAGACGCCACCCGGACAGAGCCAAAAGTACAGGTTCTGTACAGACTTCCGGGCACTCAACCACGCAACGAAGAGCGATGCCTACCCTTTGCCGAACCTGACAGAGACGCTCGAGTCTCTCGGAGGTAGCCGCTTCTTCACGACACTCGATCTCACGGCAGGCTATCACCAGATAGCGATAGCACCCAGAGGACCGCGAGAAGACGTCTTTCACGACGCTGGGCCGGACGTTCCAATACCGCAAGATGGCCTTTGGACTCAAAAATGCGCCAGCAACTTCCAACGACTGATGAACTGTGTCCTGGAGGGACTTGTGGGATCATCTTGTCTCGTATACCTCGATGATATCGTTGTTTTCGGGCCAGATGTGGAAACCCACATGGTGCGGTTAAGACAAGTCCTGGAAAGACTGAACCACGCCGCGCTGAAGCTTAACCTTGCAAAGTGCACATTCTTGAGCACGCAGGTTAACTATTTGGGACACATTGTGTCTGAAGAAGGTCTGCGGATGGAACCGTCAAAGATCGACTGTGTTCAGAAGTATCCAGTACCCACGGACGCCACGCAGGTGCGAGCCTTCCTAGGACTCGCTGGTTTTTATAGGCTGGTTTGAAGCGGGTTCTCAGAGATCACTGCTTCCGCTAACACCCAGCTCCTGCGTAAGGACTAGCCCTTTGTATGGACAGACGAACCATCAGAAGGCCTTCGACCAGCTGAAGACGATCCTCCATACCAGCCCCGTCCTCGCCTATCCAGATGTTTGAACTGCCGTTCATACTATCAACCGACGCCTCAGCATAGCCTTAGGAGCTGTGCTCAGCCAAGAACATAATGGCGAGATCCACCCCATTGCCTACGCGAGTCGCAGTTAAATTCCGCAGAGTCGCGATACTCGACGACTGAACGGGAGCTCCTGGCAGTAGTGTGGGCGGGTCTCCCATTTCAGCCATATTTACTAGGTCGACGTTTTTCTGCTGGAAACTGACCATCACGCTTGACAGCAGCAATGAACCTGCGAGATCCAACACATCGGATCAGCCGCTGGATCCTCCGCCTGTCAAATATGATTTTGATCCTGTTTACCGACCCGGAGCCAGCTGAAGAACTGTTGACGCCCTGAGCAGAGTCATTCATGCTAGCATAAATCCCGTTTCAGCTGACAGGGGAAATGCTTATTTCTTCCTCGCAGACAAAGTTGACCCCTGGATTCTGCGAAGTCAGAAGAATCCAGGCAGAGCTGGTCTGCCCGTTGGAGAATGGAGTTTGGATGGCCTCCAAGGGTTGTAGATACCGGAGAATTATTGGTCCCTTGATTCCCGGCTCCCTTCGTCACCAGATTCTGCAGGTCTGCCACGACAGTCCATGGGCAGGACATCCCGGCATAGACACAACAGACGCGACTGTCAGGAAATACGGAGTCTGGCCAAAGTTGACGTCGTACGTCAGAGACTACGTCAGATCCTGCGCCGTCTGCCAGCGACGAAAGACACCGAATCGGCTGGACCCGCCGATCCAACAGCCAGAACTTCCATCGCATCCTGGAGAGATAGTGGGGATAGACCACGTTGGACCTCTCGCGACGACCAACGGTGTGAAATACTTGCTTACGGTCGTCGACCACTTAGTAAATACGCCGAGGCATACGTTGTTCCAAATACAACAGCCCAGGTGGTGGTCAACGTCCTAACGAAGCAGTATTTCCCCACGCATGGAGTTCGGGAGAAACTGATTTCGGATCGTGGGACTGCTTTCACAGCCGCAGTGACACAAGAACTATGCGCCGCTTGGGGGATTAAGAAGGTACAGACAACCGCGTACCACCCCCAAAGCAACGGAATTTGTGAGCGCTTTCACAGAACCTTGGCCGACATCATTGCCAAGTTGTCACCCAAGACAAACCTGTGGCAAGAAGTACTGCCGATGGCCTTGGCCGTCTACCGCAGTGCCCCACATGGAAGCACAGGATATTCTCCCAACATGTTGCACTTGGGAAGGGAAATCCGCCTGCCTGTCGCCGCCGCCTTGGATCTGGACTCTCCGTCTAGTCACGACAGAACGTTTGTACACGTTAAGAGAGCCCAGAAAGAAAGCAGCAGCAAAAGCAATACGGAAAGCCTGGATGAAGCGATCCCGAATCGCGAACGCACGTCGGACCCCTCGCTATTTCAGCGTGAACGACAGGGTATACCTGCGCCAGATGGTACCGCCTCCCGGAGTATCGTCCAAATTCTGGAGCCCTTGGGTTGGACCCATGAGGATTGTAAGACGTCTCTCAGAAGTGACATACGAGGTAGCAGATCCCACGGACCGCTGCCAGGTAGTACACCTGGGACGTCTTAAACCCGCATTCGAAAGAGGTGTTCCCGACGATGCCTGCGTCACCCCACCTGTTGCACCCATGGCCGACCAGCGACCGGAACCCGTACCCTGCAACATGGAGATCGACGACCTTATTCCTGAAGATGAGGATACGTACCCTGTAGCCCGGTTTGTTGAGGCTCAACCAACCAAAGAGCCTGAAGAGCCTGAACCAGTGATGGAGAGTCCTCCTGCTGAAGTGCCGCCTGTAGAAACATCCTCGAAGACTGCTGCGGTTGCACATCGCCAGCTGCGCCGGCTTCCCAAGAAGGATTATCAGCAGCTGCACTCCGGACGACCTTCGAAGAAACCAAAAACCTGAAACAAAGAAAGGTTAATTAAAAATGTAAATAATTGAAAATGTAACAAGTTAAAAAAAAAAAAAAAAAAAAAAAAAAAAAAAAAAAAAAAAAAATATTGATAATTTATATTGTAATGTAATACTTACCAGTTGTTCTGTCTCGTCCCATGCCGACCCTTGACGTTTCGCGAATGCGCACGCGACCGATCGTGGGCCGACATTATCCCCTGCTCCCTCGTTAAGTCCAGTCTGTCAGAAGTCAATCCAGTCGTTTGAGGTTCGCTCAGCATAGGCCCTTTTCCATCGTTAGGCCCAGTCACACATGAGTCGATAGGAACCCCACCATATTACACATCACACTTGGCACCTAGTAAAAGTAACAAGCACATCTGTAGAATACATCTCTAACATTGTCGTAGAAGTAACAGTAGAAGTAGAAGTAGAACATAGAGGCCATACAAGTGCTATAATAGGAGGTGCGTGTGTGTTTCCAGACGGTGATCGGTCATGTCGAAAGGCAAAGACTTGAGAGCGATGATAGCGGATGTGGAGAGGAGGTTGGACGAGGAGACTGATAGAGACAGGAGTCCCCATGGTGAATCCCCAGCAGAACCAGCGTTACCACGCCCCCGAATGCTTCCGCCTAGAAATAGTGGTGGTAGGGCAGGACAAAGAGACTTTGAGAGAGAGTTTACGGTTTTGGAAACGGGCGCGGAAATGCTTTACAGTGCGAATAGTGCCGCGGAAAGAGAGGAGGGGTGGAATAGACACTCTAGTGCGTTGAGAGTGCTGCGCGAGCTTACCAAAGAAGGCAACCCACGGCGCCCAGACTAAGTGTGACGGAAATCGCGATAGCCGTGGCACAACAACTGCCGCAACCCCGAGTAGTCGTCATACCCACATCAGCGGAGATTGCTCGAGACGTGGTGGCCCTCATGACGGAGCAGTTGCCGCCCACCCTGGATCCCCGCGATTGGGCCGACCACATTGTGGAACTGGTTACGCAACGCCAGTCCCCTGCGTATTCCCCGATTCACGATGCTGGAGCCATTGCCAGAGCCATCATGAACCACATGAAAGATGAAGTCAATTGGGAGCTACGCCAGCCTGAACAACCAGCCATCGCCCCTGCTGCAGTGCCGACTGAGCAAGCGCTAGTCTGCCATCAACATCCCGGAGCGTGCCCATTGCCAGCGTGCCGTCGACATCAATGGACGATCTGCCCCATTCTGAGGAACTGGCTGACGAGGAGTCACATACGGAAGATGAAGAGCCAACTGCCATCACAAGAACCTGCATTGCCTGTGGAAAACTGCGCGCCATAATTCACGACTCTGGTGTGAAGCGTGTAGAACCTTTCTCCGCCGAGCAAAGAAAGCCACCGCAGATGGACACCCCATTACGTGCAAGGACCCTCGTCATCGCCACAAACCCGAAGTCATAGCTTGCCGAGGATGCAGGGCCAGACACATCCAGACCTTGGAAGCCGCAGCACCCGTCCATCAGAGGGAAGTGACGCCGCTGAGGACAACGGCTTTCAAAGGGGGAGGAGTGTGACCGGAGAGTTCCACCACTCCGGCTCACGGTTCGTTCCGCTCCCCTTCCTCCATCAAAAGCGCGCGCGTCCAGGTCGACGGGCTCACCACCGATGGCCGCGCCAGCAGCTGCAGAGTTGCCTCCGCCACCGCCAGGCGCGCCACCAGCAGCGCCCCCACTCCGCGCGCATGCGCCCTCTCGCCGCCCTGCCCCCACCAAAACCGAAGGACCCCCGTGAAGCCTCTCCCCTACCTCATTCCTTGAGTGACTCTCAAGTGTATGAGAGCGTAAGCCTGCCGAGACTGGGGCCCCCCGATACTTGTCTGCTCACCCTTGGGATCACCGACCTGACCACCTCCGACTTCTTCCAACTTCAAGACTGCAACTGGACGACGACAGCACCTACCCATCACGAACTGAATATAACTGGTAGGAGTGAACTTTCCTTGTATATAATAAGAGTAGTGAATTTCTTTCTTTAGAGACTGCGAAGCAGGCGCTTATAATACCTGAAAATAGATAGAGACTGAGAATGGCCCTTCCCTAAATCCCCCCGTAGTTTTAAGCATTATTTTCATTGTCCAAACTTGATATTTTTCCTTGTAATTGTGATTGACTAAATTTCCTCGTGGTGTCCACCTTCAGTGACCACATTTGGTGACCACCTTCAGTGACCACCACGATAGCATACCTATTCGAGAGATAGTTCCTAATTTCCAGTCGACTAAATAGGTAGGAGCAATACCTATCCAAATATCTTTTATTTTGTTGATTGATGCGTATTTTTGTAATACATTTCACGTACGGAAGTACTTATATATTTCTTTGACTACTCCCACTGACCAGGTACACAACACAAGTAAAGTAAACTCATGCGATTAACTTCATTTTATTTTGCAAACATAAACAGTAACGTAACTTCAATTGCTAGTAAATTCCTTTATTTCAATCATAACTTTCTAACTTAGTCTCCTGACTAAGTCCTACTACTTCAGTAGGGGTGGCAGTACTACTCCAGAGAAGACACTCAGACAGCTACGGTAAGTAAGATCCGCATTCAGCTAAGTAAATAATATCACAAGACTTGGTTAGGAATTTATCTTTAACTTCCTAACGTGCTCCCTTCCGAGGGTTCCCTATTAGAAAAAGGGGTTACATGTACCTA